>OY757937.1:66877728-67041153 GCA_963585895.1 Sepioteuthis lessoniana | reverse complement strand
CTGGGATGCACAAATATCCTCTCTCGAGTGCATACACAGTCTTTCTTACTTGTCTTCTTGGTAACTCTTTCTTTTATCTACTCTTTTTCTCTCCTACACTTATATAAACACACACTATCTCTCTGAAGCACATTAGCCCATTCGGCTGGGGCTGTAGAATACACTGACTGCATCTCTGCAGAGCGGTAAAATTCCCCTACAATGAGGGTCTTGGATGTGACACTAAACAATCCGATGGTGAGGCTCTAGTAATGCTGAAGTTTTGAAGAATGCTGAGTACTCATTCAGTGCCGTTCCTCCTAAGTCTATTCTGGCTTTGAGAGGTAGCACCTGATAGGGTCCTATCATTAGGTCAAATAGAACTGTTTGACTTAGGCAAACGAACTGTTAGAAATAGAACTGTTTTATCATTTAACTGCGTATAAACAAATTACTGATGTTTAATTAAATTGTAAGAGATACATAGCAATACTTGGAACCATTTAATTGTGTGCAAGCAAATGATTAATAGTAAATAGAATAATTCATTTTAGAAATACTTGAAACCATTTAACTGTGTGAAAAGAAAATATGAGCATAGGCTTGTTTAAAAATGTTTACAAAATGTGCCAAAAATAATGTACATTTATAAAATGTGCCTAAAATAATATATATATATATATATATATATATATATATATATATATATATATATATATATATAAACAGGATTTGGCATTAAATAACTTACAATGGTTGATATGCCATAAAACCAGACCAAACCAATCTTATACACATGGACAAACATTCTATCATTTTCTCCAACACACTTTTGCTCCCTGTCTCTCTCTCACACACACAAACACACACACACACACACACATTTGTATTCATATTCATGATCATATAGAAACTTTAACCATTCAATATATATTACTATTATAATTCTCTGACAGATATTTATATGGATCATTCAATAAATAAGGTGAATTTTGCCTTTGGAGAACGCTATGAGAACTACTGTTTAAAGTTACCCCTTTTTCAAGAAAATCCTTTGTGATGGGTCCTTCAAGCAATAAAAGACTATTAGCATGGGCTTCTTTACTGATTACTGCAACTGGAACTTTTTCTTTGCCAGGGTGACTGTGTGTTTCCACTCCATGGCTCATAGTTGAGTACACATCAATCTATCTACCTATCTATCTATCTATCTATCTATCTATCTATCTATCTATCTATCTATCTATCTATTTTTTTGTACATCATAGTATGTATTAGAGATGTAAACAGTTTACTTAAGTGTATGCATGCATATGTGTGTATATTTGTGGATTTCTTTATTTCTTTGTAGGTGTGTGTTTATATATATATATATATATATATATATATATATATATATATATATATATGTGTGTGTGTGTGTGTGTATGTATGCATGCACACACACACATGCACAAACAAACATACATATTAGAGAAAGAGGGGTATGTATAAACATATGTATGCATATAGAAAGAAGGGAAAGAGATATTTTGAGAACAATAGCATAATTATGGACAAAGAGGCCATAGAGTAAATACTTTCAATATCTACATTAATGTTTTATCTCTTTATCATATATATATATATATATATATATATATATATATATATATATATATATATATATAACGTTCTCTATGTATGTAGTTCTACATACACATCCTTATATATTTGTGTATATATATATATATATATATATATATATATATATATATATATATATATATATACATCTATGCTTGTATATACAGACAGGCTTACTTATACACATATATATGCATGTATATACACAAATAATATATATATATTCTTATGTGAATATAAATAAATTCATATATATATATATATATATATATATATATATATATATATATATATATATATACATCTATGCTTGTATATACAGACAGGCTTACTTATACACATATATATGCATGTATATACACAAATAATATATATATATTCTTATGTGAATATAAATAAATTCATATATATATATATATATATATATATATATATATATATATATATATATATATATACATCTATGCTTGTATATACAGACAGGCTTACTTATACACATATATATGCATGTATATACACAAATAATATATATATATTCTTATGTGAATATAAATAAATTCATATATATATATATATATATATATATATATATATATATATATATATCCTTATTTGCATACTGTACACATAGTTACATGTAAGCTTATGAAAATTTCCAAGAACCTACAACTCTATTTATTCATGCCTAATTGTAATCATGTATGAAAACTAACTCCTACACACACACACACACACACATATATATAGATAACTGACATGATAACGCTAATACTTGCATTTACATGCTCTCTCTCTCTCTCTCAGACACACAAACAGACACACACGTACACACACATAGACATAAAAAAAAAATATATATATATATTTATTTATTTTTATGTCTATGTGTGTGTACGTGTGTGTCTGTTTGTGTGTCTGAGAGATTGTGAGAGAGAGAGAGAGAGAGAGAGAGAGAGCATGTAAATGCAAATATTAGCGTTATCATATCAGTTATCTATATATATATATGTGTGTGTGTGTGTGTGTATATATATATATATACATATATATATATATATATATATATATATATATATATATATATAAACAAGTCTCAATGAATATAACAAAGAATGTCTTATTAATTTTTTATTCGACATTCTTTGTTTCCTTACAAAGGAATAAGTATAAAACTAAGGATTTAGGGAAAATAAGAAACTTTGTATAATTTTTTTATCAGGTTCCAAAAACTTTTGACCATTCTGTGAACATTGCCAAGAATAAGAATGAGACATGGGTTTTATTGTCTTTGGATAAAACTAAGATGTTCAATTGTCTTTTGCTGTTTCTATTTTTCGCTAGCTAGGATTTGAATTACCCATCATCAAATCAACGAAAAATCTATCTCTGTAATTTTTTACAATATGAGATATTGTAATTTTAGAATAGTTTTGAAAGATCTCTACTTGGTCTATTTGATTTGTAGAAATATTTAAAACACACTTTTTCTTCTTAAAAGATGTTTATTGTGAAATTTCTTATCTCTCAATCACATGAAAGAATGATTGATATGGTATGATTTATATATATGTATATGAGAGTTAGTATGTAAGTTGGCCGGCCATAGTTGAGGGCAACCTGAAGGCTCTCTTTTCAATAGCTACTACACTGAGATATAGGGGAGGGTGCTACTTATTTTCCCAGGATTTCTCCTCTTACCCTTGATCTATAATGCTGAGTGCTAAGCAAGGAGGAATATATATATATATATATATATATATATATATATATATATATATATATATATATATATATATATTAATTTTTGGTTAATAGAGTTTTAATTCTTTAGTATATAGTAATGAATAATATCTATCTATATAATAATATCTATCTATATATATATATATATTATGGACAAAGAGGCCATAGAGTAAATATATATATATATACTGGCCCATTGGCATAATTGTTACAGTTTATATATATATATATTTTTCTTTTTTCTTTTTTAGCTGCTAATAATGTATATATGAAGATAATAGGTAAGAAATTTCTTATGACCTTAAGGCTCTTTTTAGAACTAAGTTTATCCATTGTTTTAATGTTTTTAATCTCTTACAACAATTTTCAAATGTTTTTATTGGCATTGTATTCAAGTTTTATTTAAGCACCTTGTGTATTTGAGGATATGTAAGTGTGAATTAACGAAGTTTTGCTTAGTCTTTATGAAGGCCATGGACAGGTATTGGATATATATGTAAATATATATATATATGGTTTAATTTTTGGTTAATAGAGTTTTAATTCTTTAGTATATAGTTATGAATAATATCTATCTATCTATCTATCTATCTACTTACTGTATACTGCTGAATAATTGTTTTACTAATATGAATGTTTCATAAGAAATAATAAAATCCTGGTATCTTTGATTTAGAAGAAAATGAACTAATCAGTTATAAAAATGTTAGTGGTCAACTTATTTATTTGTGATACTGTAATACTTAGTAATATCCATTTTGAATGTTTCATCTTCCACTGGAAATAATTAAGCCTAAGTATCTTCACTTTAGAAGAAGATGAACTTTTTATAAGTAATAATTTATAGGTGATATTGTATATTCAAATGAAAAAGTAAAACTATATCACAGAGAAAATAATAATATCCCGGGTGTGCGGAAGCAAAATATTGAATAATTTTTAAACGTTTTTTAGTCAGATTAGTCCAGTTTTTGAAAAAAATGGGAAAAATCTAAATTTTCATTATTAGCTCTATTATTCAAGCCTTTTTCATTAAAATTCAGCCCAATATGAGTGAGTAAGAAAAGAAACGACAAAGAATCTATGATTTGCTTAATGCCAAAACCAAGCCAAGAAAAATTTCTGAAATAAACAGAGTTTCTTTATGGCCTCCACCAAGCCAAGAACTTAACCTCCTTGATTATGCTATAAGGAGCATTTTAGAAAACCAAACAAATTCAACTTCCCATCCAAATATTGGTTTGCTTAAGACTGCTATTGAGGAGGAATGGAATAAAATGTCTGAAGAATTTTTGAAATCATGCAAATGGTTTTGTTAATACAATAGTTGAAAAAAATGGTTGCCATATTGAGTAAATTTACTGTTTTGTGTCTATTTTTTATTTTGTTGTTTATTTTTTTAAAATTAAAACTAATCTTGTTTTATAATAGATTTTTTTATCATTATATTAGAATATTCCTAATTTTGGTTCCGCACCCCGTCGGAATCATAGAAAATATATGAAATCTTTCAAACTACCGCATAAAATGTTAATTATATATATATATATATATTAGTATAGTATATAGTATTTTTATATAAAAAGATTTTTTGTTCTGTACGTTGAGTGTTGATGTGTTTTTAATCCCAAATTAATTATACATCAATAGCCATTGATATTGAGCACTCCAATTGGATAGTCCTACCCCTTAGATTTCCTCCTCGGATTATTCAATTATATATATGTGTGTGTGTGTGTGTGTGTGAGTACATTTAAAATTTGAAAAAAAATATTCAGAACAGTCATTCTTTATATAAAATTTGGCAACGTTTTAGTCTTTATGACCATATTCAAGGGAATGTAATTTGTGTTTAATGTTTCTCCTGAAAAATTAAATTGTTTAAAAAACAAAAATTATCTTTAAAGACATTAATCATCTTATCAGCTCAACCATTAAACATCAATTACATTACCTTGAAGATGGTCATGAAGACCGAAGCGTTGGCAAATTTCATATTATGAATACCTCCCCTGAATATTTTCTTTTGTCTTATTTTATATTTACATTCCATTAGATTTATTTCCATTTTTACCTAATATACATATATATATATATATATATAGGGTGTTTACATAGTTCTTCAGTAGTTTTAAGATTTAATAACTTGTGTTAGACAAATGATAGAATTGAAGGTACATTCTTGATTTACATTTTGATTATTGCATTTTAATGTGACCGCCATCTTTAGTTGTCTAAATTTCTGAGTTGAAGCTTGATGATTTTTATCATTAAGGGTTTTCAGACTATTGTCTTCATCTTTATTGTTATTTCCACAATGTTTCAGCCGATATGTCCTCCAGTGTTTGTCGAACTCGGGAACCTTCTCAGAACTTCGAACTATGTCCTTTATTTAATCCACGGGGGTCGCCTGTTCTGATTCTGTTAGCCAAAATCTGAATGTGAACACAGGTAAAAAATCATGTATAATAGTAGTAATCCTAGTCAAGTAAGAACATTAAGTTTATAAGTCCCGAAAATTCACTCTGAATTGTCCAGCAGGATACATAGCGTAACGATTATAGGCGTTGGTTCCCTAAGCTTCTAAGGAGACTATCATTTGAACATTGCAGGTTCATGAAGACAATAGTCCGAAAACCCTTAATGATTAAAACCACCATCTTTGTTGATATATTTTAAAATTGCTGCAAAACATTGTGCCCACTCTCCATATATCTGCATATATGTTGCTATATATGTATAGTAAAGTATATGGCTGTCATTATATCACTAGATGGGTTTGTGACAGACCAAATCGGGTAAAATGTGGAGAGTGCTCAATATCTGTGATAGTGCTATGATTTAATAATAATATCTTTCTTTCTTTCTCAGCCTGATGATAGTTGTAATAAAACGGCATGAAACCAGTGGTCGCAAATAAGCATCCATGCAATTGAATATATATAAAACTAATATATATTTATTTATTATTATATAGATATATACATAACAAAGGTTATTAATTGCCCAGTCAGCTGGGGCTGTAGAATACACTGGCTGCATCTCTGCAGAGGGGTAAGGCCCCCCCCTAACGAGTGTCCTGATATGACACTAAACAATCTGATGGTGACGTTCCAGCAGTGCTGGAGCTTTGGGGAATGCGGAGTACCCCTTCATTGCCATCGCTCCCAGGTCCACTCTGGCCCGGAGTGGTAGCACCTGATAGGGCCTTATCTATGGGTTAAATAGAACTAACAGCATACTTATGCTAAAATGAATTGAGTAAACTGAATAGCTTAAAATAGAAACGTTTTTGACAATTAAACCGTACTTACACTTAAACTGCGTGCTTATGCTCAACTGAATTATTTGAAATAGAACAGTTTTTCAACATTAAAACTGTATTTACACTTAACTGAATTATTACATATAACTGCTTAAATAGTTTGAAATGGAAATGTTTTTGACAATTAAACAGTGTACTTATGCTAAACTGAACTATTTTCAATAGAACAGATTATTTACATAAAAATGGATTTGGCATTAAATAACCTACAAAGGTTGATATGCCATAAAACCAAACAAACCAAACCAAACCAAAGGTTATTAAATAGGTTCTAAGCTTCTCTCAGATAGAAGAGCTATTGCAAAAGATTTTTGTTGTGGCAACACACAACCACTTTTTATAAAACTAGAAAAACTAATTCAAATTTCTGCCTTAATTTCTTGCAGGTTTGGCTCATACCCAGGTTAGAGGTATGCAATAAATGTAAAATATTGAACTTTTTGAACCACTCTCAAATATTTACACTAAGCTGTTGCTCGAGCATAATTACATCATACATATCTTTAGAAACTATTTATATATATATATATATATATTGTAATGCTCACATGTTCGTAGAATGAAGAAATAATTAAGAGACAACAAAAGCATAAGTATTTCATTATATCCGAAATTTATACATTAAAGAGAAAATAAGACAAACAAAAGATTGTTACTATCCATAACACTAAAGTCTTGACTAGAACAATAACAAAATCGCTTTGAAACAAGAGTGTACCGGCCAAGCTATTACTGAAGTCTTTCTCTCTTTGAACTCCGTCTCTCAAGGGTTTGCCATTTCTGTTTACTGACGATCGGTGTTCAAAAGCTGGTGTCTCACTTTATTACTATATGAGAGAAACATTATAAGGGAAGTACCCATGGCATAAATGCTTGTGTCTCACTTTCTTTTGGAAATGCCGGGCGCGTGTGGGCGTCGGCCCTGCACCCGGACCCACCACAAAAAGTCCTTGTGCCACACTCGTCCCAGTAGGTGGGACGGAGGACAAATGCCATCATAGAAACTTTTGTAACGCTCACATGTGTATAAAAAGATCAAATAATTGACAGACAACAAAAAGCATAAGTATTTTATTCAAACCGAAATTTATACATTAAACAGAAAATAAGACAAATAAAAGATTATTACTATTTGTAGCACTAAAGTCTTGACTAGAACAATAACAGAATCGCTTTGAAACAAGAGCTTACCGGCCAAGCTATTACTGAAGTCTTTCTCTCTTTGAACTCCGTCTCTCAAAGAAGTCCACTCCAATAGCATGGTACCTCTATGTATACTATCAGAAGGTTTACCATTTCTGTTTACAGGCGATTGGTGTTCAAGCGTATGTGTCTCACTTTATTCCTATATAACAATATATTTGCCATCATCATCAAGCTGTTCTGAAAGAATTAATTCCCTTAACCTTTGTCATCTGTCCCTATCATCCATTGCTTTTGGCAGTTTCTTTACTCAGCATCCAGTGTCTGTACATAGCTGACATTTTTAGGTTTTGCTAGTCGGCCAATACTGGTGTTTCCATGAGTAGTAGTCCACAGGAGAATATCAACAATGAGTTTGTTCCTGTTTCTCTAGCCGTGCCTAGCGTGTCTTGCTTGGAAAGTTTGCAAAGTGGGAAATAAGTAGCCATACACCTACTGTTTTGTGGGTTGCTGCTTTCACGATATGTTCAAAACAGCATGTAGAATTCATCTGTAGTTCTCATTGTGCTTTTTCTCCATGCAATTCGTTTGAGTCCTGTTGGTGCATCCATACATTAGTATCGACACGACCATTGCTTAGAAAAAATCCAATTTTATCAGAGAAATCAGATTTCCTTAGGATTGACATCGCTTCCTCCTGTCTTACAAACTATAAAGTAAGATGAACAAGAAACACTTAGCACTACTGGAGAAGTAAGGATGAACTCATAAATAACGCGTTCCTATGGACTCCCACCTATGGACACACCAATGTTAGCCGATTAGCAAGGACTTACATACATCAGCTCTGTGTGAATACTGGATGCTATCCAAAGGACCAGCCAGGGGCGATGTACGATTGGGACGGAAGGCAAAAGAGAGAATCAAATGTTTCCATACTATCAGCATAACTAGATTATATATATATATATATATATATATATATATATATATATATTAGTATAGCTTTAAGTATACTTAATGTTATTCTAAAATTTTGTAAGTACCATTGGTTATATATATATCTATATATATGTACCCAAAAACATATATGTACTCGTTATGTTTAATTTTATTATTCATATATGAACCAAACACATAGCCAAGCTGAAAAACACACA
This sequence comes from Sepioteuthis lessoniana, assembly GCA_963585895.1. Classification (NCBI taxonomy): domain Eukaryota; kingdom Metazoa; phylum Mollusca; class Cephalopoda; order Myopsida; family Loliginidae; genus Sepioteuthis; species Sepioteuthis lessoniana. Next base: position 67,032,177 of record OY757937.1, on the reverse strand, counting down.
CACAAACAAAGAACACATACACACACAAACACACACACACTTATGTGATGTACAAAAAAATACATGTACCAGGGTATTACTCATGCCCAATTTTATTATACATATTCAAGCCACACACACACACACACTCCAGCCTACTGCTTATAAATAATTTTATAACCGATATTTGAACCAAAACCTCTAATTCACCTTTTTAGGTTCGAGCCTTTTAGCCAACCTACCCACTTTTGTATTTGTCTAATAAGAAAAATACAAAACCAAATAAACAAATTTCCAAGTCTCATGACAATAACCCTTGCACAGATTTTTCCATATAATTTTATTAAATGTCTCTTACATTGTCACATTTCTCATCTTGCAGCCAAGAACCGAGCGTTGATTTGAACAAAGCCTTGACAATATCACTTTTAATAAGAATGACATTTAAAGGTAAAGGCTACCGATGTTGTCCTGACAAGTAACAATTCTGGAAAATTGTTAAGGCTGTAATGAAGTGAATGACATCTTTTTGAATAAAGTTTTCTTGCCAACCAAAGTTTCTAACATAAAAAGAAGCGTGTGACTTCAAGTTTGATCCATTTTTTAACTATGGAATGACTTAAAGTGAAAATTAAATAGGGTAAATGATTAAATACTAGAACGGCCAGGGTATTAAAGATACTTATCCACATCCATACAACGTTTAGTTTAGTATAGTGCCCCACATTTAACTCTTTTGCTGGCAGATAATTTGAATCCTTATTGAGTGGACGAATTATTTCCATACATTAACATTGAATTAGTCAACGACCAACCAATGGGAAAATACTTTACATTGAGCTACTCATAAATAACAAAAATGTCGTTCTGCCTGAGTACCGTTGGCAACAAAAATGTTGCTCTGCCTGAAAAAGTGTATGTGAATTATTTTAGAAATTGTCAAGATTCTATCAACATTTCTCTTTTTAGGATACCTCAGACATCAGGAACTGATATTGATGCTGCCTCTTTTTGTAATAGAGTGGTACTGCTTACGAGAATGGTTTTCTGGATTTGTTATTTTTTAGGCATTGGGCCTCATTTTGGTAACGATGGTTTTAAGAAAAACTAACACAAGGAAAAACCCTCCGTGGAAACTCCCAAAGGAAAAAAATCTCCTGAAAGAAATTTTATCGGCAAAAGAAAAAGAAAAATACCCCAACGAAACTATCACTGCAAAGGAAAAAAATCCCCATACGAAACTATCACTGCAAAAGAAAAAAAAATCTCCCAAAAGAAATTATTCCCTCAAAGTAAAAAAAAAACTCCAATGATAAATATCCCTTAAAAAAAATCTCTACAATGGAAAAATATTCTTCTATGAAACTGATCCTACTAAGGAAAATATATTTTCCTTCGAAACTATAATTCAAGTAAAATTCAGCTGGTTTTCACAAACGTTTTCACCTGATCTCGAGAAATCTTTTGTCGTTTAGAGCATTTTGTAGAGGACAGAGAAGATAGAAATCACAAGATGAAAACTTTGATAAATATGGTTGATGGGAAAGAACAGACTGGCCTAAATTCAATATTTTTCGTCATTTATTATGATATTCCTGAGAAACGGATCATTTCTACTTTGAAAGAAGACTTGTCTCTTTGGATATGCGATTTTCCTTATTTTTCTCCCTAAGAGTATGAGGAACCTAAATAGCCAGCTTGCTCACTTCATATTTTTCTAGTGGGAGCAGATTCTGGATTGGTATGTGCAGAGGTTAAGTACTAATTCTCGAGTAATTGCATTCCATCAATTCTAGATTGAGGTCTGATGTGCGCCCTGGTCTGGGTTCATCTCTCAATAGCGTATCACCAGAACGAAACTTTGAAAACCAATTTCAGACTAGGCAGTCAGTGATGACACCTTGGTCATAAACTCTACACATTTTCTTAAATGTTTCTGTCGGGTTTTTGTTATTCTTAAACTCCCACATCATTACAAGTCAAATATGTACTTTCAGTCTCTCCGTTTTAGCGCCGTGAGATTATAGATTAAATTATGATGCTGCTCTTTCACGACTGAAATAAGACTGACCGACGAAGGCACTCTTTAATCGGGTAATTTCTGGTTACGTTTAAAACATTGGAAATTTGAAATGCTTAGTTTCAACATTATCTATGACTCAACCCTAACAGCTATTTATTTTGCTTCACCCTAATATATATAATGTATATGAGTGTGTGTGTGTGTGTATGTGTGTGTGCCTTCAAAAAGTTTCCAGACTTTTCTGTACAGGCATTTAAAATTGTCGTAGACTCTTGAAAATTTAGTATGTTGTTGCTATACATCTTATGAGATGACTGACCAATTTTTATGATTTCAGCTTCAAATGAACAGCTACAGCAGCAATTGGAATACACCCTACTAAAGTCTGATTGTCACAGCTGGTGAATTTTAAAAATGCAATCTGGACCTCAGGACACTTTAGAAGAACGATATGCAATAAAATTCTGTTATAAACTTGGAAAAAATGCCACAGAAACGTATGGAATGCTTCAGACTGTTTTTCAACCACCTTGTATGAATCGAGCATCAGTTTTTGAGTGGCATAAGAGATTCAATGAAGGCAGGGAGACTGTGAGGGATGATGAGAGGTGTGGAAGGAGTAAGGAAGTCAGAACACCAGAGTTGATTGGCCAAAGGGTTAGAATTAAGGTTACTATGTTGAGGTTTTAAGAGAGTTCAGCAAGAGATTCCGTCGGAAGAGGCCAGCACTCTTTAAATCGGGTCAGTGGCATTTCCACGAGGACAATGCACCAGTCCACAACTCCATCCTTGTCACAGACTATTTGACCAAGATGGGCATCAAGACAGTTCCTCAGCCTCTCTATAGTCCAGACCTTGCTCCCTGTGACTTTTGCTTATTCCCTAGGCACAGAGGCTGTCGTCATGAGACAATTGAGGAGATGAAAGAGGCTGTGACGAAGGTCATTGACACGCTCACACAAGAGGACTTCGATGGGGCCTTCTAGAAGTTGATGGAACGGTACAAGTGCATTACAGCCGGAGGAGATTACTTCGAAGGGGACTATAGTTTCATGTGTGTACTATCAATAAAAGTGCCAATATGAAAAAGTCTGAAAACTTATTTAATGATCCTCGTATATATATTGTCATCCATAGACTGTTTCATTGCATCATAACGCTTCAGTGTGGCTAGACCCCCGAAATGCTTCAAGCCAAGATAGGATATCTTACCTCAGAGTCATCATCATTCTCTGCGTATGCAAAGGAATCTTTTTACTTATATCTTTTTACATATACTTCCATGCTTTATTTTATCATATTATTCAGATTAAGACATACGAGGTGCATACGATAAGTTTCCAGACTTCACACCAAGAGTCTACGACAAAAAAAGTCTGGAAACTTATTGAAGGCACTACGAATATATGTATATATATATATATATATATATATATATATATATATATATATATATATATATATTAAAATAGGTAGGTTCACGAAGAGATTTGTATTTTTTTAATTCAAATTAATAAGTTAAAAAATACAAATCTCTTCGTGGACCTACTTATTTCTAATATTTTTATTTTCTCTTTGGACCTACAACAATTTTTTTTATACAGGCATTTATATACCGGAGGGCAGGATTTTTGAGAAGAGCTATTGCATTTCAGCGGCTTTGGGTGGGGAGCATAAATATTGTGATACACAGACAGAATGTTTCATTGTATCAGTGTGGATAAATCCACAAGATGCTTCAAGCTGAGATCGAAACCCGGCTGACTTTATGTCAGTTGCATATTGTAAACCAAAGAACAAACTAGTTTTGGTTGAAAAATATTTTGATGATTTTACTGATACATATATCTTAAACATCCATCGTTGACTTACCATCGCTAATATCACCCCTCATGGTCCTAATGATGGTTCAGTAGAACCGAAACGCTATAGTGCCGACTTCTCAATAAATCTCTCCTTCCACTTGGATTACCTTGTAATTAATTTTTCTACACGTATATATACATATATACATTTATATATACAGTTGCATACATACATACATACATACATATATGTTTATACATGTATATATATATATATATATATATATATATATACATTTATATGTACATATACATATATTTTGATAATTTTACATATACATATATAAATTTACACATACATTTACATATATGCATATATATACATGTATACATATACATTTATATGTACATATACATATGCACACATACATATATATATATATATATATATATATTGATGATTTTACATATACATATATATATATATATTTGCAATGTAAAAAATGCCTACGATTTACGTTGTTCATTCTACCGAACTCAACAGAGCCACAATAAAGTCAAATACTGATATATGAAATTTGCATATCATTAAGAAACATTTGCATAACTTTATGAAAGATTTCCATAAGATTTATCAAGTTTTGCTGAAGAATACTTCTGGTATTGATATATACATACCCGATTGTTCCAAATATCAAAATTGGATTCATCAGACCTTTGACCATTTGCAATTTCTAGCCATCTTCCTGATACAGAATTTCTTGCACTTCAAGTTTGTTCTCAGTGGTGTGTTCAAAATTCTACATGCTTTCAGGCTAAGACTCTTTTACAAAGTTAAATTAACCTTATCGAATGAAAGTGCTCTCTATGGAGGAAGCTGACCTTTTGCACTGAGAAATAAGTTGATAGATACCTTTTTTCTATCCACCTTTTGGTATGCCCCGTTACTTTTGCAGGTCACTCTGACTGTTTCCATATTGCAAAATTTTCTTCTGATATCATATCGGTTACAAAGCTTTCAATAAGCAAATTTTAATATCTTTGGTTTGGTTTAGTTTCTTTGTTTAATTGCATATCAACCTTTGTAGGTTATTTAATGCGAAAGCCATTCTCCTAGAAGAACAGTAGTGGTACTATTTAACCCATAGCTGGGATGATAAGGGTATTTGCCCGAAAGTGAACGTAATAGCGCGACTGGAGTACGAACTCGTTTACTACGATTCTGCAGTCCATCGCTTTAACCATTACACCACGAGGACACCCCCTTGATATCTTTAATAACAGGGATATTTTAAGATGATTCTTACCTGTATATTTCAGTTTTACAAATTATCTATCGGGAGACAATGAATAATTATCTCCCTTAAATAAATAGGGCGTCTCATTAAGGTCACCTTGTGGTTTCATCTCAATCCCATAATCCTCCTCGGTTTCTTTTGTCTCTGATTTTTGAACAGTAAGTCATACTTTGTTTGCATCTGTTCTTCGAACAGTAGAGACGTTGCTTCCTTTTCGGGCAATGGTCGTTGTTCTGACCATTTACATCAAGTTAGATTTTTATATTGTTTGTACCCTTTTCATTTACTGCTTGTTCATGGATCAATATGTTAAATTTTATCTATTACGTATTCTTGTCAATACTTTTTATATGTATAATATGGTTAGAATAAATGTTTCTATATGTGTAAATAAGCTTATCTTTCCTTTCGTTCATTCATTGTTTGTTTATCATTTGATATACAAATCATAATATTTGGCCTAGGTGATTGGGACGCGACTAAATAACCTCCTTTGTACCGACCGGCCCTTTAGCTCCATCTTTGAGCATAAGAGGGTTGTTTGGGGCTCTCCATTCAGAATATAATAATTCCAGACTTTAGTTTTTACTCGGTAGAAAGATTGAGCAATTAGAAACTGCTTTTATCTTAAATCTATGAACTGTCGTGGATATCTTCAATGAAGAAAATTTAAAAAAATGAGTTTTTTTGTAAATTGAATTAAAGAAAACATACCGGTGTCTTCAATAATACTACAAAATTACTAGAAGTTTTCAAACTCTTTCCAAATACTGTGTACAAATTGGTACGATTAATAAAAAGATACTAAAAGCATTTATGTATACTGGACACATATGAAAATAAAACTCTCACAAGAACTCGTTTTATAAATCACATCTTATTGCTAAAAACGATACATAAAAGCAACAACTGTTTAAGTCGACCTCCAGTCAGAAGGATCTTTTAAGAGAAAAGATTTTATTTCACTATGACGAAATGGAGAGCAGTTTGCTGGTCCAAAGAAATCCACGTTTTCTATTAACACAGATAAGACAATTTTCATGAACTATTAGTAGCCAATCAAGAAAAAGATAATTTCTGTGACAAATTACGACATTGTGAAATCGGGCATGTTACTGATCACCCATGAAATCATAAGGAATCCAGTCCTGAGTTGCTTATTTATGCCAGATATCTCCCGACTCTTGTATGGGTTACCCACATCCCCGAATTTACTTTCTGAATGAGCCCTTACAACTGCCCTCAGTTGAATGATGACTTCAAACCACGACCAGAAGATCACCCCTTGCGAAATTCTGAATCATGTACAGTCGTTTCGGCGTAATTTGATGTTGCGGGTGGTTTCAGAAGAGCAAGATCCCAAAATCACTTCAATACTCCATAAAAAACATTAAACATGCGAAAGAAGAGACGTTGAGCATTAAAATAATATATAGTGTATTCATAAACAGAAGGAAGCCATATGAAAAAACAAACCCCATCCTCTAATAAAAAAACAACAAACAATAAACGATTAATGAAATGCTTTAAAAGCTATCGGGTACTTCTTGTGTTTCTATAATTAGTAAGTTAGGCTAGCAGATCATTATTAGGGAGTTTGATTTTCACTGGGTGCCCCTTCTGGTTTCTGTGCTAAACTAAGCTTAACTTACAAAATGATTACGCTATAAAAGCTTTTGATTTTGTTAAATACATACATACGCACACGCACACATTCATGCACGCACGCTTACACATGTACGAATACACATACGCACACACATACACACAAATGTAGGTTTATAAAAAAAGAAGAGACACAATCTTTGGTTATATGTACAAGGTGCAACGGAAATACATCCCATATCTGAGACTGTCAGCTGTATGGTTCAAGTGAACTGAGGCAAGTGGTAATGGTAGCCCCATCTCGTTCATGTTGTACCATTTTTTAAAAATATATGATCCGTTACGATCATGGTTTGGACCGGTGCATACCGACCGTTTGCAGGTAAAACATTTTCTAAGACTGGGGAATCTGTGATTGCTACACGGAGAGTATTTCGCGCTCATTTTATGTAATGTCAGAATGATGCTGTTCCGAATAAAAAAAATGATATGCTATGGGTTGAAAATTTCAGAGCTCTAGGCTCATCTATTCAAAGAAATCCATTCAGATGACCTCGAAGCGCCGGATCTCCAGAAAAATGGCCAGACTGTGACACAGTTCGTTATGCAATCTCCCAGACGTTCAGCCCGTGGAAATGCTTTTGTTTTGAGATTGTCTAATCGAACAAAAATGACAAGACATTAGCTAGATTGGAGCTACCATTGCCACTAGCTTATGTTCACTTAAACTACAAAGGTAAGAACTCTAAAATAAGAGAGGTATTTTTGGCCACCCCCTATATATATATGTGTGTGTGTGTGTGTGTGTGTTTCGGTAGAATTGACACAAAGTCAAAGATAATTGCATAGTTGAGAAACTGACGGTTATCAATCACCGTTGACTCTGTATCTACGCTATTCGAACTTAGATATATCTGCTCTATTACCGATATTGAGTACTTTTTATTCTTTAATATACCAAATTAGATTATTAATATATATATATATATATATATATATATATATATATATATATATATATATGTGTGTGTGTGTGTGTGTGTGTGTATTAAGTGAACATTTATGGATATAATACAGCTATTGAAGCAAATGTTATTTTTTCTATTTTTCATAAACATTTTGATGGTTAAATTATGTATATTAGGTTTGTTTTTCTGGGTTTTTTTTTCTATCGTCCTTGGTACGTTAAATTATTTGATTTTTGTTATTCCCTGTAAGCGTTTGTAATAATGTATGACTTGAATTTTCATATAAAGTTCTTATATATAAAAATATATATTTTGTTGGTGTTAGAAAAGAGAAAAATAAAAAATAAAATAAAATAAGATAAATCCAAAAGTGTAGCAGTTCCCAGGAACCTCTAACAAGAAGCGAGATTCACGCACGCCTGAAAGACAAGACTTGTCGGCGTTCAAGAGAAACGTTCTCTCATTCAGCAGTGACTACTTGGACTGGAAAGAACTACATCTCTCCTGCTGCTGGTGGGAAAAACCACGCTGGCTTTCTCTTCCACCAGTATCTGCCATTGCAGAACATATCTACTACACAACAGGACAGACCTTCTAATTCACAATTCACCAGAAATAACTCTCATGTTAGCAGAGATAGCTGCTAACATATCTCACAAAACACACCTAATAGACATAACCACCGACTTTAGAGTTATTACCCACCGAAAATGACTAATACATTTCAACGGCTCGTTTGGGAGATGCGACTGTTTCCTAATAATCCAGGATGACATTTCCTCGCTACAGAGTAGCCGTATTAAACCCCAAAACAAAGACAAAAATTTAAAGGTTTCTTCTTTCCTTCTTTTCTTCTGTCCGTAAAATACCAAAATCTTCTACGGCTCATAATATATATTTGCAATGTAAAAAATAAAAAGAACTTAAGTTCTTTCTTCTACAATATTCAATATTTGGAACAGAGCTATTCTATAGTTGAATTTAGATTTATAAAATTTGCATCACATTATGAAACATTTGTATGACATTAAATATATACCTGATTTCATCGAAGTAATGATACTTGGGAACTATCAGTTTTTCGCTTTTGTGATTTATTACACACACACACACACACATATATTTATATATAGTTTGTAACATCTATTAATAAAGAGTGCTCAATAAATTGATTTTTGAAGAAGTGTCGGTCGAAAGACTCCTAATTTTTATATTCGTTTTAATCGATTTTAATCGATATTAAGATCCTGTTTCCCATTTTACAACTTATTTTACTATTGTGTCGTACAAGAAATCTCTCTCTCTCTCTCTCTCTCTCTCTCTCTCTCCACACACACACACACACACACACAAATATATATATATTGTATGCGGAGGTGTTTAAAATGTACTCAAATATGATAAAAAGACCTAGCCAGTCTGGTTTCCTGCTCACAGTGTATTATGAAGTTTGTTTTTTTAAACTGTATCTTGATTCCTGCAGGGTGATCATCTATCCCCACTCTCCAAATCTCAGCAGCTAATCTTCGCTGGTAGCATGTGGCACTCCTAGCTAATATTCTGGCAGTCTTCACGTTTTCCTTTACACGCACGCTCACGTACGCACTTGAACTTGATGAGGCAGAAGTTATAGAGCTGTCAATGATATTAAACAGTACAAAATATGATAATTAGTTGTATTTAAAAAAAAACTTTCTTGCAGAAAACATCCCGACTCAGTTGAATGAATATGAAGAGTCCAAGAAACAACGTTGCACAATCGAACAACGTATTTTTATTGTGAAAATATTTGACACAATTTTGCCATTTTTTTTTTTCAAAATGATTTATTTCATTTTTATGTTCAATGATGATGATGATGTGTAGAATAGCTAAATATGATTTTATCAATTTTGCGTGTTAAGATTTCGTTGGGGTCACCAAACATTGTATGACAGTTGGTGCTAGGGTGGATACCTGGTTGCGTCCCCATTCTCCAAAGTATAATGTTAGCATTAGTACTGTGACGGTGTCAATACTACTGTATGGATGCACCACATGGATGCTAACAAAACACATTGAAAAAAAAGCTGGATGGGAACTACACAAAATGTAACGAACTATCTTGAAAAAATCCTTGGACCCCTCGCAATAACAGTTGTACAGCCATTTACCTCCCATCTCTAAGACCCTTAAAGCAAGACGAACAAGACAAGCAGGATACTCCTGTAGAAGCATGGACTAACTCATAAGAGACGTTCTTTTATGGACCCCTACATATGGACGCGCCAGTGTTGTCTGACCAGCAATAGCTTTGTACGAACACTGGATGTAGTTTGGAAGACATGCCGGAAGCAATGGCTGATAGGGACGGAAGAAGAAGAAGAAGAAGAAGAAGAAGAAGAGAGAGAGAGAGAGAGAGAGAGAGAGAGAGAAAGAGAGAGAATCAGGGAAATCTGAGCTGTTAGCACTACTTGATGATACTGATTAGTATATCAATTAATATGCTAACATTGAATAAACTGATGTTCATTTACACATAGCGAGAAATTTTAAGATTTATGTGGTGCCTTCAATAAGTTTCCAGACTTTTTTTGTACAGACATTTAAAATTGTGGCAGACTCTTAAAAATTCAGTATGTTATTGCTATACATCTTATGAGATGACTGACCAATTTTTCAAATGAACAGCTACAGCAGCAATTGGAATACACCCTACTAAAGCCTGATTGTCACAGCTGGTGAATTTCAAAAACGCAATCTGGACGTGAGGACACTTTAGATGAACGATATGCCATAAAATTCTGTTTTCAACTTGAAAAAATGCCACAGAAACGTTTGGAATGCTTCAGACTGTTTTTCGACCCTCTTGCATGAATCGAGCATCAGTTTTTGAGTGGCATGAGATTCAAGGAAGGCAGGGAGTCTGTGAGGGATGATGAGAGGTGTGGGAGGAGTAAGGAAGTCAATACCCCAGAGTTGATTGGCCAAAGGGTTAGGGTTACTATGTTGATGTTTTAAGGGAGTTCAGGAAGAGATTCCGTCGGAAGAGGCCAGCACTCTTTAAATCGGGTCAGTGGCATTTCCACCAGAACAATGCACCAGTCCACAACTCCATCCTTGTCACAGACTATTTGACCAAGATGGGCATCAAGACAGTTCCTCACCCTCCCTATAGTCCAGACATTGCTCCCTGTGACTTTTGCTTATTCCCTAAGCTCAGAGGCTGTCGTTATGAGACAATTGAGGAGATGAAAGAGGCTGTGACGAAGGTCATTGACACGCTCACACAAAAGGACATCCATGGGGCCCTCCAGAAGTTGCTGGAACGGTAGATCAAGTGCATTACAGCCGGAGGAGATTACTTCGAAGGGGACTATAGTTTCATGTGTGTACTATCAATAAAAGTGCCCAAACGAAAAAAGTCGGGAAACTTATTAAATGATCCTCGTATATAGTAAATATACATGGAGTAATACAAAGAATGAGTCCCAATAGATGAAATGTACGCATTGTTCTTTGGACAAGCAGACATGAAAATGGATATAAAAATGGTAAAAAGTCTTACTTGTTTTCTTGGGTAAGTAAAGCCCTGTAGCTTTATATTTCAATGTCTCAGTGAGACAGTCTATCACCGGAGTTGGAGACAAAGTTTCACGTCTGTTCAACGAACAGAGATGAAAACAGCATGTCTACTTGGGCCAAAGAACCGGGACGTTCAAAGAACGGAGACAAAAAAAAAAAAAAAAAAAAGGAGGAGAAAGGATTTTCGGTCTTCCCATGTGACTAATAGATCCACCTACGACCCGAGGGAGACAATTAGTAATTTTCTCCCTACATCACAATTTTTCGCATCAGTCTTTACTTCCTTTTAAGTTTTATTGATAGCCTTATTACTTATGACACATACACATACGCGTACGCGCACCCTCTCTCTCTCTCTCTCTCTTTCTCTTTCTCACACACACACACATATACATATATTTAATCTGTTAATTGTGTCTTCTATTTTATTTAAGATTTATGAAACTTATAACAATGAAACGTCAATAAGGTTTGATTTAGTTTCTTTGTGTAATGGCATTTCAACCTTTGTCGGTTATTTCATATCTAAGCCATCCTTGTAGAGGAACAGTCGAAACAGTATTTAACCCTTCTCTGGGGATAACGATGGTTCACATTTTTCACGTGGGTATTTGTTCGAAAGTGACTGTAATAGCGCGACTGGAATTCGAATTCGCTTACTATAATGTCGCAGTCCAGCATGTTAGCCACTACGCCACAGGAACTCCCTGTCTATACATATATATGAGTGAGTGAGTGTGTGTGTGTGAGAGTGAGAGAGAGAGAGAAGAGTCGTAAATAGATAGATCATAGTTAAAATCGTGAAAGAATGTTTCTCTCCGTTTTACTCGCTCTTATTTAATCTGACCCAATGTGTTTCCACATTGGCTAATCAATGTCTAAACAAAGGCTTTTGATTAAAATAATTTACATAGTGGGTAGAGTGTTCGTCAATGGTCCGGGAGACTTGGGTTCAATCCCTGGTCGAGTCATACCAAAGACCTTAAAATGGTACTTGATACCTCCTTGCTTAACATTCAGCAATATAAGGTACGTACCAAGGGTAAAGTGGAGCAATCCTGGGAAAGGAGAAGCGCCCTCCCCAACACCTCTGTGTAGTAGCTTATTAAAAAGGGAGCCTTCTGGTCGCCCTCGACTACAGTCGCCAACTTTACTTTTTCTTACTTATCTATATTAGTACATATTATATACGCAGGTGTCATAAATAGCGAACAATGCTAAGCAAAAACTTTATTAGCTTAACTATCAGGTTGTTTGGGAAAATACTGTTCGATTTTGAACCGTTTAAATTCTGTTCTAACATTATTTTAATAATAGTTGCATAAAAAATTACCTTCCTCAGGTTTAATGTGTTCTCTTGATTAATTTTCTATCAATTTTTCAGAATTTGATTTTGAAGGTTATATGCCCCTAATCATAAACCTGAAAAAAAAGTGTTGCGTTTACTTTTTTTTGCATGAGTTCAAGCTTGGACATTATTTTGTTTCATGATGATTCTCGTCCACAAGGTGCCAAAATGACACTACTCGACCACACGGTGCTAAAATGACACTATTCGGCCACACGGTGCCAGGATGATACAGCTCGGCCACACGGTTCCAGGATGACACAGCTCGGCCACATGTTGCCAGGATGACTCTGCAGATGCTCTCTGATTTGGGATATGAGACATTGCCACATTCACCATATTCTCCTGATCTTTCACCCACCGACTACAATTTTATTTCAAGCATCTTGATACTTTTTTGAGCCAAAAGACGTTCTGTTCCAAAGGAGAAGTAGAAATTGCATTAAACGTTTTCTTGGGATTAAAACCTTTGAAGTTTTATCGTACAGGAATAAATAACCTTGTTAATCGATAGTAGAAATGAACAAATGTTCAGAAATCATATTTTGACTGATTAAAACGTTGTTTAAATTTTTAGCGAAGAAATATTGTTACGTATGGTTATGTTGTTTCCTTGCTAAGTTTTAAGGTAAATAAATGAGAGAAGAACCAAGATGTCGAAATGTTTTTATGATAGTTTTAATGGCAGCGTGAATAAAGGGTACCTCTATGCTGCAAGTCTCGTAGGAAGGAAGGAAGGAAATAGTTATGGAATTGAGAAGGGATTTCAGCAGCTAAACGCCTGAGCGAAATGTGAATCATTACGGTTAAGGCATTGTTGAATGTTTGAGCGAGATATGGTTGCCATAGGTGTAGCAAAGGTCGTGTTTGCTAGTTAAGGACAGGAATGATGTAGTCACCCATGAATGTGTTGTCCTGGTAGATGTGGGAGAGAAGCGTGAATGTCTCCAGAAAATGTTGCCCAGGGATAAAGTAGCTGGATGTCTGAGCTAATTTATGCATCGCGGTAGACATAGGTAGGATTAGAGGCGACTTGAAGGTGTTCCTGTGTGTAGCGGATTGAATGCATCTAATTCATATTCAACTGGGAACCCTTGGTCTAAGAGAATAGACTCAAGAGGTGAATAAATTAGATGGCTTTTCTCATGGAGTCATGATGCTGCTGCTATGAAGGGAGCGAACAGTAAGTAAATCTGTCCTGTTTGAAAAGGTTCTGAGGAAGAGAGTGTTTGGCGGGCCTTCTCCAATTTGGTGCTGCCCGGAAAAATGGTCCGGGGTGAATAGGAAAAGTCATCCTGATTGGGTGAAAATATGCGTCGACCCTAACGGTCAAATTAATTTACGCGCCAAACGAAAATAAGAAGTTCTTTATGCTACAAATTCATTCATTCAGGAATTGAAATTTATTCAAAAATCGGACATTATTTTTCAAACAACCTAAAAATCGCTTTTGTTTAGATATAGGCTATGCGGGACGGGGTCCTTCGTACGGAAGTTACGGCAAAATTAGGCCTAGAAACAAGATAAACTTCGACGATTCAAAAACATATCTCATGTAATGAACGACCCCTTATTGGTTTTAAAAAGTCGATCATTACACGATTAGATCCGAGCGGCGATAGTCGATCAAACAATGTGCACCTCTTACAACCCTGACACTTTTTAGGTCTTGAAGGTTACGTCTACAGATAATTACATGATCGATCAGGTGCCAGTGCCTTCACTTTGTTCAAGCGTCTGTTTCTACTGCGTCGTTTTTTCTTATATATATGTGTGTGTGTGTGTGTTTGTGTGTGTGTGTGTTTGATTGTATATATATATATATATACATATTTGCAGGTACATATATATCTATGTATGTATATGTACATAGAACGGTACGTATATATATGTATGTATATGAAAATTTATGTATATATACATATATGCATGCTTGTATAAATATGTGTACATATATATTTATATATGCATTTGTGTATATATTTTTGCATATATGTATATATATGCATATATATATATATGTGTGTGTGTGTGTGTGTGTGTATTTTTTCATTTTTCTTTTATACACACACACACACACACACACACATATATATATATATATTGTACGCCTAAAATATCTATATATATATATATATATATATAAAGTTAGTTGTTGGCCGACCGTAATCGAGGGTGACCCGAAGGCCCTGTTTTCAATAGCTACTACACCAAGGTGTAGAGCAGGGTTCTATTCCTTTTCCTGGGTTGCTCCACTTTCCCTTATAATGCTGAGTGTAAAGTAAAGAGGCATCAAATACCATTTTTGAGTCTTTGGTATGATTCGACTGGGAATTAAAACCGAACTGCCGAACCATTGGCGGACACTCTAACCATTATGCAAATATCCCGGATATATATATATATATATATATATATATATATATATATATATATATATATATATATATATAAGATGTTACTAAAGATTTCCTTTGACTTAAAGATTTAATAGGTTCGTCAAGTGAAGAAAAATTATTTTCCACTAACTGCATCTTAATTGAACTGCGAGAGCACTACATAAGCAGAGGTCATTCAATACATCGGGGAAATAGGAGTTGGCAAGAGGAAGCATGACCTTCTTTACTGACAACTGCACCCGGAACTTTTCCTTTTCTTTTATATATATTCTTCAGCTGTAAGCAGGTCCTGCTCATAACATAGCACTAAGACGTGCAGGCCATTGTTGTTGAAGTTTTCAATTCCATGCAAACTGAGGCATCTCCAGACATGAAAATCCTTCCCTAACTTAATATTTTGATCTCTAAGGAGTATGATCTTGTCCTCCTATGCAGAGATGGTAATTAATTTTTTATTCAGAATATAAGAACCATGTCGTCTGGTGTTGTAAAATACACTGATTGCATCTTTACTGAGGGATAAGACCCAGCCACTAACGAGTGTCCTGGACATGGTACGAAACCATCTGATAGTAAAACTTCAGTCCTGGAGCTTTGAGTACCCCTTTATTACCATTACTCTCAGTTCCACTCTGAATCAGATTGATAGTACCTGTTAGGATCTTATTTATGGGTCAAATAGAAATACTGGAAACCAGTTAACTGTGTGCAAATAAATGAATGATGTTGAATTGAATTATTAGTGTTAAATAGCAATACTTGAAAACATTTCATAAACAAACGAGCATTGTCTCGTTTAAAAACTAATTTTTTACAAATCATATATATTTGATATATCTTTATAAACTCGATTTAGTATTAAATAACCTGCAATGGGTTGATATGCCATAAAACTCAACAAACCAACCAACCAACCAACCAATCAATTAAAATAAAAGAGAAGTATTGTGTCGGTCTCTAATTCGGTCTGCCTCATCATATCTAAAAATAAAATTATCCTTTTCGAAAAAAAAAATCTTTCCTAGAATCACTCTCCCCCATTTTGCTTCCAAAATTAGGTGGGTCTGAGACTAGCTATCCCCAGCCTAGAGAGTAGAAGTCCAGTATTCAAAGATCAATTGATTGATTTTAACGATATATCAACCTGTCAAAGGGTATTTCATGCCAAGAGGTTAGGAAATCGCGTTCATTGTACGTTTATATTAAGATTCCCCGTGTCCTTGTTTCTAAAGAGTTTTTTGCACATAGTCCTATCGAATACGAATAATTTTTTCATAGATCTATTTGACCCCTATTTGACCCCAAGATGAGACCCTCACAAGTACGATCACTCTGCGAAAGAGTGAACCTAGGAGTAATGCTAATGAAGGGATATTCTGTAGCGAACGGGGTATCTCTAAACTAGAATTACTTTTATATTAAACTGGGTTAGAGATATAGTCGCCGCTAACAGTTGTCCAAATACAATAAAATAAGTATTTACGAAAGTAGAAAAGAACGAGAAATAGAATAATACAAATTATTAGGCTTTTGACAGACATGCAAAACAACAAATTTAAACACATAAAAAAAAAGAACAAACAACAATAACGAGAATTGGTAGGTTTATATATATATATATATATATATATATATATATATATGAATTTTATGCGATGCAAGGGGTTATGAATTGTACGTTTACAAGGAAAATATTTTACGGGCAGAGATAAATGGTTTTCTTTTTGATCTCTAGTAAGAAATTTTATATCTAAAAGAACATTTTAAAGGGTTTGCATCTAGTAAATATTGTTACTTAAAAAGTCCTGTAATGGGTTTATAATCTTGTGGATTTGTGTTTTAATCGTTCAAGGTTATTTTCCATCAACGGTCCTTCGTTCTTTGTTTTATAGTTCCTTCCTACATTTACTTGTCCTGAGTTCAACTAACTTTTTTTTGGAAAGGGGAATATCTAAGCAAGAAACAGGAAGTGACAAGGGGTCGTAAATCAAATTTTTTTCCAGGCAATTTGTCTAGCACTAAGGGTGTTCTTTGGACTTACTGGTGGTAATTTTGTTACATTTACTATCATATATTTAATGCTGTTCAAAAATTATTGGCATTTTTTAGAACAAGTGACAGCAAGTCTCTTTGGTCAAATTTTATAATTATTATTATTATTATTCAATATATATTTATATTCATTTAAGATAGTTTTGAATTCGGGGTCCTATAATTCGACACTTCCCAGATCTCCAGAACAAAAGCCTTGGTGGTTGGGGGTAGTTCTAATCCCTCTGCAAGGGTTCAGCGTATTCTAAGCCTCGCTGACCGGGTGGGATATTCAAAAGGAGCAGACCTAATATACACTGCATAATGAATTATCAACAAGGGGATAATCTGTGTGGATTTAGGAATAAACAATAAAACCCCCAACCGGATATTGACTCGTCGGCTGCCACATAAAAATGTATAAACGCATCGCTACGCATTGGCTCCACGCACCCTTCCGGTTAGAAGGGAAAAAAATAATAATAAAAATTAAAGCAGCCAATGGGAAGCGGTCGCGCCAAAAATGAGAGGGATCGTGGAGTGACGACTTTGGAGCCGGCGGGAGAGATATAAAAACTCGATATTTTGTGAACTGAGGCAGTGAGAACAAAAAGAGACCAAAGGAAGCATATAGATACAGTGATCAAGCGCGAGAAGTAACATCCGCCCTTGAGCTAAGAGCTGAAACTACTTTTCAGCTAGTTCCACTACCTGACCATAAAAGAAAGAAAAAAAGGAATAAGTACTCTTTATGAACATTTTCCTCCCTTCCTCCCTTTTTCTTAACATCTGACTTTCCACCACTTTGAAAATTTACTACAAATAAAGGCGAACTTCTGAACATTCAAATCCAAGTTGACTCTTTATTGTTTTATAAATGTTGTTTAAATTTTAGATGTTCCTTGTTTGTCTTGTTTTAAATGAAGTTTTTTCTTATTGTATGTTGTAATACTCAAACAAACCAAACAGGCCATAAATCTTCCATTTTGTCCAAAAATCACGCTTTTGAGTTTAACGGAATCTTGACAGAATGATAGCAACAGTTATATGCGTGTTCTCTGTAAAAACTGTAAGGTTCATCGCAAGTGTAAACAAATTGCAGTCATTTGCATGAGTAACACGATATTTCAGTGTTACAGATTATTAACGAGTGAATTCATGATTGTGCAATGATGGTCGTAAATGTGACTAAAACGTTTCTGAGAAGTCTGTTAATACATCTGAACTTGCAAAAGGTAAATCAACCAAACTGTCAAAAAAATTGTTGCATCTCCTCTGAAGGTGTTATGGTACCCAACCTGCAGACTGTAATGAACTCTTCCTGTTGTTATTGATACCGGGAGAATATTCATCTCGGCGGTGAAGTTCTCCTCAGCCTAACACTTTGGCAGTCAGACTGACGTCCAACACCTTTTTACCTATGTTGTATTATACTTTCGTTAATATACATTGTTTCACGTAAACCCGAGTTCGTGTCTTTCTTCTAGACCCTTTACTGTGTTGCATAATCGTAATAAATTTACAACTATACACATATACGTGCGGAAACAAAATCAACAATGATGACGTACGAACACACTTCTTTAGAAAAATATACCTCTCACACTTTATTCGAAAGGGTTGCGAAAAGGTTGTGTGTAAGAGGTGAGTTGGAGACTGGACAGACTGCAACATATTGACCCCAAGTTCCCCTGACTATAGCAGCACTTCTTTCTCATTCTGCTGGGCTGCTCAATTGGGGGTCTTGAGGACCCAGCCCTCTGCTGGGAGCTGGTTCTCACTGCCTCGAACTGTAACTCGAACTTCAACTGCAACTGACTCCAACTAACTCAACTCTCCGTGGCACCGGGTTATATCATTGTTTGACACCCACCGGCTTCCTGTGAGCGTCGCATTTGCACCGAATTCAACCCGTCCACGGTCAAGGTTATATCTTGATATCTTCGACCGGATGCACCTGTTTCTCGACTGACGGCTGGGTCGAAGGTCAGTATGTTACAACTGGTCTACAACAGAAGGTACGTAAAAGAGCTGATAAGGATCACTCGAGCGTTGTTTCCCAATATTCTCTCACGAATTTAATGTGAACATGTGAATAAACCAGGCTTGACTAGAGGAGAACATTTTTGGCGCCTTGGAGAAACAACTCAGTTCAGGACTACTTGATGTTGTCTTCGGAAAAAGATCGAGACATCAGTGAGACCAGTGATTGCAGATCCATTGACAAAAATATACGTATAAAAGCGTCTGAAATGGAGAGAAAATAGTATGAAGGTTGACTTTTCGAATGTTTTGTTCACGGATGGAACTCGAACTCCTTTTGACGTCTCTGACGGTTGGTGCAAAGGATGAGTTGTAAACTAATGAGATCGTTATCCATGTTTCAGAAGCCAACAAGAAAGTGGAGGCATGATGAGTTAGGTTGGTGTGATTGGAGGTATTCCGTGGAAAGTGCCTAATGGTATTAAAATGACTGCAGATGCTTTGGCTTCCTGAGATCATTGATCCTTGATCCTTGGTAAAAAAAGTAAATGATCACTTTCTGAAGAATCATCATATTGCAAGGCTTTCTGGTATGTAACGCGTAAAACTACGGAGTACTTGCAACAGTTAGGCTTCTGTGGACTTCGGAGTTCACCGGACCTTAACCCGAATAAAAACTTGTGAGACATTCTTAAGCGATGAGTTTACTAGAATGAACGTCAATTTAGAAGCTAAGTGGACATGTGTGGGGGTTAGAAAGAAAGAAAAAAATGCAAAAAGTGACGGTTTCACAGTAAGGCTCTGTGGAGAGGCGAGGTGGGCGCATGCTTGGAGAAAAGAGTTTCTTGGCGCCAAAGAGGAATTTAGTCTCATTGAGCTTTTACCCCTTCCACTGAAAGGGCCTTTTTTCTCGTCTCCTGGCCAGGAGCGCACGTGCTGATTGGGTCCCAGACCCTAGCAGCGAGTTGTGTCTCGTAATAAGTAAAGTAAAGTTGGCGACCATTGTCGAGAGGAACCGAAGGCTCCCTTTTCAATAGATACTACACCAAGGTGTAGGGGAGGTGCTACTCCTTTCCCTGGATTGCTCCACTTTAACCTTGATACATACCTTATAATGCTGAGTGTTAAGAAAGTAAGTATTAAGTACCATATTTTTAGTAGTGTGTTTGCTGCGACTTCGTTGGCCTAGTGGGTAGAGTGTTCGCCAATAGTCTGGGAGACCCGGGTTCAATCCCAGGTCGCGTCATACCAAAGACTTTAAAAATGGTACTTGATACCTCTTTGCTTAACACTCAGCAATATAAGGTACGTATCAATGGTAAAGTGGAGCAATCCAGGGAAAGGAGTAGCGCCTCCCCCTACACCTCGGTGTAGTAGCTATTGAAAAGTGAGCCTTCTGGTTGCCCTCGACTACGGTCGCCAACTTTACTTTTATATATATCCATGACAATCTGTATATGAAGTAATTACAGCATTATTTTCTTGTTTACACGATTTTTAATTGCACCTCACTGATAACTTGGAACAGTTATAATTTAAGTTAATTGAGTAAATGACTCTAGTTTCCGTGTATTTTTTCGGAGCCTACAATTTTTATACATCACACACATATATCACTATTGGCATCACTCTGTAAAAATGTCTTGCTCAGTTGGCTGGGGTGGCAGAACACACCGAATGTATCTTTGCAGAGGGGTAAGACCCAGCCCCACAACGAGTGTCTTGGATATGACATCAAACAATCTGATGGGGACGTTCCAGTAATGCTGGAGCTTTGGGGAATACGGAGTACCCCATTCATTGCCATCGTTCCTAGGTCTACTCTAGCCCGGAGGGGTAGCACGTTAAAGGGTCCTATCTATGAGTCAAATAGAACTAAACTGTGTACTTATGCTAAAATGAATAGCTTGAAATAGGACTGTTTTGACAATGAAACTGCTAACTTATTCTAAACTAAATTATTTGAAATGGAACAGTTTTGACCTTTAACTGTGTGTAAACAAAAAACTATACTTATACTAAACTGAATTGTTTGAAATCGAACTGTTTTGACATTTAACTGTGAGTAAACAAAGAACTATTCTTATACTAAACTGAATTGTTTTAAATATAACTGTTTATATGTATTAACTGGTTCATTGGACTAGTGGGTAGAGTGTTCGCCTAATGGTCCGGGAGACCGGGTTTCAATCCCTGGTTGAGTCATACCAAAGATTTTTAAAATGGTACTTGATACCGCCTTGCTTAACACTCAGCAATATAAGGTACGTATCAAGGGTAAAGTGAAGCAATCCAAGGAAAGAAGTAGTGCCCTCCCCTACACCTCAGTGTAGTAGCTTTTGAAAAAGGAGCCTTCTGTTCGCCCTCGACTAAAGGAAGACAACTTTACTTTTACTTTTTACTTATATGTATTAAAAATGGATTTGGCTTTAAATAACCTACAATGTTTGATGTGCCATAAAAACAACTAAGCCAAAATCGGTGGAAATTTCGTTTATTCCAAATAGTAATTTCTGGACAAAATGAAAAATTCTCACCTCGTTAATAATTCGTTACGCCGTGTATTTTTACTGCCACTTAAAATTCTGAACCTGATTATCTATTCCGAATTTCACGCATGATAATAAAGTTTATTTATTAAAGGAACTGCTGTGGAGGGCAATGGTTTTGAATGCTTAAAGGTTGTCTGATTATGTTTGTCGTATCTGAGTACAACTTACTGCTGATATTATTTGAGTGAAGGATTATGATAGTTGTCTGAATGTCTGAGATGAAGCTTGATAATTTTCATCATTCAGCGTTTTCGAACAATTGTCTTCATCTTTACTGTTATATACATAATGTTTCGGCCGAAATACCCTCCGGCCTTTTTCATGTGTTTCTTATCGAACTCGGAAGCCTTTACGGAACTTCGAACCACGTCCTGATTCCGTTAACCATAATTGAGTACAAGTTTCAAGTATTCCGACTTTAGCACTCATAGAAGGGGAAATATATTATGATTTAATATTTACTAGTGCAGAATAATGCCAGAACAATTCACGACTAGTTAACAAGAACATTTGATTGCCTGGACAAACTTAATAGGATGTTTTAAAAAGGATATGAAAAACTAAAAGAAATACAATAAAAGATTAGGAAATGTCTTATAAGTTTAAAGAGTCTTTCGTATAAGTTGAGAGTCCTTAATTACATGTATGAAAGAGATAACAGAAGTATTAAATGAATACTTACATCTTTAATATATGCAATTATGTGCGAAGCTCAGTGGGGGGCATAAGTCCTTATCGATGTTGAGAGGAACGCGCGTGCACACACACACACGTGCGAGCTATTGGTTGTCGAAGCAGCAGAGAATAGAATTTGACTCTGCCGTGCCCTTCTTTTATATGTTACTTTAGCCACATAACCTATATTTTGTGTCCCTTAACGCCAATCAACAGAACTCGTTGGTAGAGAAAGGATGCAATCCCAACAAAATGCATGACTGACACACAAGTAAGCAATTAAAAAATAACTAAAAAACATTTATGTATACTGTAACATACAAAATTAATACACCAGAAAATATTTTTGTAAATTATTAATTTTTACCAAATATATAAATGCATAAAAAGATAACATCTGTTCATCTCAACCTCCTGTTATTTGCTTTCTGTGGGCGTGTTTTATTTGTCCATTTCAGCATTAACTTTTTACAGTTACCCTGAAATGTCCTCTGGTTAAACTACATTTTGTTACAGTAACTCATTACGCTAATTTCCTACACACTTAGCCCTGTGTCATGTCGGGGTCACCACTGTTTCGTGGGTAGAGTTTGTAGCTACATCGGCAGAGGATAGCTGATCCCAGACCCATTAAATTTTGGCGGCAAAATCGAGACAAGTTATTCAAAGAAATCCTTGCACACTTGGTTCTTTTTCTAGGAAAGTGTAATTTTTTTTTTTACATGTGATGAAACACCCTAACTTAGAAACCGTTGCAATCTTTTCTCTTCGACTATATAGTTCATAGGGAGTTTTTTCTTTTAATACATGTATAATAAAAAAATATACATGTATAACGTAAATAAATTATTGGCAAGTTAGTTCGTTCTGTAGTTCCGTTAAAATAAAAAGAGGACTATAAATAATACTGTGTAAAACGTTTTAAACTTTTCCTTGTTTCTCAGCAGAAAGTGTTATTTCCCGATTGCTTATGCCTCAAGTAAATGGTAAAAAGTAAATTTTTCACTCCAAGCTTTGATTTTGTGACCCAAGAGCGTTTAACAAAACATGATGGAAGTTGATATGGGAAAGTAATTTTCGTTACAGTCGCAAATCTCGCAAAATTACTCACATCTAAATTAAATGTCCCCTACCAAAATATCATTCTAATATCGGTAATAACCATTTATCAGTAATAACCTTTTATCAGTAATAACCATTAAACAGTAATAACCTTTTATCAGAGTGTTGTATCATGGTAATGGAAAGATACACAGTGAAATAGATTTAATTATTTATTGAAAGTGGTACAGTCCTACTAGTATTTTAAGTCTCGTGCTGTTGGTGTTATGTCCGAAGTTGGTCTTACTACTGAGCGACGTCCTTTCAGAGCTATCTCTCTGCTTCTGCTTCCTGCTTCTGCTTTTGCTTCTTCTTTCTCGTGCTTAAGAGACACGGCGTCTTTTATACTTCCGTGATACCGGAAGTCACGGGGTACGAGCCAGTATACGACACAGAGTTACCTGGAAGATTCCTCTTTTATAATATTTGGTCACATGGTGTTACAGTAACTCGTTACATTAATTGCTACTCAACCTACCTTTGTAACAGTATTTTTGTGTGACGCATGTTGGCAGCGTTATCAATAATGGTTTTAGTTATTTACTAAGTTTAGTTAGTTGTGGCACAAAGCCAGAAGCATGAAGTATCAAGTATAAATCGAACTCTTTAAAAATGGTCAACTAATCTAGTTTGCTAACCACTGCACAACTTGATCACTGATAATAGTGACATTAAAAGAGTCTGACCTACTATCTACCCACAATTGGAGGGAGAATAATTGGATCCATACCTTTTCCAAAAGTATTAGCGCTATGTGAAATGAAAACAGTCTCATTGGGGATTGGAACACAGATAATGGTTATCGTAGTAGGAACACGACGACATGAGTTGAAACCCTGGACGAGACTGATTACATTTCACATAGCACTAATACCCTTGGGAAAGGTATGAACCCAATTATTCTCCTTCCAGCTATGGGTAAATAGTAGGACAGACTAGGTTCTTCAGCTTTGTTGAGGCAACTAGTCTAGGAAAAGGAAAACTTTGAATTCAAACCCGTTAAACTCCGCTTAAAAATTGACCTTGTGTCATATCCTACCCGAGCGGAGGGGTTGATAAATATGATAATAGTGACATTAAAACAGTCAGACCTACTATTTACCCACAATTGGAGGGAGAATAATTGGACCCATACCTTTTCTAAAAGTATTAGCGCAATGTGAAATGAAAACAGTGTCATTGGGGATTTGAACATGAGTAACTGGGTTCATTTTCGAGCGCCTCCTTCGTCGAGATAGGTTTCAGAGAGACCTTTAATATGTTATAGCGTGACACCGCATGGGCCATTAGACCAGTTCTCGTGAGAGTTGTATCATTATTCTCTCCGTCGAGGAGAATCCTTACATTCCAACATGTAATTTTCATGCTAACAGTATTGGTGAATCATTTGGATGGCCTGCTGTTCTTGGCTCATTCAAAAATTTTTGATCTTGATTGATTGATTTTAACGGCATATCGACTCGTCTAGAGTTATTTCATGTCTAGAGGTTAAAGTCTACCATTCATTATATTTTCATATTTACATTTTTTGTGCAGTTGAAGAATTTTTTGTGCAGAGTTATATATATGATATCAAGTATTTTTATCTAATGCAAATAATTTGCACAAAGTTATATGGTTTCAAGTATTCGAATCTAATACTAATAATGGTATAATTTCATTTGAGTCGGCTGGGGCTGTAGAATACGCCAACTGCATCTTTGTAGAGGAATACCTCCCCACATGTGTCCTGGATATGACACTAACAATCCGACGGTGTGGCTCCTGTCCTGGAGATCAGGGGAGTGTAGAGAACCCATTCATTACTATTGTTTCCAGGTCTACACTGTCCAAGAGTGGTAGTACCAGATAGGTTCCTATCTATGGATCAAATAATTTGCATAGAATTATATGGTTTCAAGTATTATTATCTAATTCAAATAATTTGCATAGAATTATACTCTTTCAAGTATTTTTATCTAATTCAAATAATTTGAATACAATTATACGAATTCAAGTAAGTATAAATAAACTGTAAAAAAAATTAAATGTAGTTATCCAAACACTTCACACCAGCAGAATGAGACACAGTCCATTTTTAAGCCGAGTTAAAAAGGTTTCAATTCAGTTTTCCTTCTCCTAGATCGGTTGCCCTACCAAAGTTAAAGAGCTCAGTCTGCTCTACAATTTACTCATAGCTAGATGAATAGGAGAATAGTTGTTCAAAAAGTTTCCACACATTTTTTGTACAAGCATTTACAATTGTCATAGACTCTTGAAAATTCAGTATGTTATTGCTATATATCTTATGAGACGACTGACCAATTTTTATGATTTCATGTTCAAATGAACAGCTACAGCAGGAAAGCTAGATCTATTGCAATGACCCAGAGACCAAGAGACAGAGTTCCCAGTGGAAGAATACTGGCTCTCCCAGACCCAAGAAGGCCAGACAGAGCAAATTCACCCACAAACGTTTGATGATCCCTTTATCTGACAGCACTGGCATGATATACATGCACTGGGTTCCCACTGGACAGACAGTCAACAAGGAATACTATGTTGAGGTTTTAAGGGAATTCTGGAAGAGATTATGTCGGAAGAGGTCAGCATTCTTCAAATCGGGTCAGTGGCACTTCTATTAGGACAATGCACCAGTCCACAACTCTATCCTTGTCACAGACTATTTGACCAAGATGGGCATCAAGACAGTTCCTCAGCCTTCCTATAGTCCAGACCTTGCTCCCTGTGACTTTTGGTTATTCCCTAAGCTTAGAGGCTGTCGTTATGAGATAATTGAGGAGATGAAAAAGGCTGTGACGAAGGTCATTGACACGGTCACACAAGAGGACTTCAATGGGGCCTTCCAGAAGTTGTTGGAACGGTAGAACAAGTGCATTGCAGCCGGAGGAGATTACTTGAAAGGGACTAGAGTTTCATGTATGTACTATCAATAAAAGTGCCCATACGTAAAAAGTCTGGAAACTTATTGAAGGTACCATGTATCCTTCCCAAGGGTATGAGCACCATGTGAAATGCACACAAACCCATTCAGGATTCTAGTGCCCCTGAAAATAATTACTGTAACAATATGAATAGATTTTAAACTGGTCTATTTGATCTGTAGATGAAACCCTAACTGGCACTATAATTCCGAGGGAGAGGAAACCTGGGAGTAATGACAAGGTAATGTACTTTGCATTTACCAGATCTTCAGAACTGGACTTTCATCATCAGATCCAGTTTAGTGTGATACCCAGGACACCCTTTTATTTGGAGGAAAATTACCCCTCTCCAGGGGATGCAGTCAGCGTATTCGTTTAGAATTTTAAGAGCAAGAACAAAATTCCGACGGGGCTGAACATTGATAGCGAATTAAATTGAATTGATCCGTTAGAAGCGGTTACTGGTTAGATTTTTTAAGATACGGTATTTGTTTGGCATATACACTTTTGTGAGCAAACAGTGTTACCCTGATATAGGCTGCTTGGTCACTCAGAACTCCACCGGTTTAAGTTTAATGTAATAACAACCTCTAACTCCCAGTGACTCCTGTTGCATAGCCATGATACAACTATACAAATATACGAATATGTAAAATATACTCAGATGCAGGGGAATCTCGAAACACTGACGACTTTCTTTAGTTCAGGTATGAAACGTTTATTAACTTTTTTGACTTTTAGTCTTTCGACACGAGGAGAGAGAGACACAATTTTTACTGTGCTGACTGTTCCTACATCGCCCACAGTCAACTCTCCAGCTGAACTGCCCGGCCCAGAGTCCAATCTCAACTAACGGACCCAACAAACGCACTGCGCATCCCGTAGCACCCAGCTGGACTGCCTCGCCCAGGTTCAAATCTCAACTGACGTCTTTTTTCAAAAATCACCAAAATTCCCAGCACATCACTTCCGGGCATGACGTCATTCACACCCCAGTCCCATTTCCTCTCTGGGGCTTCTATTATGACATTTGTGATTGTCACATCCTCCGCTCGCTAGCGTGAACACCTGCACTAAGAGCCGAATAGTTCAAAGCCTAACCAAACCGAATGATAAGATATAATTAACGAAAATAATTAAATAATCATTCTGCAATTATATAACACTCCGGTGCTCAGCTATATGACCGAAATGGTGATGTTTTTTTTCAGCCTTGTTTAATTTCAATGCTAAACGACCCAACCCCGTCTCGTGTGGATTCTTTTAAGACAAGATTGGAGAGTCCCTGTGGCTTAATGGCTAAAGTACTGAACTACGGTCCCGAAGTAAGCGAGTTCGAACTTCAGTCACACTATTACGTTTATTTTTGGACTGATATCCTCGGGAAAGGCATGTACCCACTAATCCACCCAGATATGGATTAAATAGTAGCACTGCTGTTTTTTTACAAGGATGGCTTTGGCATTAAATCATCTTCGATGTAGCCAAACGAAATCAAGACAAGATTAGCCGTTTGCAGGTTTTGGTCGAGACCATACTAGCTAGAGAAAGAAGAGAAAAGAAACCAAAAACGAACACCGAGAATACCCACGTATGTACATTTACCAGCCCCTCCGCTCGGGCAGGATATTACATAGGGTCAATTTTTAAGCAGAGTTTAACAGGTTTTAATTCAGAGTTTTTCCTTCTCCTAGACTAGTTGCCTCACCAAGACTGATGAATCTAGTCTGCCTTACTATTTACCCATAGCTGGAGGGAGAATAATTGGATTCATACCTTTCCCAAGGGTATGAGTGCTATGTGAAATGCAATCAGTCTCGTCCAGGATTTGAACTCGTGTCGTCGTGTCCATTTCCTACGACGATAACCATTACACCACGGGCACCTCCTAAATACCCACGTATGGATATCTCATTATTTTCTTTTCGAGTTCATCCCGGAGAAGAGTAGGGGAGTGTGTGACACCAAGCAACATGGACATGAACGTTATTGAATCTGGTTGCAACTCCTCTGTTTATCTCTTGGTTGTTTCTCTAAATGAATGGAGCTGCCCTTACTCCCAGGGAAAGAACACCCACACCTCTCATATGGACCTCCCAAAACTAAAGTACTTAAAAAAGTGATTAATTGTCTAAATTTCTAAGACGAGGCTTGTTGATTTTTATCATTAAAGGTTTTCGGACTATTGTCTTCATCTTTATTGTTATTTCCATAACGTTTCGGCCGATATGTCCTCGAGCCTTCAGGTGTTTGTCGAACTCGGGAACCTTCACGAAACTTCGAACTACGTCCTTTATTGAATCCACGGGAGTCGCCTGTTCTGATTCCGTTAGCCATAACCGGATACAAGTGTTAAGTATTCCTGTATTTTCACTCGCCTGTAGTCAGGATTGAACCTTCAACCTCCAGATGATTGTCTCCTTAGAAGCTTAGGGAACCAACGCCTATAACCGTTACGCCATGTGTCCTGCTGGACAAAAAAAAAATGAAACTATTGTTAATTGAACTCTGACTGTACTAACATCAAAAACCTATGGTAGACGTTAAAAACTATCTCTTTCCTCCCATCGAATAATAAGAATTTTTATTTATTTATATCTTCCTGATTTTCCCAAGTTGTTTTGAGCTTTCTTGATATTATTACACACACACACATTCATGTACACAAATACATATACGCTAATTGTGGCCACAAACGCACGTACAAATACGCTTACCTCACACGCATATGCATACATATATGCCACGCCTATACACATGCTTACTCATGTAGATACGCTCGCACCTATATGTATATGCATTAATGCACCTCTGTACACATTGGAGCCGGAGAGCGTATAGAGACACACGACGACAAAAGGCCAATAACGACCACAAGCGCAGGAATTACGAGAGACGGTCAAATACGTGACATGAGGATTGTTTTAAAAAAGGGTCAATCACTTAGTTACTTGGCGAGCGACAAGTTACGAACTAAATTTAGGGGCTAGCAAAACCGACCTTATTGTGGGTGGGATATGGTTTGTCAAAGAATAGGTTTTTCTTGATCGATTTGAAAATATCTCTTTACGTCTTCTCGATTTTGAAATCGGTTGAATTGCAATATTGGCAATATAGTGAGTGACATTTTTCTGTGAATACTTGTCTGACTTTTCCTTTCTTGATATCAGCTCGTCGTCATATTTTCATCTGGTCTTTGTCTCTTTATGCCTGCCAACATTTTTCGATACGCCCGCAACACAATCGTACCCCCACTTGATATGTTTGGAGTAAAGTAAAAAGTTTATGCACTTTATAAAAGCCAGAACCCCCCACCCCCAAAAACCCCAACTCATTTGCTTTGACAGACTAGAGCGTTCCTATTTTCCTCAATCCTGGCAACTGACAGTGAATTTTGGAAGAGAGTTAAAATTCTCTGGTCATATCATATAAATAACATTCCGCCCTGACGCAGTCATCACAGATTTGACAAAACTGGTGATCATGTAGGGATCAACAGTATTCTAAAAGAAGCATCTGAAGGAAGCTTGCCAAATATCAATGGCTGATAAGCCTTATGTGAGCCAATGGAAGCGGACTCTCGAGGGCGCTCGCTCTTCAGAGCCTTGACATGATTTTGTACATCAAGAGCAGCTAAGAGAGATGGAAGGACTAGAACTATTACAGAGTTCGTGGAAAAGGTCATTAGGAGGCGTTGGATTAAAACAACGAACCCATGGATTATGATCCATAATTATTACTGGGAAGTGATCGACTTTAGTTGAGTCACGTAAGTAGTCTGATATTGGAAGGCTCGAAACCCTAAATGAACCTTGGAACATCACTGATGGAGAATCCCAGTTCATTTATTTTAGCTATCATTTGAATTTTTATTAGATTTGGTCCATGTTGAATTTGGGATAATTTCCCAAGGTAAGGTTAGTACGTCTGCAACACTACACAAGTCTGTATCTCAGTTTAAGTAAAAGAAGTGATGTTTGGATAAATCCTGGGCTACAAATGGTCATGGTTTTGATTGGGTCCTCCTAAATTCATCCCTGTACATATTGTCAGAAACAACATAACCTCTTGTCTTGAAAGTTGGATCTGTAAGACGTGTATAATATATCATAAAAAAAAACACACATACACATTCTAAAATGGGGGATAGAATCCTTTCAAAAAGGGACTGAGCATATCTATACAGAATTTATTTATCGTGATTCAGGCTTGCTTTGCTCACAAATTATTTCTTGAGAAAAAGTATGGGAATTTTAACGGCCTGAACAATGTGTGAGTATTTAAGTTCCAGTATGTATGCATCAATATGTATAATGAAATTGAGCATGACTAGTTGTTTGTATGTACGTATATATATATATATATATATATATATATATATATATATATATATATATATAAAAGAAAAACCTTTGAAACTTACTCTTATTTTTTGGTAATAATATTTATTTCAGCAGAACCTATATTTTTTAAATGTTAGATCTGCATCTTCTGACAATAATAAGAAATTTCTAATGAAGATTTAGAAAACCCAACATAATTCCGGCCACCTTATCTTCCTAACGCAAATTTCATTTCTTATTATGTAAAAACCAGCCCATTTGTTTTTCCTGTCTGGTTGACAAACGACATTCAATTCTTGTATCAAGATGTATTTTTGACTTCTCTTTCCTTTTCACCCCTTTTTTATCAAATAGCAAACAAACTTTTAGACCCAAATGAAGGAAACTAGTAAAAAATATAGAATAACCGAATAAATGGATTTGGGGAGAGAGAATTATCCACTTTAAACAATTTACTTGGGCAATAATAACTTCTTAACAAAATTAAATTATTTCATGAAATATTATATTGTATATTAATACTATTTTCTAAAAGAAAAAAAAACAAAAAAAAAAAAAAACAAGAAAATTATCATATCAATATTTTTATACTATTCAATATAGTTGGTTACATTAATCAAGTAAAAATAAAAATTATACCAGTTACTGTTAAGACTATTATCTAAAATTATAAACAAATACAACATAATATTATATATCCTCAAGATTACAATTATATCATAAACATTATCATAGTATTCCAATTAGTACTAAACCTCAAATCTTTAGATCTATTAATAAAATCATACCAAGTATTATAGATTATATTATAGATTATACCATATTAAGAATTATCATCACAATTTATATTACTATTACAATTATTACTACTAATCATCAAACCTATTGATATTATAAACTAATCATCAATTCATTATAATTATAATAAATATTAATAACATTAATGCCAACAAAAGCAACAACAGACATCAACAACTACCACAATATATTATTACTTAGTATAATCATCATCATCATCATCATCATCATCATCATCATCATCATCATCATGTCGTGCTGATGGCACGGATATCCCTGACCCTCTCTCGCCACTTTTCCCTATGGTTCATCGCCTCTGGCAGGTCTTCTGGACTATATCCCGTATCCTCACATAGTTGCTGAATGTATGTTCGTGCTGATCGTCCTGCTTTTGCTCGGCCATATGTGGGGGTCCATAAGAGTACATCACTTATGAGTTCGTACCCGCTTCTCCAGCAGTGTCCTGCATGTCTGGTTCGTCTAACTTGAATAGTTTTCGTGATAGGAGGCAGGTGGTCGTACTGTTGGTGTCTTGTGGGGTGTTGACTTGTTCAAGATTGCTCGCAGCATTCTTGTGTAATTGCCGTCTAGCTTCTTTTCCAGCCGTTTTGTTAGAGTCCATGTAGTGCATCCATATAGCAGTATCGCTGCCAGGAAGAAACTGCGTTTCATTTTATCGGTTAGGTCTGATTTCCATATAATCGATAGCCTATTGATAGCTATCCATGCCTTCGTTAACCTCGTGTTGATATCCTTTTCGGTTGATGAGACGCTGCTTCAATCATTCTAATTAATATTAATAATTATTATGTACTTCAACATTATAACAAAAATATCCTTCATACTATGCACTCGGTAATCAATACAAAATAATAACTTATATCGCTCATTATATAATATAAATAAATAAAACCAGTTGTTTAAAATATAAAAATTAATCTAGATCATATCTTAAAACATATATACTCAAATCCAAAGTAGATTATCTTTAATTAAATTATATATATATATATATATATATATATATATGTGTGTGTGTGTGTGTGTATGTGTGTGTGTATGTGTGTGTGTGTGTGTGTGTTTCTTTATTACTCTTCTCCCTTTATATATATATATATATATATATACACGAGGTGCATACGATAAGTTTCCAGACTTTTTTCGTATGGGGATTTAAAATTGTCATAGAAAATTCAGTATGTTATTGCTATACATCTTATAAGATGACTGACCAATTTTTATGATTTCAGCTTCAAATGAACAGCTACAGCAGCAATGGGAATACACCCTACTAAAGCCTGATTGTCACTGCTGGTGAATTTCAGAAATGCAATCTGACAATCTAGAAGAACGATATGCAATAAAATTCCGTTTTAAATTTGGAAAAAAAGCCACAAAAATGTATGGAATGCTTCAGACTGCTTTTTGACCATCTTGCATGAATCGAGCATCAGTTTTTGAGTGGCATAAGAGATTCAAAGAAGGCAGGGAGTCCTTGAGGGATAATGAGAGGTGTGGGAGGAGTAAGGAAGTCAATACACCAGAGTTGATTGGCCAAAGGGTTAGGGTTACTATGTTGAGGTTTTAAGGGAGTTCTGGAAGAGATTCCTCAGGAAGAGGCCAGCACTCTTCAAATCGGGTCAGTGGCATTTCCACCAGGACAATGCACCAGTCCTCAACTCCATCCTTGTCAATGACTATTTGACCAAGATGGGCATCAAGACAGTTCCTCAGCCAACGTCTAGTCCAGACATTGCTCCCTGTGACTTTTGCTTATTCCCTAAGCTCAGAGGCTGTCGTCATGAGACATTTGAGGAGATGAAAGAGGCTGTGATTAAGATCATTGACACGGTCACACAAGAGGACTTCAATGGGGCCTTCCAGAAGTTGCTGGAACGGTAGAACAAGTGCATTGCAGCCGGAGGAGATTACTTGGAAGGGGACTAGAGATCCATGTGTGTACTATCAATAAAAGTGCCCATACGAAAAAAGGGTGGAAACTTATAGTATGCACCTCGTATATATATATATATATATATATATATATATAAAAGCCTGAAGTCATTTAACGTAAGCTTATATCTATTTTTATGACAACATTTAAATATCAGTTCACTTCTTTGATTTAGTGATTCACAGGTATTTCTATATTTTATAATACTATTTTTTTCTTTTAAATAGAGATTATATCTATTTCTAAAATTACTTGGGTTGGTCGATCTTTTCATAAAATTCCATCAATCTCATGGTGTAAGGCCACTATCCTTCAATCTCCAAAACTATTCAGAAAGGGCTGTTTGGTTTCTTAAGGAAGGGATAGAAAAAGAATGTCTTTTACTATAAAGCCTCTGCTCCCAATTTCCAGCAGAAATTCCAAAGTAAATTTTTATGTCCTTTCTGTTTTCCATTGAGAAAATAGTTGCCTTGTACACTGCTTTCCTTTAACCTATCATTTTACATTGATCTCTCTTTTGTATTTTGAATTATATTGATATTATATGGATATTGTAGAAAGAAAAGCCGAAAATCGTTCCCATCATTGGCTGACTTGGCGTTGGATAATATATATATATATATGTGTGTGTGTGTGTGTGTGGTAATTTACAAAGCTCTTTGCTTCGATATGGCACAAGGCCAAATGAATGGGGCGCCCAATGAGACTCGAACTCACTCGTGTAGGTTTGCTAGTCTAGCTTGCTAACCGTTATACCATCAGAGGTGCTCTATATATATGTGTGTGTGTGTGTGTGTGCGTGATTCAACTATCTCATTCCTGTCATTTCATCGACAACTTGTAAAACGAGTTATCTCGTCTGTCTCATTAACTGCCATCTTCCGAAGACGAGTTATCTCGTTTGTTGACCTAAACGACTTGCCTAAACGACTTACATCGTCTATCTCATTAAAGTACCGTTTTGCTAAGACGAGTTATATTGTCAATGGCACAAAGCCATAGACTTGCTAAAACGATATATCTCGTTTGTGGTTCTTGACGGATGTCTTGCCAAGACGCGATTTTGTCTGTGGCAGTGGACCTTTCAGAAGAGTTATACTATTTGCTTTGAAAAATTGAATTGATTATTCTCTTTAAGTTTTGGCAAGAACCAAATTCCTTGAAGCAGAATTTGGGATAAATGTCCTTCAAACACCTGCAACGAATAGCCTGATAAGAAAAAGGTGCAAGCAGGTTATAAAAAATGCTTTTTGCAGCCATGATCAATATTACTTTCGGCAATTCTCTGAAGGTGACCAACATCCTAATATATTAATTGACTTGATCTAATCTGAACTCTCAGTGCACCTCAGTTACCAGGGTGAAAAAAATCTACGAACTTTCCGTTCCTTATTTAGGTTAAACTGGTTCTTAATTTTGATAACCTTTCAGGCGCCTTGTCTTTGTATAGACACGCCTACTTGACCTAATGAATATTCATGTTTCTGTCTTATTCCTCCCCTTTTTTTCTAGGGTCTTTTTCTTCTTTCTCCTACATTTAAGCCCTGTCGACAGGGGCTGTAGAATACGTCGACAGCATCTCTGCAGAGGGGTAAGACCCTCGCCACGCTAACGAGTGTCCTGTTTATAACACTCAACTGCATCTGATGGTAAGGCTCCAGTCTTGGAGCTTTGGGGAATATGGAGTACCCCTTCATTGTTATTACTCCCAGATTCATTCTGACCTGGAGCAGTAGTACATGTTAGGTTCCATTCTATGGATCAAATAGAACTGTTCCACCCTTTACTATACTTGAAACCATTTAACCATGTGCAAATAAATGATTAATTTTCAATTTATTATCAGTATTTGTAAACCGGCTCATTGGTCTTGTGGGTAGAGTGTTCGTCAAAGTTCTGGGGACCTGGGTTCAATCCCAGGTCACGTCATACCAAAGACTTTAAAAATAGTACTTGATACCTCCTTGCTTAACACTCAGCATTATAAGGTACGTAACAAGGATAAAGTGGAGCAATCCATGGAAAGGAGCAGCGCCCTCCCCTACACCTCAGTGTAGTAGCTATTGAAAAGGGAGCCTTCTGGTCGCCCTCGACTACAGTCGCCAACTTTACTTGATTAGTATTGGTAATACTTGAAAACATTTACCTGTGGAATTAGAACAATTACTATTAGATAGCAATAGTTGAAACTATTTAACTGTGTGCAAACAATAAATAGCTTTATTTGAAATCATTTAACTGTGTGCAAACAAATGAGCTCTGGCTCGTTTAAAAATTTATTTGCTTACAAATCTTATATATATATATATATATATATGTGTGTGTGTGTGTGTGTGTGTGTGTGTGTGTGTATTTGAACTAAATAATTTAATTCTCCTCTTTCTCTTCTTCTTTTCCGTCTCACATTTATTTTCTTTATCTTCTTCCTCCTTTTTTCTTTCTCGTTTTTTCTTCTTTCTCCAACAGCTTTTTCCTTTCTCTTTTTTTTACTCCTCTTATTCTTGTAATTCCTCTTATTCTCAACCTTCTCTTTCTTTTCTCACTCCTCCAACTCCTTCTCTTCTTACTCCTCTTTTTTCTCTTCTTACTCCTTTTTTTCTCTTTCAACTCTTTTCTTTCCATTTTCTCCACCTACTCCTTCTCTTCTTTCTCTTCTTACTCTTCTTACCCTTTTCTTTTTCTCCTCCTACTCTTCTTATTTCTTCTCCTACTCATTCTATTCTTTCTCTTCTTTTCTTCTTTCTTTTCCAGCTTTTTTTCTTTTTTCTCTCTCTTCCTTTTCCTTTTTATTCACTTCTATTTTCTTTCTTTTTCCCTTCTCTACTACTTTTTCTCTTCTTTTTCCTCCTCTTTCTTCTTAATTTCTCTACTTCTACATTCGTTTTATTTCTCTTTCTCTTGTTCTTTCCCCTCCCTATTTTTCTTCTTTTTTTAAAAAATATTCTTTTCTCTCCTCTCTTCTCCCCCCTTCTTATCTACTACCTATTTCTCTTCATTCTCCTCTTCCATTTCTTTATTTTTATCTTTTTGTTTCGTCTCATTTTTCGTCTGTCATCGTTCTTCTTCTTTCTCTTCTTTCTTCTTTCCTCTTTACTCCTTCTTTCTCCATCTTTTCCTCTTCTTTTCTTTTCATTTTTTTATCCTTCATCTTCATTTTCTCCCTTTCTTTTTCCAGTTCTTCTCCTTCTCCTTCTTTTTTTTTTTTTTTTTAAATCTTTCACTACTACTTCTTTCTTCTCTTTCTTTTCCTTTTTTGGGGGTGTGGAAGAAATATGTCACTGTGGTGTAGTGGGAACGTACAGGATTGCGACATCGTAGCAGTTTTACTTTCTTCTTCTTCTTCTTCTTATTATTATTATTATTATTATTATTATTATTATTATTATTATTATTATTATTATTATTATTATTTATAGACTCTAAATAGGGTTTTGTATCTTCGTTTAATCTCCTTACCTTTTTCCTTTTTATTTGCTCCGTTGCCAGTGACATCTTATACGGATAATGAATAAATGTATAAAGGGCCCTCAGAGTGATGGGGGTGCTGCTCACACCCAAGGTGCATGTTTATCGCTTACTAGTCGCGGATACGTCACAGGTACTTCATAAATATGCATATCCTTCAAACGAACACATGCATGTTATGAACGACTTGCCACCGTGATCGTCACAGTGGCTCATGAATATGTAAATGAGTTGTTCGGGGGAAAACGGAGAGAACGGGGAGAAAGAGGATAAAAAGAATCGAGAGACGTTCTGTACTTCAGTATTTATGCATCTGTGTGCGTCTGAGTATATATATATATATATATATATATATATATATGTGTGTGTGTGTGTGTGTGTGTGTGTGTGTGTGTGTGTGTGGTTTATGTGTCTGCATACGTACACTCGTGGAAATGTTTATGCATGTATTTTTGTGCAATACACACACACACACACACACACACACACACACACACATATATATATATATATATATATATATAGAGAGAGAGAGAGAGTGTGTGTGTGTGTGTGTGCGTGCGTGTGGGAACGACAGGAAACAGGTAAAGAGAATGCAATAGCTAAGTAGGTACCTAGAATAACTAGGGAAGGTACAGATCAATAAGCACAAACAGACAAACACAGAGATATAAAAAAAAAACTGAGATAGATAGATAGATAGATAGAAATTGAAATTGTTTGAAACGAAGAAGCAGTGATAGATAGGAAAAGATTAGGATAGATAGAAAGATAGATCGATAGATAGATAGATAGATAGATATAAAGAAACCGAGATTGATTGAAACAAACAAGCAGTGATAGATATGAAAAGACTGAGAGAGAGAGAGAGAGAGAGAGAGAGAGAGAGAGAGAGAGAGAGAGTTTGGAAAAAGTGGCTATAAATCCGACAGTGTGAAAATGTACAGAGATGTAAAAACACAAGGCTTTCAGTAGATGATTTTGTTTGTTGAGATATTTGCCAACGTTAAACATTTCGTTTTTTGACCTTTATAAAACGTAAGAGATGAGAAAATTTAAAAATTCTGCTTCCACTAGTAGCGCTGTTTCAAATTTGGATGATGCAATTTTAATTCCCTTCCAAAAAATCTATCTATTTTATTTACCCAAACCCCTCCGCTCGGGCAGGATATGACACAAGGTCAATCTTTAAGCGGAGTTTAACAGGTTTGAATTCAGAGTTTTCCTTCTCCTAGACTAGTTGCCTCACCAAGGCTGAAGAACCTAGTCTGCCCTATTATTTACCCATAACTGGGGGAGAATAATTGGATTCATACCTTTCCCAAGGGTATTAGTGCTATGTGAAATGCAATCAGTCAGGTCCAGAATTTGAACTCGTGTCGCCGTGTCCATATCCTGCGACGATAACCATTACACCACGGGCACCTCCAAAAAATCTATCTATCTATCTATCTATCTATCTATCTATCTATCTATCTATCTATGTTCATTATATCTCTCTCTATCTCTATTTCATTCTATTCATTATTAATCTATCTTGGTCTGTCCATATCTATCTATCTATCTATCTATCTATCTGTTCGTTTGTTTTGTCTCATTTTTCATATAGTCTGATCAGCTCTCAACCTCCATCCCTTCTCTCTCTCTCTCTCTATCTATCTATCTATCTATCAAATGTTTGAATATTTGATAGTTATAAGATTGGTCAGAGTTAGATGAAATTGTCAATTTGGATAAATAGTATTCTCTTATCTTATTTTAAACCGGCAATCACCAGATAACCTTGCTGGAATATAAATATTTGCACGCTGAGAAAATTTTTATACGTCTATTCGGTATATTGAATAATGCATTTGTCAGCGCATACATGAAGGATGACTACTATTTGTGTATCGGTGGGTGCCTTGTGTGATGTAATGCTTTGCCAGATATGCTAGCAAATCATTGAAGTCGATTCTCACAGGGTGACCTATACTCCCACCTAAACTAAGCTAAAATAAGCTAAACTAAGGGGATGTCTACGAAATTTATCGAGGTGTATCAAGCCATTTTGAATATCTTGACGTTGTCTTGATGTGATTTGGTTACCTATTAGAGAAGACTTTACCGCGTAAGCAGGAACAGATAGTCTCTCTTGACTCTGTATACTGTTTAACAATCATCTTGACAGTTTAATAACAAACAAACAAACAAGCAAATAAACAAACAAAAGAAAATAATTGCTTAGTACACAGTGAGATTTGTACATTGGATAGATTGGTTGGTTGGTTGGTTGGTTTTTACAGTTTGTCAACTTTTGTTGGGCTATTTTATGTCGAAACCAGTTTAATAGCTATGGTTTTCATATCTTCTGCGATATTTCTTTTTACAAAATATTGCATCTCTCAGGTTTATTTCTCCCCTTCTTTACCCCTGAACTGTCTAGAGTTCACCCCTTGCGACTTCTGACTTTTTCAAAAGCTAAAATCGTTCTTGAAATAAAGTAGTCGTGATTAAGAAGAATGCACCGAGCTGCTCATGGTAATTTCGAAAGAACTCTGAACAGTATTCAGAAAAGAAACGTTGGGATGAGTGTGTTAGGTGTCAAAGGGCATATTTCGAAGAGGACAAAAGCGCCATTCCCATCGGCTGGTCATTTTTTTGTCAATATTACCTGGTTGACTTGGTTTGGTTTCTTAGTTTAACGACTTATCAGCCTTCATTGGTTATCTAATACCAAAGCCATCTTTGCAGAAAAACAGCAGCGATACTATTTATTCATAGTTAAGGGAAAAAGAGGTTTCATGCCTTTCTGAAGGGTATTAGTCCGAAAGTGAACGTAACAGCGAGACCGAAGTTCGAACTCATTTACTTCGAGACAGTCCATCACTTTCACCATTACGCCACAAGATTGTCCTCTTAAATAGTGGAATACTTTCTGGGCGTACGAAGGGCATACGATAAGTTTCCAGACTTTTTTCGTATGGGTATTTAGAATTGTCGTAGACTCTTGAAAATTCAGTATGTTATTGCTATACATCTTATGGGATGACAGACTAATTTTTATGATTTCAGGTTCAAATGAACAGCTACAGCAGCAATTGGAATACACCCTACTAAAGCCTGATTATCACAGCTGGTGAATTTCAAAAATGCAATCTGGACGTGAGGACACTTTAGAAGAACGATATGCAATAAAATTCCTTTTTTAAACTTGGAAAAAATCCCACAGAAACGTATGGAATGCTTCAGACTGCTTTTGGAGCATCTTGCATGAATCGAGCATCGGTTTTTGAGTGGCATAAGAGATTCAAGGAAGGCAGGGAATCTTTGAGGGATGATGAGAGGTGTGGGAGGAGTAAGAAAGTCAATACACCAGAGGGTTAGGGTTAGGGTTACTATGTAATGGTTTTAAGCAAGTTCAGGAAGAGATTCCTAGGGAAGAGGCCAGCACTCTTCAAGTCAGTTGTGGCATTTCCACGAGGACAACACACCAGTCCACAACTCCATCCTTGTCACAGACTATTTGACCAAGATGGGTATCAAGACAGTTCCTCACCGTCCCTATAGTCCAGACCTTGCCCCCAGTGACTTTTGCTTATTCCCTAAGCTCAGTGGCTGTCGTTATGAGACAATTGAGGAGATGAAAGAGGCTGTGACGAAGGTCATGACACGGTCACACAAGAGGTCTTCG
The DNA here is from genome assembly GCA_963585895.1 of Sepioteuthis lessoniana. Taxonomy (NCBI): domain Eukaryota; kingdom Metazoa; phylum Mollusca; class Cephalopoda; order Myopsida; family Loliginidae; genus Sepioteuthis; species Sepioteuthis lessoniana. The sequence goes on along the minus strand of OY757937.1, from coordinate 66,991,689 downwards.
ATGGGGCCTTCCAGAAGTTGTTGGAACGGTACAACAAGTGCATTGCAGCCGGAGGAGATTACTTGGAAGGGGACAAGAGTTTCATGTATGTACTATCAATAAAAGTGCCCATACGAAAAAAGTCTGGAAACTTATTGTATGCACCACGTACTACATATACGCATTTACATACCTGTAAATCGTATTAATGGCGGTGATCGAGTTCAGATGAAAGGACTGGAATATTAATGGATGTTTTCGATATCAGTTGAACCTCGGCACTTGGAAGATTGACGCAGTACAGTCTTTTTCTTATTTGACCTTTAAATCTTTCTTTCAATTTTTAATGCATAAAATATTTTAAAAGTCTGAGAAATCTGAATTTATGGTTCAACCGTTCATCCATTCAGTTGCCGTGTTTTCTGTGTCTCGCCGAATATCCGATTCATATTTTGAAATCACTCCACGAAAAAATATATTATACATATTTATTTATAATACTATAGTAACCAGTTTAATTCTTTCATTTCATCTCAATTGCCTGGTGCGGCTATACCCCTGCAGAAGTGTAAGTAAAGTTGGCGACCGTAGTCGAGGATGACCTGAAGGCTCCCTTTTCAATAGCTACTACACTGAAGTGTAGGGGAGGGCACTACTCCTTTCCCTGGATTGCTCTACTTTACCCTTGATCCGTACCTTATATTGCTGAGTGTTAAGCAAGGAGGTATCAAGTACCATTTTAAAAGTCTTTGGTATGACGCGACCTGGGATTGAACACAGGTCTCTTGGACCATTGGCGAACACTCTACCCACTTTTGCAGAAGTGTAAGATCCCCTTAAAAGGGAGTTCTGGGTATGAATAAACTGCATCTGATGGTGAGGCTCATGTTCTGGAGAGTGTGTAGTATTTGTTTATTGCCATTATTCGCAAGTCTACTCTGACCCGGAGTGGTAGCACATGCTGAGGTCCGATCTATGGGTAAATTAGATCCGTTTAAAGATTATTCGCATTCGATAGGATCACATGAAAAAAAAGAAAAAAAAAACTCTTATGGAACAATTACACTAAAATGTAAATCTGAACTACGATTAACACGAGTCTTAAGGTACAAAATAACCCTATACATCAGAATCAATCAATAATTTAAAAAGAAACAACAAAAAAGAGGAATATACAAAAAAATACAGTGGGATTTATATATCTGATAGATTGGTTGATTGGTTGGCTTGTTTTTACGGCATTTCAACCCTTGTTGAGTTATTTCATGCCGGACTCCAAAAAAGAACATATGTCCATAATAATTTTAAACAGATGGATTAATCATGATCATCTAAAATAAGTCTGTTTAACCATGGGACCTTAACAGGTACTACCACTCTGAGTCACAGTAGACCTGGGAGTAATGGCAACGAAATAGTGACTTCACTCACTCAGAGTTTTACAACTGGAGTCTCACTTCGGTAAAAGCACTTGAGCTGCCAAATTGTGCGTCATGTCACCAGAATATTGCATAACTTTTTATTCATCCTTTTTGTGCTTCTTGTTACCAAAATATTGCATAACTTTTGACTCACCCTAATACCTATCCATATTTATCAAGCTCGGGCAGGATATGACACAAGGTCAATTTTTAAGCGGAGTTTAACAGCTTTGAATTCAGAGTTTTCCTTCTCCTAGACTAGTTGCCTCTCCAAGGCTGATGAACCAGTCTGCTCTACTATTTACCCATAGCTGGAGGGAGAATAATTGGATTCATACCTTTCCCAAGGGTATTAGTGCAATGTGAAATGCAATCAGTCTCGTCTAGGATTTGAACTCGTATCACCGTGTCCATTTCCTACGACGATAAACATTACACCACGGGCACCTCACCCTAATATCTATGTTTTGTTTTGCCTTTCCTACTCGTGTCCTTTTTGTAACGTTGTACGTACGTATTTTATGCGAAATATATTTTATTTATTACATGTTATTGTTCGTCATACATTTTTGGACTTGTGTTTTTATATATTGTCATCAATCAAAGCATCGAAAAACTTCCCTTTCACAGACGATTAAAGAATGAAGGCAATAAGTCCGAACCCAACCGAACAAAGAACGTTCGAGACGGTAGAACGTGAGAATAAAACGTCTACCATCGTCAACTACATTCCAAGACCTCCTTCGAGTCAACTAGATCTGAAATTTTTAAAATGATTTTGATCTTCATTGATACGTTGTCTCTTAAAACAGATATTGCAACTAAGAATGAAGTGTTTACCTCTTCAAAATGATTCTTGCCTTGTCAGCTGGGGCTGTAGGATACACCGACTGCATCTCTGCAGAGAGGTAAAACTCTCCCCAACGAGTGTCCTGGATATGACACTAAACAATCTGATGGTAATGTTGGAACTTTAGGAAATGTGGAGTACCTCTTTATTGCCATTGCTCCCAGGATCACTTTGGCACCTGATAGGGTCCTATCTATGGGTCAAGTAGAACCGTTTGACATTTAAACTGTATACTTATACTAAAGTGAATTGCTTGAAATAGAACTGTTTTAAATTGAACTGTGTGTAAAAAAACTGTATACTTATGGTAAACTGAATTGTTTGAAATAGAACTGATTTACGTTTAACTGTGTGTAAAGAAATAACTGAAGTCTAATTGAATTGTTAGTAATACATAGCAATACTTGGAACCATTAAACTTTGTTGACATGCTAAACTGAATTGTTTGAAACAGAACTGTTTGATCGTTTAACTGAGTGTAAACGAAAAAATTGTACTTATGCAAACCTGAATTGTTTGAAATAGAACTGTTGACATTGAAACTGTACTTACGCTAAATTGAATTTTTTGAAATAGAAGTGTTTTTACAATTAACTGTGTAAACAAAAAACTGTATTTAAACTGTCACGTGATGGCTCACGTTGAACTAAAATTATCTAGCAGTCAAAAAGTGACCGTTATGAGAGAATGGGGGTCACACAGATGTTTGCACCTAAGTGACCTTGGGTCGCCGGACATCGGAAGGGGAAGGAGAAAATGAAGCCAAATGATTGGCGGGGGACCCCAAACGGAAGTGGGGTTCCCTTCCCCTCAACGGAAGAAAAATACAAAATAAAAAAAGGTAGTTTTTGGACAAGTCTCGTGGCAGACGGACGATAGCCATTTCACTCCGGGCTAAGGACAAAAGACTGAGACATGAGAGACCTGAGTCTCTCAAGCCAGCATTAAAAACAGTACAAAGTCCATTAGCCCGTGAAAGAAGAGAAATTCTCCAGTGGAACCCCGTCAAAAAAATAAGATAAGTAACTTTGGGACATTCTTCCTTTACACCCAAATTTTGTTTACCATTCTCTCTCAGTTTGAAAAAAAGGATAAAAGCCAAGAAAAGACATTTATATTCATGGACTATCCTATTATATATTTGTGACACTTTGAACATATATATGTATATAACCGTAGTAAAGAACTTGTGTATTTTAATTTTACCATGTGGTCTATGTTATTATTCCATGCTTTCCTTTCAGCTTCTATTCGCCTTATATTATCTTGCTTAGAACTGTCCTCTTAATTCCTAAAGTATCACACGGGAAACCGGAGTTGCCGACGGTAGCAATATCAATATTATTACAACTAAGACCTATAGGCCCGTATTCTTCAATTATCTGAGGGAAAGAAGTTTAGTGGCCTGGTGGGTGTGTGATAGTGTGAAATTTTGGACCCCTCTGCCAGCGGTGGCCAGTCTAGCCCTAAATTATTCCCTCACGCAATATGCCAGTTCTTATCTGCCTGAAATAAGAACTCTGAACAGGACTTATTTCTGTAGGGGATCAAGTGCCAACCTGCCCCGTCTTCACACGTGCGAAAATAAAGTCCCGTTTAGGGATTTTAATCAATTTGCCGTCACAGACCTTTTATGGGGGCTCGTCCGGGATGATTATTATTAATAATATTTATTGCTAGTAGTCGTGTGACAATTCCTGCCGTTTAAATCTACCCTGGGAGACCGTGAAAGAAAAAAAAGGAATATTGCTGAAACAGTCAAATTACTGGTTGATATCACTGTTTGGAAAATTTTTTTAAAAAAATGGACAAAATAGAGAACTTTTTAAAAGAACCCTCCATGGAAAAGTTGGAGAGGCTGAGAAAAAGCGAGATAATAAAAATTGGCGAGAAGCTTGAGTTAAATGTTCAGAATTCTATGAGAAAGCATGAACTCGTGAGAGAGATAGCAAGTCACATGGTGGACGAAAATGTTTTCGAGGAAGCAGTATTAGAAGAGCTACCAACGGAAATGATAAGAATGACTCCAGAAGAAATTGAACTGGAGAAAATTAAAATACAAGCACAAATGGAACTACAGAGAAATAAAATAGAACTGGAGAAAATAAAAATTCAGCAAGAAACAAGGCTGCGAGAAGTCGACTTGGCAATAAGAGGACGCAAAGAAAGCCATGACAGTTTCGAAGTAACGAAGCAAGCGAGGCTAGTCCCAAAATTTGAAGAAGCCAACGTGGACGGGTACTTCGCACATTTTGAGCGAACTGCACTAAATCTTGGATGGCCGAAAGAATGCTGGTCGATGCTACTCCAAACTGTGCTGACAGGAAAAGCACAGAGAGCATATGCAACTCTGCCGACAGAAAATTGCGCCGACTATGATTTGGTGAAAGCAGCGGTTCTAAAAAGCTTCGAGTTGGTTCCAGAAGCTTATAGACAGAGATTCAGAACACAGAGAAAAACTGAAAACCAGTCTTATGTGGAATTTCTGAGAGAAAAAGAGAACGCGCTGGATAAGTGGTGTGACTCTAAGAGGATAGACGGAGATGCTGAGAAACTCCGGCAGCTAATATTAGCTGAAGAATTCTTAAACTGTGTGCCAGAAGAAGTCAGGGTTCACCTAAGTGAAAGAAAAACTGACGTGACCTATGAAATGGCTGCACTAGCAGACGAATACATCCTCACACACCGAAAAACAAAGGAAAAACCGTACACGGGAAGTAAAGTGAAATTCAAAGCTGAATTAAGTCCTGAAGGAAGACCTAAGGAAGAAAATAGAAGGACCTTCCAAAGTAGCAGCAGAACAGTAGTCTGCTTCAAATGCGGAAAGGCTGGTCACATAGCCATAAGGTGTCAGCTTGGAAAAGGTCCTGAAAGAAACCAGACCCAGCCGAGAAAACCTCAAGGAGCTGTAACAACACCAAGAGGGAACCAGTCCTATCGACCCTGGACGAAAAAAGGGATGATAAAAGGCCCACACGGAGGACCAGTGGAAGTCTCAATTTTACGAGATACCGGAGCATCTCAGTCGTTACTTCTACGAAATAAATTACCTAAAAGGGTAATAGAAGCAACACGTGAGACTGTGATGATAGAGGGTATCGGCGGAAAGAGGGTAAAAATACCGCTGTGTAAAATAACCCTAAAGTCCCAGTGGAAAGATGGACCAATTAAAGTTGGTGTGGTAGACAAGCTACCTATGAAAGGAATTTCCCTCATACTGGGAAATGAAGTAAAAACTAAAAAGTGTCACCCGGAAAAGATGGCGAAAATAAGCACCATAAATGAAGATGGAAAGATGGCGAGAATGAACGCCAAACATGGAAAAAAGATGGCGAAAATGAGCGCCAAAAATGAAGAAAGAAAGATGGCGAGAACGAACGCCCAGCATGAAGACAAGATGGCGGCTGAGCCACGTGCGAGATATAAACGACACAGTCGCTCGCAAAGTGAGAAGGTGGAAAGAAAAGAAGTGAACCTTCCACCCCTCAATAAACAAGAAGATAAAAGGACCAGTCGTCAGAAAAAGGATGAAGGTCCAACGAATAATAGGAATAAATTCCCTAATACTTATCGAGAGGATAAGAGGAAAATAAGAGGACCCTCACAAGTGGCTACGAAAGAAGAATTTAAGAAGGGCGACGAAGTCCTGCTACTATCATCGAATAAAGGACCCCACTGTGGTGGAAGATATATAGGTCCCTACGTAATATCACAGAGAATAGACAAGAGGACATACAGAATTGATACCAACGAGGGAAAGAAGAAGACACAAGTGTGTCACACAAACAAATTGAAGAGGTATGTCCGTCAAGAAGGCCAACCTCGAAAAATTGAGAACTCAGCAGTGCCGAATAAATTCGAGGAAAAATTAGGCCAATTGTCTGTTTCGGAGAGAGAGGGCTTATAAAAATTAATAAAAAGGTACCCAAGTTTATTTCTCTAACGCCCCACAAAAATGTAGTAGCAGAATATTCTTTCATAGTTGTTGAGAGAAAGAGAGAAAGAGAGAGAGAGAAACTAAAGGAAATGAGGAATTCTCGTCCCCAATGTTGAAATATGAGATGGACGAGAAAGTGGTTCGTCAACAAGTGACGAATAGGGGAAAGAGAGGAAAGAAAAGGAAGTTTTCTCCCCAAAGCTTGACAATTAAAATTATAAAGTCGTCAAAAGTGACGAAGAAAGAAAGAGGGAGTTACCTCCTCAAGGTTTGAAATATGATACGGCCAAAAGCCGATAGAGAAAAAGAAAGAAAGGAAAACAATATTAAAGAAAAAGAAAAGGGAGAGAGAGAGAGAAAGAAAGAGAAGAGAAATTGTTTTCCCCTATAGTGAAAATTAGGAAGGACGAAAAAAAAGAGGGAAAGGAAAGAATTCGTCAAAGCTTGAAGAAGAAAGGGGATGAAAGAAAAGTAAAGTGAGAAAAAAAAAAGTGAAAGAAAAGGAGAAAGAACAGTGAATTGAATTGCCTTTTTTTTTCTATGGTATTTCTATTCATCTCCCTTTCTTCTCTTAAGCAGGGAGGTGTCACGTGATGGCTCACGTTGAACTAAAATTATCTAGCAGTCAAAAAGTGACCGTTATGAGAGAATGGGGGTCACACAGATGTTTGCACCTAAGTGACCTTGGGTCGCCGGACATCGGAAGGGGAAGGAGAAAATGAAGCCAAATGATTGGCGGGGGACCCCAAACGGAAGTGGGGTTCCCTTCCCCTCAACGGAAGAAAAATACAAAATAAAAAAAGGTAGTTTTTGGACAAGTCTCGTGGCAGACGGACGATAGCCATTTCACTCCGGGCTAAGGACAAAAGACTGAGACATGAGAGACCTGAGTCTCTCAAGCCAGCATTAAAAACAGTACAAAGTCCATTAGCCCGTGAAAGAAGAGAAATTCTCCAGTGGAACCCCGTCAAAAAAATAAGATAAGTAACTTTGGGACATTCTTCCTTTACACCCAAATTTTGTTTACCATTCTCTCTCAGTTTGAAAAAAAGGATAAAAGCCAAGAAAAGACATTTATATTCATGGACTATCCTATTATATATTTGTGACACTTTGAACATATATATGTATATAACCGTAGTAAAGAACTTGTGTATTTTAATTTTACCATGTGGTCTATGTTATTATTCCATGCTTTCCTTTCAGCTTCTATTCGCCTTATATTATCTTGCTTAGAACTGTCCTCTTAATTCCTAAAGTATCACACGGGAAACCGGAGTTGCCGACGGTAGCAATATCAATATTATTACAACTAAGACCTATAGGCCCGTATTCTTCAATTATCTGAGGGAAAGAAGTTTAGTGGCCTGGTGGGTGTGTGATAGTGTGAAATTTTGGACCCCTCTGCCAGCGGTGGCCAGTCTAGCCCTAAATTATTCCCTCACGCAATATGCCAGTTCTTATCTGCCTGAAATAAGAACTCTGAACAGGACTTATTTCTGTAGGGGATCAAGTGCCAACCTGCCCCGTCTTCACACGTGCGAAAATAAAGTCCCGTTTAGGGATTTTAATCAATTTGCCGTCACAAAACAAATGACTGCATGTAAGCAAAAGACTGTGTACTTATGCAAAACAGAATTGTTTGAAATTAAGTGAAACCTTTTAACTGTGTGCAAAAAATTAGCTCAGATTTGTTTAAAAATGTTATATAGAAAATATGTTTAGAAATCATTTATCAAATATGTGTATAAAAAAGGATTTTGATTTAAATAACCTTCAATGATTGATATGCCATGAAAACCAACCAAACCAAACCAAACCAAAATAGTTCTTCAGTTTCAGACTAATAATCTTTAGAAAATGAATGAACATTGCCCTCCACAGATATGGGTTAAATACTGTTCTACTTGGATGGCATTGGCACTAAATTAAATAACCCTCGAAGGTTGATATGCCATTAAACAAAGAGACTAAACCATCAAATTAATTGTGAACTTTATTGATTTATTATCTCTTAAAACATTGATATTGCAAGTAATGGTTGCTTAGTTGTGTTTTATGACTGTGTCAACCTTTGTGGGTTATTTAATGCCAAATTCTCTTTATAAATATTAAATATGTAGGATTTGTAAACGAATAGTTTGTAGGTAACAATTTTTAAACGAGCTAGAGCTCATTTGTCTGCACACAGTTTAATGTTTTCAAGTATTGCTGACACGAATAGTTGTATTTGCATTTAAATGGTTTCAAGTATTGCTATGTAATACTAATAATTCAACTTAACAGTCTTTTTATTGTACTCATTGGTTTTTGGTTTAGAAAATTATTAAATATTTCTTGTTAACACCTAAATGGGACCCTAACAAGTACTATCACTCTGGGTCAGAGTGGACCTGGGAGTAATGGCAATGAAGAAGACTCCACATTCCTCAAAGCTCTCAGACTGGAGCCTCACCATCAAATGGTATACTGTCATATCCAGTATACTCGTTGGGGGGTCTTACCTCTCTACAGCCCCAGCCGTCTGGACCAATATTACGAGTAATTATGAAGTGTTTATCTGTTTAAAATGACTCAACTACATTAATTCATTGGCTCTTAAAACATTGATATTGCAACTAGTATGAAGTGTTTTAACCTTTTTTTAAAAGGGACTTATCATCATCATCATCGAGGCTTGCTGACAGCATGTATTCCCTTGACTCTCTCTCGCCATCCGTTCCTTTGGTCATCGCTCTTGTTAAGTCCTGATGAATATAAGTTTTTGTTTGTTGGTATGTCCATGTCTAGGAGTCCATAGGATAACGTCACTTATGAGTTCATTTTTACTTCAGCAGTACCCATCATTTCTTGTTTATCTTACTTTGTGAGAAGGGAGGTAAGTAGCTTTACAGTTACTGTTTTACGAGGTGCTGCTTCCAAGATTTGTTCAAAATAACATGTAGCATTCTAGTGCAGTTCCCGTTTAGCTTTTACTTCTTCAGGCATTTGTTTTGGGTCTAAGGAGAATAACTCTACAGTAGAGTTGACACGGTTACAGCTAGGAAGGATTCCCGTTTTATTTTATTAGATAGATCTGATTTTCATATGTTTGTAGTATGCTTGAGTATTGTACAAATCCTAGAAACAAAAACAGCAGTTGTACAGTCACTTACCTCTCATCTCACAAACCATTCAAGTAAGACGAACACACGGGGCACTGCTGGAGAAGTAAGGACGAACCCCGAAGCGAAGTTCTTCTATAGACTCGAACATAAGGACGCACTAGAGTTGGCCAGCCTGCGACTTACATTCATCAGCTGCGTGTGGAGACTGGGTATTATCTTGAGGACCTACTTGGAGTGATGGACGATCGGGACTGACAGCGAAAGAGAGGGCGCTCCATGCCATCAGCACAATTTGATGATATATATATATATATATATATGGATCTATTGATTTTAAAGTATATATATATATATATATATATATATATATATACATACTTTAAAATCAATAGATCCACAAGAGAGTTTGTTTTTAGGTTATTTATTCTTCTCCAACATGTGTTTTTGACGTTTTGCGTCATCTTTAGGAAGTAAATGGCTTGTTCTTAGTGTTCCCCTTGGTTTATATATATTGCGGTGACTGTTTTGATAAGATTGTGTTTTTTTTTTTAATTCCAGGATTTGTGTCTGGGAATGTCCAGTTCAAGTTAATTGTCCGTGACAAACTTTAATCCTCTGCAAATGTTATTTCTCGCTTTTTTTTTACAAGAGTGTATTCTGTGTGCTTGTGTGTCTACGTGGGAGTTCGCTAAAGGAGTGCGTATGATATATATATATATATATTTTTTTTTTTTTGATTACCAAATTTCAGCCTGAACTGTTTATACAAAAAAGTATATATATATATATATATCATCATGTCATGCTGGTAGCACGGATATCCCTGACCCTTTCTCGCCACCTTTCCCTATCGTTCATCGCCTCTGGCAGGTCTTCTGGACTATATCCCGTATCCTCACATAGTTGCTGAATGTATGTTCGTGCTAGTCGTCCTGCTTTTGCTCGGCCATATGTGGGGGTCCATAAGAGTACATCACTTATGAGTTCATCCCCGCTTCTCCAGCAGAGTTCCGCATGTCTGGTTCGTCTAACTTGAATAGTTTTCGTGATAGGAGGCAGGTGGCCGTATAGTTGGTGTCTTGTGGGGTGTTGCCGCCAGGACTTGTTCAAGATTGCTCGCAGCATTCTTGTGCAATTGCCGTTTAGCTTCTTATATTACCTAATTTCAGCCAGAATTCTGTATACAGAACTGATTCTATACTCTTTTTCGCAATCCTTTTGGGCCACGGGAAGTTGATATTAGCCGCGCCAACCCTGCAGACTTACGTTAATTTTTTCCCTTCCTTACTTTTTACTTTTTGTCGATCACAATCCAAAATTTAAATTTCTCATATATTAATGCAAGTATTAAAGATAAAATTATCTGAATAGACGTAAGTGAAATAAAGGGTCCCTTTTTTATGAATTTTAGAAAATTTTAATCATTTTTAAAATATCTTATTGATTTTAAACATGAGTACGCTATGAAAAGCATTATCTAAATTTTGCACGTACCCCAAGATATATATATATATATATATATATATATATACACTTTTAGCGATCCGAAAGCTAAAAACGAAAGAAAACCTATAAATAAATAGGCATAAACAAGCCAAGGTATATATATTTATATATACAAGGGGAGAGAGAGAGAGAGAGAGAGAGAGAGAGAGAGAGAGAGAGAGAGAGAGAGAGAGAGAGCACGCTTCAAAATCACACTCAGATTCATAGACATGAGAATTGACAATAACTATAGATACATATATATCTATGTATATAAATAGAGAGAGAGAGAGAGAGAGAGAGAGAGAGAAAGAGAGATAAACAACTTGAGTAGGATATACAAGGTGGATGAATTAAGTAATGACTGTCATTGCGTAAAAAGCGTATCAAGTTAATTACAACGCAATTCCCTCAAAATAGTTTCTTTGAGAAGTCACGCACCAGTGAAGACATTATTCCCAGTACTGGAAACATCGATGTAAGTCTTCAACAGACACTGCCTTTTGTTTTCTTATCCGAAACTCTTGCATGTTCTTAAAAATTGCCAAACTCAGACCATGGAGCTGAGTTTTGTTTCTTTTTTTTTTTTTTTTTTTTTTTTTTTTTTTTTTGTAAGAGTAGTCATAACGACTCAAATCAAAGCAGTAAGGGGTCAGTGGTACCCCAAGAATATTTTTCAGGTTGGCCACCCTGATCGAAAATTAGCCGATCAATATTGACTGTAAACGTGTGAAAATGTTGTTTATATTTACCTCTCAGAATTCACTTTCAGCTGAATAGACTTTGATTATTATCAGTGTTTCGTCAAAATGGAAAACAAGATCAAATTCTGTATCCGACCTCGGTACAATGTGACAGAAACATTTAATAAGTTAATGAAAGGTTCATAGACATAAAGTTATTGTCTTGAGCATAGGGTTTTCTGGTGGCACAGGGCATTTTTGAGGGCCGAAAGGCAGTGGAAGTTGAATTGCGTTTTGGTAGAAATCAAGAACTGATAAAAAATGCCACGAAAATGACGATTCTCATCAGATCTGGTCGACCTTTTGACGATTATTAATCAATACTGATCAACTGATTTTTAATCAGGGTTGCTAACCTAAAAAAAAAAAAAAAACTCTTATTAGGTTCTCGACGCATTCTCTCAATCTACTTACTTTTTAGATCAGCCCTATCGGTGATGTTTAGAATATGCTGACAATATCCTGAATATTTGATGATGTCCTGGATATGATATTAAACTGCATCTGGTGTTGAGGTTCCACTTCTGGATATAATGGGAGTGGTAAGTAGCCCTTTATTGCTATTACTCTTGCAGAGATTAATAAAAAAAGAAATAAAGAATAAAATAAAATGAATTCAAAAAGTGTTGCGGTTCCCAGAAGCCTCTGAGAGGAAGTGTATTGGATTGTTTTGGGGTACAAAGGACCATAAGAAACGCCCATCCTATTTATAGATTCGCCTGTCAGCAGCAGCAGGAGAAAATTGGCCAATCAGAGCCCCCTAGAAGCATATAAGAGGAGGGGCAAATTATCCGGCATTCTCTTACCGTTTTACAGTCTCTGATGGCAAGACGTATATTTTGTATTGGACATTCCACAATTTGGAGTACAAAATGGCTACCCGAGTTCCAAAAGGTAATGTGTCCAAGACATCGAAATTCTTTGACAGCAACGAATCCAAATATGAATTATACGAAGTGAAGTTCCATATAGCGAAGTCCACGAATGGCTGAAAAACAAACTTACTGGCACAAAAAAGAAATCCGTTCCCACTTCAGCCTTCACTGTAGTACTGAAAGGACACTTTTTCACTCGGATGCTAGCAAGGTAACACAACTGTTGGCCACGTCCCAGGGCTTCGCATGTCTGTTGCTTGTAAGCCGACACTGCTGAACATATCTTACTGAAAACACTACCAGCAGCAGCAGCAGCCGCAGCAGCAGCAGCAGCCTTTGATGAACATATCTACTGGACTCAGGACAGATCTTCAAACACACAACTCACCGCTATGACTCTCCCGTTAGTAGCCGTCTCTGCTAACATACCTCACTAAATTCACCTAACGAACAAAACCAACAAATTCGACGACTACGTACTACCAACCAACTAAAGAAATAATAATCAACAAAACCTTGTGCCCCATATTTTCAGTTTCACACTGACCCGGAGTGGTAGTACCTTTTAGGGTTTGCCCAGTCGACTAGGGCTGTAGAATACACTGACTGCTTCTCTGCACAGGAGTAAGACACCCCCATGAGTCTCCTGGATAGGAAACTAAACAATCTGATGGTGAGGTTCCAGTAATGCTGGAGCTTTGAGGAATGGGGAGTGCCCTTTTATTGCCATCTCTCCCAGGTTCACTCTGACCCAGAGTGGTAGCACCGAACAGGATCCTATCTATGGATCAAATAGAATTAAACAGGATATTTATGCGAAACTGAATTGTTTGAAATAGAACTGTTTTGACATTTAACTGTTTGTAAACAAAAAAATATACTTATATTAAACGGAATTGTTTGAAATTTAATTCGGTGTTATATGACCCGAAAAGGGTGGATACGCCGTAAAACAAAACAACCAGCCAACCAACCTTTTAAGGGTCACATCTATGGGTCAAATACATCTTAGGAATATTTGATGCCGTATAGCTATAGATTATTTCTATTGAAAATAGTTATTTGAAGCTATAATTGTTTACTAAGTATTATTATTATTAATAGTTCCATGAAACCTTATAACTGCGTGCAAACAAAGGATTACTATTAGATAGAAATAATTACTTGAAATTATATAATTATTAGAACTAAATGGAAATACTTGAAACTATACAACTGTGTGCAAATTATTTGTATTAAGTAGGAATACTTGATATTATGCAAAAAAATCTCTAAAGAAACAACACTAAAAAGGTATTTATAAATGTATAACAAACCCGATTTCCTAACTTCTTGGCCCAAAATAACCCCTGAAGGGATAATATGTCATTAAAACCAATCAATCAGTCATTTCTAGACCCATTAGTACCCCTCCCCAAAAAAACCCCACAACCTACTTTATCCTCTTATTTGAATCCTTGTGACTATTTCCTGTTTTTCCAAATCAACTCTTTGTTCCGTATTCGCCATTTGGGAACAATTGAGAACGTGCAACATGTCGTGATTTGTGGAGACGCGCTCTGTGTAACGGTTATCGTTGTAGGAAATGAAATCATCTTCCCGAGTTCAAACCCTGGAAGAGGTTGCTTGCGCTAATAAGAAAGGCACGGATCTATTTCTTATACTCACAACAGTAGGTAACTAGTAGGGTAGACTGTTTTTTATGCTTTGCTTCGGCAACCGGTATAGGAGAAGGAAAAGTGAGGTTAAACTTCTTGTACTTCGCTAAATAATTGACCTTGTGCCGCATACTGCTCATGTTGAAGGGGTCGGGTAAATACAGACATATCGTAATGAACCAACGGATGACGGTGTCAGTTAAAGACTTCCGGTACGGTTTCCAGGTGCGGTAACAATATCTTGGTCGGTGTGTGGTTTCCCAAGTGAACTATTTTAAAAGAAATGATTTTTTGATATTTTTTCGATAGTTTTTTTTTATTAATATCTTTATGATATGATTAACTAGGATGTCGCAGTCCAGCACGTTAGCCACTACGCCACATGGACTCCTCCACATCTTCTAAGGGGAGTTTCTTCACCATAAAGGTCATCAACATAGCCATCATCACCATGGACATCCTTATAGTCAGAGGTCGATGGCGGGGGGCTTCACTTTACATCACCAAAATCACATTAGAGATTTCATAATTCTCCCGTTGAAGGAGTCTGTTCGGAATTTCACTCATCTTCATAAGAGGGAATTCCCCATGGTGTTGTGGCTAACGTGCTAGATTGCAACATCGTAGTAAGCGAGTGCAAATTTCAGTAAAGCTATAATGTTCACGTTTGCACTAATACACTTTGGAAAGTTATGACTCCTCTTATCCCTCCAGCTATGGAGGGATAAAGGTGCGATACCTTGTTATCAGCCGAGTGAAAAAGCGTCCTTTCTGTACAACGGTGAAGGCTGAAATTCTCTTTGGTGCCAGTAAGTTTGTCTTTCAGGCATGCCCGGATTTCACTTCCTTGTCAGAGGCTTCTGGTAACCACTATACTTTTTAAATTTATTTCATTTTATTTTTCATTTTTTAAAATTAAACTCTATAAGAGTAATAGCAATGAAGAACCTTTTCATACTCCCGAGATATCCAGCAATGGAACCTCACCACCAGATGCGGTTTAGTATCATATCCAGGACACTATCCAATTCTGCTCTTCTACAAGAATGGCTTTGGCATTAAATACCCCTCAAAGATTGCTATGCTATTAAAACAAAGAACCCAAACCAATCATATTTATTATTCGTCAGTGAAATCGTGAGGGCTTTATCGTGATACGTGAAAAATACGTTCTCAGCTCCTTTCCATCTGGGCCCTTCTTTGTCCCGGATCTTTTCCGATCCACACCCTTTTTCGTTCCAGTCTTTGGTAGTTCGGACTTTTTGGTGCTATCTTTTCCAAGCAGTACTCTTTGTGAACTAGTGTACTAGGACATAAAATTAATTACTTTGAATGGGAATTGGTGTTATTTAAATAATTCAAGGTTTTATTTATGGTGAAAACCTTCGAAATTTGGGATTGCGTCTAGTATTAATAGGTTGGTTGAGAGATAGTAAGTAAAAGACGAAATCATTTTTGCGAAGTTGGGAAATATTGTAACATAAAGAGCATTTGGTTCGTTATTACATTAGTAGCCAACTAGTCTAGGAGAAGGAAAACTCTGAATTAAAACCTGTTAAACTCCGCTTAAAAAAATTGACCTTGTGTCATATCCTGCCCGAGCGGAGGGGTTGGTAAAAAAAAATACCCTTGGGAAAGGTATGAATCCAATTATTCTCCCTCCAGCTAAGGGTAAATAGTAGGACAGACTGGGTTCTTCAGCCTTGGTAGGGCAACTAGTCTAGGAGAAGGAAAACTCTGAATTCAAACCTGTTAAACTCCGCTTAAAAAATTGACCTTGTGTCATATCCTGCCCGAGCGGAGGGGTTGGTAAATAGGATTACATTAGTATCCGGCACAGTTACTTATTGCAAATTTGTGACGTTACAAAAATGTCGGCCTCTTCTTTGCGCTTCTCCTCTCCCAGCCATTTTGCATTCTGAACCCTGCGCCGTCCTAAACCCTTCTTTGTTCCGGGCCCTTCCATTTGGACCCTTCTCCGTTCCAAATCTTTCTTTATTCCGAGCCCTTCTCCCTTATGTGTCCTTCTCCGATATAGACTCTAAGGCTTAAGCTTCTTGGGCCTGATTGTTAATCTACCCCTAATACACACTCACATATTTTGTTGTCTTGAGTATAACATTAAACTGCGTGTAATGTTGAGTACTTATTTATTACCATTATTTTCTGGTCCACTTTAGCCCGGAGTGGCAGTACCTCTTTGGGTCCCATCTATTGGTCAAATAAAACTATTTAATCATTTTCTCTACTTGAAACGAATTAACTATGTGCAAACAAATAAGCTCTGGCTCGTTTCAAAATATTACCTGACGCTAACTAAACGACTGGAGAAGAAGCTGGACGGCAATTAAACAAGCAATATTGAACAAGTCCTGGTGGCAACACCCCACAAGGCACCAACTATACGGCCACCCGCCTCTCATCACGAAAACTATCCAAGTTAGACGAACCAGACATGCAGAACACTGCTGGAGAAGCAGGGACGAGCTCATAAGTGATGTACTCCTATGGACCCCCACATATGGCCGGGCAAAAGCAGGACGACCAGCTCGAACATACATCCAGCAGCTATGTGAGGATACGGGATGTAGCCCTGAAGACCTGCCAGAGGCGATGAACGATCGGGAGAAGTGGCGAGGGAGGGTCAGGGATATCCGTGCTAGCGGCACGACATGATGATGATGATATATATATAAACAGGATTTTGCATAGAATAATCTACAGGTGTTGATATGTCATAAAATACAACCAACCAGTCAACCAGCCAACCAACCGTATACTTAGTAATCAGGCCTCGTTTTTGCATTAATATTTCATCACGTGACTGAACGAATGTATTTATAAATTAAATGACAGCTGTGTACATTAATATATAATTACTCTACATGGGCACCTTTGGTAGTGTAACGGTTAGCAAGTTAGACTAGCAAACCTACACGAGTGAGTTTGAGTCTCATTGGGCGCCCCATTCATTCGGCCTTGTGCCACATCGAAGCAAAGAGCTTTGTAAATTACTATAATTACCCTACATGGGCACCTCTGGTGGTATAATGGTTCGAAAGCTAGACTAGCAAACCTTCACGAATGAGTATAAGTTTCATTAGGTGCCCCATTCATACGGCCTTGTGCCACATCTATCTAAAAAGCTTAGTAAATTACTATACTTGCGTATTTAGATATGCACTTATTTCGGGTGGTACAGTAGGTTAACGAACATGGCTAAAAGATCATTATTATTGAGTTCGGTTGTCACTGAATGCACAATATTTTTGACGTTATGTCAAACTATGCTAAGCTTAAAGATCTTCATAGGCATCTCGCATAGTGTAATGGTTTGCATAGGGAATTCGATTCTCACTGGGCACTCTATATTTCTGGAAGCCTTGTAGGCGAGGTTTAGAGTATGTTGGCCGCATCACCAGCAGTATAATACTGTTAGTTATAACACTACAACAGTTCATCTGGTGGTGAGGCTACAGTTCTAGAACTCTTTTTTGAGATTACTTCCAAGTTTACTCAGACATGGAGAGATAGTATCTGTTAGCTAGGAGTCGAATAGATATTTCAAGAAATCGAATACTTAAAACTGACGCTGTGTGCAAACAAGTGATTGTTATTTCAAATTTGGAAGAGTTGCGGAAACCTTAATGACCTTGGTATTTAATAACCCAGCAAGGGTTGACATACCTTAAACCCAACCCAACCCAACCCAACTCAGTTTTATGTCCAACAATGCTAAGCTTAAGAAATTACTATATGGGTGTCTCGCATAGTGTAATGGCTAGCGAACAAGGCTTGAAGACTATTGTTAATGAACTGGATTTTCACTGAGCACTCCATTTTTCTGACTTTGTGCCAGACTATTTTAAGTTCACTTAATGACTTCGATGAGCTCTTACATAACCTGAAAAGCTGGTGAGAAAGCGCCGTTTTTGCCGAGTTATAAAAATTGAAATTTACGATCCTAACTGTAATTAGAGAGACTTGTATAGAGATTTTGACTTTTATTGTGACTCTGTACTCGATTCAGATAAATTTTGCAAATATTTGCAAATTAACAGGTTAACTGGGTGTATTCAGATATATATGTATACACTAATGTATAAGTGCATTTCTGGTTGCATATGTGTCATATTGTATATATGAGGGTCATTCAATAAATAAGGGGATTTTTTTTGTTTAAAAAGCAAAATGATTTTTTTCTCAGAATTTTTTTCCATAAAAGTCAACTTTGCATTATCGGGAATTAGTTCATTGCAAAAATTATTTCAATCTCGCGAGAGAATTTGTCTTGAGGCAATTCAAAATGGTGGAAAATAAACCAGTGCTATAGGCTTAAACAGAGGTCTGACATCAAATTTTTGGTGGTTGAAAAGTACTAACCATGTGAAATTTACCGAAGAATACGTAATGTATTCGGAGAAGCATGTTTTAGAAAAAAAAAAAAAATTTTGTTTATCACGTATCAGACTCAAAAAGACTGTCCATGGAGTGGAAATACATTGACTCACAGTTAAAGAAAAAGTTCCAAGTACAGAGGTCAGTAAAGAAGGTCACACTGACAGTCTTGTGGGATATGAAAAGACCCATCATTATTTATTTCCTTCTAAAAAGTGAGACTCTAAACAGTGTTTCTTACTAAAGAGAATTTTTTTATTTATGAATGACTCTCATATATACACATTACGATATATATATATATATATATATATATATATATATAGGGAAGGTCAAGAAAATTGATATCATTTCATTATCTAATTACTTGACCAATTCTCGGTCGAATGATCACAGATTTTAATCGCATGTGCTGAAACAACTCAAAATTCCATGTTTAATGTTTTATGCTTTTTTTTTAATTTTCAGTTATAGAAATACCATTCACTAAAAAAGAAAAGACATAAAGATTAAGCATAGAATTTTTAATTGTTTTTACATATGCAGTTAAAATCTGTGATCATTTGACCGAGATTTGGTCAATTAACGAAATAATATCAATTTTCTAAAACACACTCACTGTAAATCTTAAATGATACCAATTATTTTAGACTCTCTCTCTCTCTCTCTCTCTATATATATATATATATATATATATACCTCACTCGTTAGTCTGCATTTGAATCTAGTCTAGCTCTGTCGATGAGGCCGAGAATTTGCCGACTATATCCCCCTCTCTAGCGTCCTAGTCGAAGTCTCAGCTGAGTAATGTCTGAGTTCCTCTAGGCAATAAAGGTCAGGTGGAAATAATAGGTTAGTTAATATACGATTTTATTTCGAAGGCCTTCTAATCTTTTACCTAATTTGTAGATAGCTTGTTTGTTTCAACGATACGTTATGAAAACCATTCATAAAGAAAATACAAAACAATTCTATTTAGAATACAAAAACGTTCTATTTAGTCCTATTTTGTGGGGGCGGGGAATGAATTCTCCGTTCGAACTCCAGTCACACTATTGTACCGTTATACACCAGATAGACGGTTGTAATATTACACAACACAGGTAGAAGTTGGCAACGCTACGGTGTTCAAAGGGAAGTTTTACTGGTAAGGTCTCAGTTGACGTTTGTATTACTACTATTACTCATAGACATTTATATCACCACATGTCGAACAGGTTTATGCGTGTAGCGCTACGTCTTAAGTGTCAGTCAGACCTCGTAATAACCTCGCCAGGAGAAAAAGTGACGAACTTACAAAACCCCGTCTTGGTTCGCTAATACAAAGGTTTATTCGCTAATACACTAATCTGTAATCGTCAGAAAGAAAGAAACAGCGTATGAAAACTGAGTCGGCCGCGTTAGTTATACGAAGAGAAACAAAACGTCGTGAGGAGAGAGATAGAGAGAGAGAGAGAGAGAGAGAGAGAGAGAGAGAGAGAGAGAGAGAGAGAGAGAGCACAGACCTTAAATTATCTTTCTCTTTTTTCTGTAGTAGTTCTAATACGTACTTGTTCACTGGTTTAGTCTTCATAGCTTCGTAGCGGTAAGAGAACTCTTTACGGAGTTAATCTCAAAATGGGGGCCGCAACTTTCGGTTGTCTTCCCATTATCGTGTCTGATGTCCAACTGCTGTCTTTACATCGTCACGTCCGGCAGCCAATTTGTTTTCTATTCTGCGCTCACTGTCGTAACGACGTTTTCATTTGAGTTCCCTCCAGCAAATCAGAACTCGTTGCCGATTTGTTACCGGTACATTTCTATTTTTAACATGGGCGACCGTTGCTATCCCAGTTCGGACTTTGCCATTCGTTTCTCCCTTTTCATATATGTTCCTTTCTTTTCAACCGTCTCGTGGTGAACCAGTAAATCTCATTAGGGAAACAATTCACAACTAACCGGAGTCCCTAATTATTTTTACGCAATTACCTTTACTTTCGGACTAATGCCTTTGGGAAAGGCATGAACTCCCTTATAGCCTCAGTTATTGGTTTAATACTACCCCTACTGATCTTCTACAAGGATGGCTTCGGCATTAAATAACCCACAAAGTTTAATATGCCATTAAACAAAGAAACCAAAACTAACATATTTAATGGATTGGTGCAGAGAGTATTTGTCTCCGGCATCTAAGAGAGTCCAAACTTAGATAAAAGTTG
The DNA here is from genome assembly GCA_963585895.1 of Sepioteuthis lessoniana. NCBI lineage: Eukaryota > Metazoa > Mollusca > Cephalopoda > Myopsida > Loliginidae > Sepioteuthis > Sepioteuthis lessoniana. The sequence goes on along the minus strand of OY757937.1, from coordinate 66,971,038 downwards.
GAATCTCGAATGCTGATTTTCAAGGCAGGAACGCCTTTTTCCTCCGGGAGAATATTGTATTAATATAAAGTAAATTACTTTCTTGGTAAAAAGTTGTTGGAGTCATGTATCAGAAGGTTATCTGTGTTCTGTCGGGGTTACTCATATGGGGTTCTCTATGAAGTGGTCCTCTTTCAGAGTAAATATTGTAATGAAGGTTCTGAGGAGTAACCCGTGAAAAGGGTGTGACCTTGAAAAGATGAGCCAGAATTAAGTTGGCGTTAGTTCTCATTTGTTTGTTTTTATCCCCAAGTGACGACTGCTTGAATGTTCTTTGTTGTGTTGTAAACATGTGGGGGTCCTAGAAAGCTCGTGATTGTGGGTAAACGTTGGTGACAGATTGTTGAATATAGAGCGACATATAAAGATACACAGCAAAATCGTTTGATGAATAATAACGTTTAATAAGTGAGAAAAATAAAGACCGATTGAATAAACTAATAAAATACATTTGATATGAGGTAAATGCGAAAAACTTCACACACGCACGCATGCGTGAACTAGATAACCGCTATTCAGTCTTCATTTGGCGAAGAAATTCAAGATACCCAAATATGCAGGGGCGATGTGCGATTCCACCATTACTGTTTATAAAATAGAAAAAAGAGTGTTAGATATTTGTGTGTATGCGTGGGCTTAGGTGACTTTCGTTTGAAGTTGTTTTACAATGCAACTGAGACAAATAGAAAGAAAGAAAGTGTTTATAAGCGAAAGAAAGAAAGTGTTTATAAGCGAAAGAAAGAAAGTGTTTATAAACGAAAGAAAGAAAGAAAGAAAGAAAGAAAGAAAAAGGGGAAAGGAAAATGGAAACGAGGGGGAATAAGAACATAATTCAAAAGTACAGCAAAAATAATAATAAATAAATGATATAAAAAAGATAAATGAAATATATTCCCCCTCCCCCGCTCCAAATGAATAAATACTAAAGTACGAGAAGAAGAAAGTGAGAGATAGAGGAGCTGAGAGAGAGAGAGAGAGAGAGAGAGAGAGAGAGAGAGAGAGAGAGAGAGAGAGAGAGAATAAAAAGTGTCTGAGGAAAAGGTAAAAAAGAGAGAGGGAAAGAAATAATTGGGTATAACAAAACAAGATAAAGAGAGAATGAGGCGAAAAAGAGAAAATAAAATTCTAAAACAGAGAGAGGAAAGAAAGCGAGAAAAAGAGAGAAATGGAGAAAGAAAAAGCAATGAGGAAAAAAATCAGATTCAAAATGCACTGGGAGAATAAAGTTAGAATAATAGTAAAAAAAACAAACAAAAAAAAACAAATGAAGTAAAAAAGAAATTGTGAGAAATGTAGGACGAACTAAAAAAAGGAGAGAGAGAGAGAGAGAGAGAGAGAGAGAGAGAGAGAGAGAATGAGAGAGGGGGTAGTTAGAGAAAAGAAACAAAATTTTAGAGTACAATAAAAAAAGATAAAGTGGGAGTGAGGAGGAAAGATAGAAATAACTAACTGTATGACAGAGAGGGGAAAGGTTAGATTTGGTTCTTTTGTTTAATGGCATGTCAACCCTTGATAGTCATTTAATGCCCAATCCTGTTTTCAAATATATGATTTTTAACTGAAGAGCTTGTTGATAACATTTGTTTGAACACGGTTAAATGGTTTCAGGTCTCATAAAGGATTAAGCAGTTCTATTCGACCCATAGATGGAACCCTAACAAATACTTCCACCCCGGAAAAAAAAGGAAAAAGATAGAAAGGGAGAAAGAAGAGAGAGAGAGAGAGAGAGAGAGAGAGAGAGAGAGAGAGAGAGAGAGAAATTCTAGAGTACAGCAAAAAATGACTAAGACAGATAAAAGGAAAGCTTAAGAAGAAATAATAAAATTTTAGAGTTCGCCAAAACAAAGAAAGAAAAGAAACGGTAGGGAGAAGGTGGAAGAAAGAAAATTGGGAAAAAGAATAAAAAATGTACACAATTCTAGAGAACGGCAAAATGGAGAACATGTGAATAAGGAACGAAAGAACGGGCGAATCAAAAGGAAGGAACACAAAATTTTAGAGTACAGCGAGAATGAAAGAAACGAAAAGAAAGCATAAATAAAATTCTATATCACTGCAAGAAAGAAAAAATAAGTAAACAAACAAACAAACAAACAAAAAGTTTGTTTGGGTTGGTTTTGGTTTTATAGCATATCAACCATTTTCGGTTATTCAATGGCAAATCCTTTTTATACATATATATAAAATATATAGGATTTGTAAGCACATTTTGTAGATAATATTTTTAAACGCGTTTGAGCTAATTTTTTTTTGGCACACAGTTAAATGGTTTCACTTATTTCTATCTAATACGAATAATTCTATTTATTATTAATTATTTGTGTGCACACAGTTAAATGTTGCCAAGCACTGCCATTCAACACCAACAATTATATTAAACATCAGTCGTTTGTTTACACACAGTTAAATGTAAAACAGTTCTATTTTAAACAATTCAGTTTAGCATGAATACACAGCTTAAATGTGAAACAGTTTGTAGGATGATTTTAGCTGGAGAAGTTGGTTTGTTAGTAGCGAGGGAAAGTTTTGTTGTTAGCGAGGAAGATGGTTGTAACGTATGTGTGTTTACGTTGTGTTGTTTCCTCGCTGAGTGTTGTAAGGCCCTCGCTAAGCTTGTGAGAAATAAAAGGAGGATGAAGAAGTTAGATGGCGATGGTCGAAATATGTTTTTATGAATAGGTTTTTATTTGCGGCATGGAATATTGGGTTTGCTTTTGGTGCTGCAAGATTCGTGGAGTTTAAGCTTGTTAGTATGGAGACGAAATTGAGTTATGAGAAGTTGAGATGGCAGCGTATGTCGTCGGACGTGTGAGGGATTGTGTTCGTTGTATTTTGACGAAAGACATTGTTGCAGTTGTAGGAATTGAACTTTGGATGTCACCGTGAGTTTCGTGTCTGGTATTTGGGGAGAGTATACCTTATCTCCATTAAGGTGGCCTAGAGGTGAATTGAGAGCGGGATTACGCGTCGGATCGACATAGCCAATTTTGGGGTGACATAAAGTTGTGCCTGTGCGAGGCATGTTGAATGTATCTAATTTATATTCAACTGGGATTCCTTGTAAGGAATCCATAAATTAGATGGGTTCCCTCAGGTGTCCATGTTGCTGCTGCTGCTATTCTAGAGCCGCAGTGAGACGTCTGCACTGGGCGGCGTTCTCAAGCCAAAGAGAGTGTGTTTGGCAGCTTACCCAATTTGTTAGCCGGAAATGAAGGTCCCGGGCTGTATAGGATAAGTCATCCTGATTGGGTGAAATTAAGTGTCGGATTAAATTGCGCGCCAAACCAAAATACGAAATTTTTCCCTTCTCTACAAGTTCTATTTGACCCGTAGATAGGACCCTATCAGGTGCTACCACTCTGGGCCAGAGTGGACCTGGGAACGTTGACAATGAAGGAGTACTCCGCATTCCCCAAAGCTCCATCGTTACTGAAACCTCACCATCAAATTGTTTAGTGTCATATATCAGGACATTCGTTGTGGGGTCTTACCCCTCTGAAGAGAGGCAGTCGGTGTATTCTGCTGTCTCAGTCGATGAACCAAACAAACAAAAGAAAAAAGACTTCGTTTTAATTGTTTATCAGATAGAGATGAGAAAGAAAGATTGTTGAGAATAAAAAAGAAAAGAAAAGAAAAAAAGAGAGAATACATTCTTATTATACTCGAAGATAGAAAGAAAGAAAGAAAGAAAGACTGTTCAATTTTTTTCTTTTTTTGCTCGTGTGACAGAGATGAGAAACAAAAGGATGTTACAGCAAAACTAAATAAATGAATAAAAATGAAGAGAAAACAAAAGAGTGATAGAAATAGTGTTCGTTTTTGTTACTCATTTGATAAAAGATGTGAGAGAAATAGAATTACAGTAAGAAGAAGAAAAACAAACAAAAAATTAAAATGACAAGAGACATAGAACGAGAAAAATAGAAAGAGAAAATAACATACTATAGAAAGAAAGAAAGAAAGAAAGAAAGAACGAGAATAAAAAAAAAAGAAAAAAGAAAACAAAATTCTATATAATTGGACGGAAAAAAGAAAGAAAAAAATGAATAAATAGATAAATAAATAACTGAATAAATGAAGAGTGTTCAATTTAGTTGTTCATTTGAAAGAGATGCGAAAGAAAGAGAATTAGAGAGAGAAAAAAAAAGGCAAGAGACACAGAAGGAGAAGAATAGAAAGAAAAGAAGAAATTCCTCATTACTGAAAGAAAGAAAGAAAGAAAGAAAGAAAGAAAGAAAAAGGTATGTTCATTTTAGTTGCTCTTGTAATAGAGATGCAAAAGAGAAGGAGTTTAAGAAATAAAAATTGTGATTAGTAACGGATGAGGCTAAACTTAATAATTTATATTGTGTAAATAGAAAAGAAAGAAAGAAAGAAAGAAAGAAAGAAAGAAAGAATAAAGAAAAGTGAAACTTACAAAACAGCTAAAAGCAGTAAAAAGTGCTAAAGACAAGATTTGTGTACTTCCCGTCCCGCCGAGGTCAACTGGCGAAGTGACCCCCCACCCCTGCGTGAGAAAAGACCGCCTTAGTAATTTCAATTTTATTCAAAGATGTGGGGACTCACCGGTTTAATGTGATACTGTTGGTCCGAACAGCAGTGGGAGGAAGGAGAGAGAGAGAGAGAGAGAGAGAGAGAGAGAGAGAGGAACAGAAGTTCGGGGTAGTTCAAGTGATTGAACTGGGTGCTGAATATTAAAGAAAACGTGTACTATTACGCTGGCGTTGCGAAAGGGGATATTAAGGGGAAGTATGTGTCATGAAAAGATCTAGAGTGCATACAAATTAATTTAAATACTAACATATGTACAGATATCTATATGAACAAAACTTTACTCTTGATGTAAGTGATATCTTGTAACTGGGTATCAAAAGTATTTTCATTCTTTATAGACCTTTTAGTTCCAGGTTGATTTAATTTAGAAATTTAAAGACTTTCTTCTTCTTCTTCTTTGTTTTTTTTTTTTTTTTTACACCAGTGCTAGCTGGTGGTCTTTCACTGGAGGCTGAGTGAGAGTAAGTCTCATCAGGTCTCCTGGACTCTTCTCAGTATTCAAGCTGATTTTAATAATGCAGTGGTCTGGATGGTCTCGATTCTTCTAATTCCTCTACTCGTTTCCCAAGCTCTTGGGAACCGTTCCAAGCGCACAAAAAATAATTGGTAATCACCGTCGTTCTCATGTTCTACAGTGTTTTTTGGTTCTCTGGCAAGATCCCAGTATTTGTCCATCATTTCGCTTTCTTTTAGTTTCACGCTATGGTCTGCCAGTACGGCAAAATCCACCAGACAGCAGGTTCTTTTTTCTTGTTAATTAACACTTCAGTCTAGTTTTCTGGCCGGGATTTGTGGCTCCGTTTGTATTTCAAAATCTCAGAGAATTATATCACTCTTTACTAGTCTTTCACTCGAGTTAGAATGAAAGCAAATTTCCTCAAATCTCCAAGACTATTATTATTATCATTATTATTTTACTGATTTGAAAGTTCTTCACATCAGCGTTAGCTGATGTTTTTCCATTGGATTCTGAGTGACAGCGAGTCTCCTCAAGTTTCCAGGACTTTTCTTAGTATTCTGGCCGATCCCAATAATACTGTAGTTTGGATGTTCTACATTCGTCTTCTTATTTCCAACTATTCCAGTTCCTGTATCAGTTGGTATCAACATCACTTTTATGTTCCATAGTTTTTCCAGTTCTCTAGCAATGTCTAGGTACTTATCTTTCTTTTTGCTTTCTTTCAGTTTTACCTTGTGGTCAGCTGGAACGGCAAAATTCACTATTCAGCAAATTCTCTCACTTTTTTTTTTTTTTTGTTGACTATCTCTAGGTCTGGTCGTTAGGCCGAGATTAAGGGATCTGTTTGTATCTCAATATCCTGGAGAACTTTCTGCATCTCATTTTCTTGGACGGATTTTGGGTTGTGTATATACTATTTGTTCGGATGGTCAAATTTAAACTTCTTGCACAATTTCCTGTGGATCACCTTCCCCACTCAGTCGGATCTAGTTTTATACTCTCTTTGCACTAATTTGGCGTATTCGTTTATTATGCGATTCACCGTTTCGTTTCTATCACCACGTAATCTACATCTGCTTTTTTAAAACCGAAAGAAATAAAAATTGACAAGACGCAACAAAATAGATTTTAAGATACAAAGAGATCCCTTAATCTCAACCAAACGACCAAACCTAGAGATAGTCAACAACAACAACAACTACAAAAAAAAAAAAAAAAAAAAAAAAAGGAAGGGAACCTGCTGAATAGTGAATTTTGCCGTTCCTTGCGTCTTGTCTATTTTGCTTTGACATTGTCCTTATGGCATTATTTTGTACTGCTATCAGAAAGATTCAGTTTTTCTCTTAAGGTTTCCCTTTCTCAGCCATGTCCTAGTTTTCTCGAGTAAGATTTCGCTTGTTTGTCGCTTAAAATGTCCATGCAGTTTTTTTCTCCCCATTTTTGTTTCCTGGTTATTTTTCTTCTGTTGATGCTTGTGTAGACTGTATTGTTTCTGGTGGCTGTAATAAGTCTTTTTCCGCGGATTTTCTATGTAGACTTCTAGTTGCTATATCGATTACATTGATGCTATCTTGAATGCTGGTGAATCTTCTTCCCCCTAGTTTTCTTGACACATACAGTCTATCTACATCATTTCTGAGAAGGAAAACTCTGAATCCAAAACCTGTTAAACTCCGCTTAAAAATTGACCTTGTGTCATATCCTGCCCGAGCGGAGGGGTTGGTAAATAGGATCTACATCATTTCCGAGATGTAAAGCCTTATACGTCGTCATACATTTTCTTGTTCTCTTGTCCATTTGTTTAAGTTCTCTGTTCCATTTAAGAATGATCCCGAGTATCTTACGTAAGGGACAGTCGAGGTATTTATCCTCTGATGAGATTTCTATGTAGTTTGGTTTCGAGTAGTTTTTTCGTTCTCCCGAAGTATTCTTTTTTTTCTATGCTAAATTCTATACCTATATCTTGACTGTATATCCTCATGTATATCCTGAATTAGGGTTCCCAAATCTTTTTCATTTTTTGCTAACAATTTGATATCCCTGTACATTAGGTGGCTGATTTTTTCCTTCGATTTATGAAGCTTGTATGCGTCTGTGCATTTACTAACTATATGATTGAATGGCATCATCGTTATTATGAATAGTAATGGTGATAGCGCATCTCCCTGGAAGATCCTTTTCTGGATTTTCACCTCAGTTAAGCTTTTTCCGTCTGCTGTCAGTTCGACTCTCCAGTTTTGCATAGTATTTTGGATAAACTTCATGACTTCACCGGATATTTTGTACGTTTTTAGACAGTCTATTATCCAGTTTTGCGGGACCCTATCATGCTTTTTTGTAGTCAATCCATGTCACTGTTATATTTTTCAGTCTCGTTTTGTTGTCCTTGAGGATGTGTTGATCAATGTGTAGTAGCCCCCCTGTACCTCTGACTCACTTGCGCCATCCTTTCTGTTCCTCGGGACATAGTCCGCGACTTATTAGCAAATCGTAAATTTCTTCCTTAATTTGTGGCGTTAGTATTTTCCAAATCATCTGTAGGCACGTTATGGGTCTGTAGTTGTTGGGAGTGGTTTCTTTTTAGGGGGGGATCTTTTTGGATCAGAGTGTCTGTTTCTTGTAGGCATCTATTCATTTCTATCGCCTCTCTGTCATGGATGGAAGGGAATTATTATTATTATTATTATTATTATTATTATTATTATTATTATTATTATTATTATTATTATTTCACTTTTTGCGAGTTTTTCACAGCAATATTTGCTGGTGATATTTTCTCTGGAGTCTAAATGACAACAAGTCTTTTCAGGTCTCCTGAATTCTTTTGTATTCTGGTCGATCTCAGCAATGCGGTTGTCTGGATGGTCCCAATTCTTTCAGTGATATCAAATTCCTCCAGTCCTTTCTCCAAACATTGGGGATATTATTATCATCATTACTTTTCTCCTTGAGAATTTTCCCCATCAGCGTTAGTTTAAATGGATCCTTGAGTTTGAGTGACGACAAGCCCCTTCTAATCTCCAGGGCTCTTCTCAGTATTCTGGCCGTTCTTAACAATTCTGTAGTTTGGACGGTTTTCACTCGTCCTCTTATTTCCAAGTCCCTAAGTCCCTATTATAATCTTTTGGTGAATGTACCAAGAGCCCCAATTACAATTGGTATAACCGTCACTTTCATTTTCTACAGGTTTTTCAATTCCCTAGCAAGGTCCAGGTACTTATCCTTCTGTTTTCTTTCTTTCAATTTTACTCTGTTGTCTGCAGGGATAGCAAAGTCCACAATTCTGCCAGTTCTCTCTTTTTTTTTTTGTTGATTATTATAAGGTCTGGTAATCTGGCTGAGATTAGGTGATCTGTTTGTATGTCAAAATCCCAGAGGAATTTCTACGTCTTATTCTCAAGAACAGATTCTGAGTTGAGCATATACCATTTGTTAGTATGGTCAAATTTCAATTTCTTGCACAGTTTCCAGTGGATAACAATGCCTACCTAGTTGTGTCTGTTTTATACTATTTCTGCATTAATTTGCTGATTGATCGTTTCGTCTCTATCACCACATAACCTATATCTGCTGTTTTGATGCGTCTTATCAATTGTTTCTTTAACCTGGTTGATCCCTATGGCGCTGTTTTGTGCTGCTATTTGAAAAGCTTCAGTTTTTCTCTTAAGGATTCCCTTTCTTAGCCACATCCATGTTTTCTCGTGTGAGATGTCACTTGTTAGTCGCTTAAAACGTCCATAAAGTTGTTTTTCTTCCCATTTTTGCTTTCTACTTCTTTCCATTCTGCTGATTTTCGTGTTATCAGTTACTCCTTGTTAGTTTTTCACACCAGCGTTTGCTGGTGGTCTTTCACTGGAATGTGAGTGATAGAAAGTCTCCTCAAGTCTCGTGGACTCTTCTCAATATTCTGGCCGATCTCAAGTATGCTGTAATTTCGATGATCTCAATTCGACATCCAATTTAAAACTCTTCCAGCTACGTTTCCAAGTCTTTGGGAACCGTTCCAAGCGTTGCCCAATCGGCTGGGACTGTAGAATACACCGATTGCACCTCTACAGAGGGGTAAGACACCCCCCAACAACGTGTGTCCTGGGTATGACACTAAACAATCTGATGGTGAGATTCCAGTGATACTGGGGCTTTGGGGAATGCAGAGCACCCATTCATTGCCATTGCTCCCATGTCCACTCTGGCTCGGAATGGCGGCACCTGATAGGGCCCTATCTATGGGTTAAATAGAATTAAACTGCATACTTATGCTAAACTGAATTGTTTGAATTAAAACTGTTTGACTAAACTGAATAGCTTGAAATACAAATGTTTTTCACAATTAAACTATATACTTACAATTAAACTGCGTACTATTGCTAAACTGAATTATTTAAAATAGAACTGTTTTGACATTTAACTGTGTGTACACAAAATCTATACTTATACTAAACTGAATTGTTTGAATTAGAACTGTTTGACTAAACTGAATAGCTTGAAATAGAAATATTTTTGGAAGTTAAACTGCATACTTAAGCTAAACTGAACTGCTTGAAATAGAACTGTTTTTAACATTGAAACTGTACTTATGCTAAAGTGAATTGTTGAATATGGAACTGTTTTGACATTTAACCCTGTGTGGAGAAAATCTATTCTTATACTAAACTGAATTGTTTGATTTAGAATTGTTTGATTTAGAATTGTTTGACTAAACGGAATTGCTTGAAATAGAAATGTTTTGACAATTAAACTGTGTATTCATGCTAAACTGAATTGTTTGAAATAAAACTGACTATTTGTATAAAAATGGATTTGGCGTTAAATAACCTACAAAGATTGATAAGCCATAAAACCCAACCAAACAACTACCAGTACACTATCTTATAAAGCTACAGTCCGTGGTATTGCTTGATATCATGGGATTATTTTGTGGTATAAGTCTTCAAATATATGGCATCACTAATAAATGAATCCACCTCTAATAATTTTCAATGAGATGTTAATTTTCTTCTAAACCAAAGATTCTAAGATTTCCTTATTTCAAGTAGATCATTGTAGAATCAAAATGAATCTTATCATGTTATTCATTACCAAACTCTACAACATTGAAGCCTTGTAACCAATAATATGAATATATATCACTCCCCAAAATAAGTTGCTGGTGTAGGCTCAGTGTGCCAATTACAATTAACATCATCGTTCCACAGGTTTTTTGTTTCTCTGGCAAGGTCTTGTCTCTCTCTTTCGTTTTCTTTGATTTTTACTTTGTGCTCCGGTGGGTCGACGACGTCCACAATACAGGAAGTTCTCTTTTATTTGTTGATTATCACTGGGTCTGGTCTCCGGGTTGGGATTAAGTGATCTGCTTGTATCACAAAATCCCTGAGAATTGTATGCGTCTCATTTTCTTGGACAGATTCTATTTTGTGCAAATACCATTTGGTAGTATGGTCAAGTTACTATATCTTGCACAATTCCCAGTGGATTACCTTCCCTACCCAGTCGTGTCACGTCTTATACTCTTTTTTTCAGTTTTACTTTCAGTTTCTTACAATTCTTCATTGAGTCTTTATCTGAGATCTAGGGAATGAGTGATGATATATATTCTATGTATATCTGGGTTTTTTTTTGCGGCTTCTATTGGTTGATATTTTTCAGTCATATTAATGGCGCTTTCCTAAGGAGATGAGCAGTTCTCCGAAGTGTATTTCTTAAAAAATTCATGGAGGCTAGGACTGCCAGGTATATTGTTAATATGTTTTTCTGTCACTTCATTATATCCAGTGCTCACACTATTACTGGCACTGTGATAGTTTATAGGACTTTACACTCCTATAATTTAATATGGGCGGTATGCCACTTGTTCCCACAACAAAGATGGTGGACGCACACATATTCAGTCTTGGGAAACCATTGGCCAGGAGAACCACATGACATGCGTAAAACTACGTCCGCGCGTAAATTTTCGTCCTGCGTTTGGAGCCACATCCAAGACGCGTATTTTCTATAAATACGTCCTTTTTCAAACACTCTTCCTCTCTTTTACCCAATTTCTTCGCAGCAGCAACACACTCCCTCCAGTGTGAATCAACAGGAGTGAAAAGCAACAACATGGATCGGCCTCGCAGACATTCAAAATATACATTGACTATGAGAATCTTTCCAGTTTCAGAGAAACCTCCTGTTTCCAACCATAAAAAGAAAGACATTTTAAATATGCAATCCTTTTTTAGTTTAGTTGTGTTACACACACACACACACACACTATTATTTTGTTAATAGAATTAGCAATATTTTTATGTATCAATATAAGTTTTATTATAGTATATAAATTTGTTTTGTTCGTCGCCTTGTTTTAAATGTTCCTTTTTTTCCGCGCCGTTTCATATCTTTTACTAATTTGTTGTATATCCTTCACTCATTGGCTATCTTCATTTATTTGTCTCCATGTGCCTATTCCATCTTTTTCTAAACACTAAATATCAAACTTCAACATAAAATTATGGGGGACCAAAAAATACAAACCAAAATAAGATGTCCCCCTACAAGTTTTAAGGTGTCACAGTCTTTAGAATACTATTTTCAGGTTTTTGCATTTATTTATTTTATTATATTCTTTGACTGATGTATTATTATCTGTTGGAACTGACATATCAATTAAAAAGCATATTTTCTTTTATAGCCCTTCACAGTTATATCCGATCTACAGCTTTTTATCTTTCTATCAGTTTTAATAGCAAAGTCCTAGAGAATAATATTTCTTTTAGCTTTGGTTATTGGTTCTGGTTGGTATATGTTGTGATGCTGACAAAAGAAAGACACGGGGAACACAAAAAGATTGATAGAAAAACATATATATTCAAGTAACAGAAACAAGATACAAGGGAACCTGGTTAAACAGTAGTTAGTTGATAGGAAGCTGAGAGTCCTGTGGGGTAGAGACTATCCGTCCACTACGCAAGTGGTATTACACGTGATTGTGTCACGTGGTTCTGGTCAACTCATCTGACGCCCTGTTGACATGTATTTATGGAGGAGGGCGAGTCCATTATGTAGGGAGTACAACAGTATATTCATACCATTTTTCACAACCGAATGATTTGCCTAATTTCTTACGAATATAATGTTCTATTTCATCATGCCTTTTTTAATGTTCTATCGGTTTTAGATTTTGGCAATCGGACAGTATGTGGTCAATTGATTCAGTTTTTGACCGCACAATCTATATATTAGGTCGGATCCATTTTTTTATAATGTTTGCTTGATAGTTTCTAGTTTCTAGGCACTGCTCCTGTGCTGCTATTATTAACCCCCCTGTCTCTGCCTTCAGTCCAGCGCTTTTCAGCGATCGATTAGTCTTTTCTATATCTATATCAGTATTTCTAATTTGTTGTACGTATCGACCATGAACGGGATTTTTTCCCCTGGCATTTTCTAATTATTTTATCTTTGTGTTTTTGTTTATTTCGTTATGTTTTTGCGACCTCTATTGCTGTATTTTAATGTCTATTTCTTTCGGTGTGAGGTCGAGTTGATAAGTAAATTTATTACTTTCTTTACAGATTAAACTTCTTTTTTCTTTTATTTCTCGCGTGCGTTTTTTTAAATATAGCATCTAATCTGTTGTAGTGTCTAAGTATTTCTTTAATCCTATTGTGGTTGTTTGTAGGTAAATTCTCGTTGGATTAAGCCTCTTTCACAATTTTTTTTTAAAGAGAAATGTTATACATCTGCTCTTGGGTGATGCATTCTATTTTTAGTTTCCTAACTTTAAGTTTGGTTTCTTTGTTTAATGGCATATCAACCTTTGTAGGTTATTTAATGCCAATGCCTATTATCCTAGAAAAACAGTAGTGGTGCTATTTAACCCATAGCTGGGAGGATAAGGGGGTTCATACCTTTCCCAAGGGTATTTGCCCGAAAGTGAACGTAATAGCGCGACTGGAGTACAAACTCGCGTACTACGATTCCGCAGTCCATCGTTTTAACCATTGCACCACAAGGACACCCCCTTTTCCTAACTTTTGTATCCATCTATTTTTTTCTTCAGCTAATGTCCATTTTATTATGTTAAACCTTTATGACACTACTATTATTACAAGGGTGTTTATAATTATTATTATTATTATTTATTAGAGTTTTTCATATCAGCGTTAGCTGATGGTCTTTCACTGGAGTTTGAGTAAAAGCAAGTCTCCTCAAGTTGCCTGGACTCTTCTCGGTATTCTGGCCGTTCTCTATAATGTAGTAGTTTGGATGGTCTCCACTCGTCTGCCAACTTCTAAGTCCTCCAGTCCCTTTAGTAATCCTTTAGTTACTGTTCCAAACGCACTAATTACAATTAGTATAATTGTCATCTTTATGGTTAATTGTTTTTTCAATTCTCTAGCAAGGTCGAGGTACTTATCCTTCTTTTCACTTTCTTTCAATTTTATTCTGTGGTCAGCCGGGACAGCAAAGTCAACAATTTTGCGAGTTCTCTTTTTTTTTGTTGATTATTATTAGGTCTGGTCTTCTGGCCGAGATTTGGGGATTCGTGTGTATGTCAAAGCCCCATAGGAGTTTATGTGTGTCATTTTCTAGGGCAGGTGCTTGGTTGTTATCATTATTATCATTATTATTGTCGCTGTTGTTGTTTATAAAAAGATATTTTCGTTTTTTTTTGTTGTCGTTGTTGTTGTTTATAAAAAGATATTTTCGTTTTTTACAAATATTTTTTCCAAAGTTGATTTGATATAGAAATTTAAAGATTATGTGTGATAATCTTCTTCTTCTTCTTCTTCTTCTTCTTCTTCTTCTTCTTCTTCTTCTTCTTCTTCTTCTTCTTCTTATTATTATTATTATTATTATTATTATTATTATTATTATTATTTTACTCTTTTGAGAGTTTTTCACACCAGTGTTAGCTGACGGTTTTCCACTGGAGTCTGAGTGACAGCAAGTCTCCTCAAGTCTCCGGGACACTTCTCAGTATTCTGGCAAGTCCCTGTACCAATCCTTCGGTGACTGTTCCCAGCACGCCAATTACAATTGGTAACACCGTCACTTTTATGTTACATAGATTTTTTAGCATTGTCTCGGTACTTATCCGTCGTTTTGCTTTCATTCGGTTTTACCCAGTGATCAGCCGGAACGGCGAAGTCCAATATTCAACAGGTTCTATTTTTTCTTTGTTGACTATCACTAGTTCTGGTCATCTGGTCCAGATTAAGTGATCTGTTTGTAATTATTATAGTCATCATTGTTGTTGTTGTTGTTGTTTATAAAAAAAAGTATTTTCGTTTTCATAAACATTTAATCAGAAGATGCACATATCTAAAATCGATTTATGACTCCACTATATTATTATACTCCTAGCGAGTTTTTCCAACTTCACGTTGCATAGCGTTTTTTAGTTCGGTGGTAAGGTCCAAGTACTTGTTTCTCTTTTCGCATTCTTTTATTTTTCTCTGTGGTACCCTGAAACGGCAAAATCCACACGGCCCCCAATTTTTTCTTAATAATTAACTCTAGATCTGGTCCTCTAGCTGGTATTCGGTATTCCTTTGGTATCTCAAAATCCCAGAAAATTTTATGTGTCTCATTTTCTAGGACGGATTTTGGGCTGTGCATGTACCATTTGGTAGTATGGTCAAACTTCAATCTCATGAGCAATTCCCAGTGGATCACCTTCCCCACTCAATCTTACCGTGTTTTGTACTTCTTATGCTGCATTCGCTCACCGCATAACCTACCCATGTTATTCTGTTGCGTATTATCAATTTTCGCTCAAATATAATTGGTCCTCATGGCGTTGTTTTGTGCTATTGTTAGAAGAGAGTTCCTCTCCTGAGATTTTTCTTTCATAGCATGTCCGGTCTTCCCATTGTGTAATCTCGCTAGTTTGTCGCTTGAAATATTCATACAGTTGTTTTTTTTTTTTGGTGGGGGACAATTTATGTTTTCTCATTTTTTTTGTTTTTCTAAATGTATGTATATTGTGTGAAAAAAGAAAATGAAGATAGGAGTGGTACTGACGTTTTGCGAGCACAGCTTTGGGGGATATTGTGGCCAACATAAGTGAAGATCAGCAACTGATCATTATGGTCAGGAATGGAGTGGGAGAATGGTAGGAGGTGATTACACACCTATATATTTGGGTTCTATCATTCTCTGGCGCTGTCTAATCTTTGTTATCAAGGAGACCAGACCATTGTTGCTTTACTCCAACAAATTCCATATTGTTGTTACCAGACCTAGTTGGGCGGGTCGGTTAAAAAGCTTTTCTTTTTTGCAACCCCGAACGTTGCCAGCTCACTTTGAGTATCGCCCTTCAACCACCTTACTTTTGGTTGTGGGAGCCTTACCCATCTCACCATAATGGACTCTTCTCACCTTTATTAGTACTGAGAGATTTCGCTGCCAGCCGAACAATACCGGAGTTATCCGAAACAGTACGAGACTATTACCTTTTCTATGTAACTCAATCTTTCTTGTGCAATATAATCTGTTTACCTAATATCTGTGTCTGCGTTTTCATTAATGACCCTTTCCGGGGCCACAACACTTTTTTTTTTTATTGACAATTGCTAATACTGTTATTGTAATTAATCTTTATTTACTCCTTTTAATGTAGACCGCAAGTCCTTGCATTGCTTTATCTTCGCAATCCTAAATGTTGGCGAGGCCTCTTCTTTTTTTTTTTTCTTAACATATACAGTCTGTTTGTCAGCTCACAAATGTAATGCATTGTGCATCGTCACCAATTTTTTTATCCTTTGTCCCATTTCTCTTTCTTTGTCCATTATAAGAATGGTCAAGGGTATCTTACAAGAGAGACTATCCAGGTGTTCATCCCTTCGATGAGATTTCTACTGCCTGACCTTGGTTTCTAGAAGCTTCCTTGTTCTTCTGAGATACTTTTTTCTTATTTTTTTCCTTCTTTGTTGGATAGCGTGTGTTTGCTTCCAATATTCCCGAGTACTTGTAATTTTCCTTTTCTGCAAGTGTTCTAATGCTTTCCTGATTTGGTAGTTCTATTCCTTTCGCTGTTAAGTAGTTGTAGTAGTGTCTAGCAAAAGTATTTTATTATTACATGCACACGTCAAAAGACTATATATTAATATTATCATATATATTTGGGTATATCAAAATGTTTTAACAGGCCTTTGTTCAAAAGGTTATTTTATGTTCACACGTCAAGACCATGATGATACTATATTCTTACTATAAGAATTATATATATATATATATATATATATATATATATATATATATATATATAACTTTAACCTTGGAAAAGCAACCGATCTAGGAGAAGGAAAACTCTGCTTATGTGAAGGGGTTGGGTAAATACATATTTGTATAATAATTGAGGTGCATATGATACGTTTCCAGACTTTTTTCATATGGGCACTTTTATCGATTGTACACACATGAAACTCTAGTCCCCTACGAAGTAATCTCTTCCGGCTGCAATGCACTTGTTTTACTGTTCCAACAACTTCTGGAAGGCCCCATCGAAGTCGTCTTGTGTGAGCGTGTCAATGACCTTCATCACAGCCTCTTTCATCTCCTCAATTGTCTCATAACGACAGCCTCTGACCTTAGGGAATAACCAAAAGTTACAGGGAGCAAGGTCTGGACTATAGGGAATTCTATTGCCCATCTTGCTCAAATAGTCTGTGACAAGGATGGAGTTGTGGACTGGTGGATTGTCATGGTGGAAATGCCACTGACCCGATTTGAAGAGTGCTGGCCTCTTCCGACGGAATCTCTTCCTGAACTCCCCTAAAACATCAACATAGTAACCCTAACCCTAACGCTTTGGCCCATGAACTCTGGTGTATTGACTTCCTCACTCCTCCCACACCTCTCACCATCCCTCACAGACTCCCTGCCTTCCTTGAATCTCTTATGCCACTCAAAACTGATGCTCCATTCATGCAAGATGGTCGAAAAGCAGTCTGAAGCATTCCATACGTTTCTGTAGTATTTTTTCCAAGTTTAAAACACAATTCTATTGCATATCGTTGTCAGATTGTATTTTTGTCAGATTGCATTTTTGAAATTCACCAACTGTGACAATTAGGCTTTAGTAGGGTGTATTCCAATTGCTGCTGAAGCTGTTCATTTGAACCTGAAGTCATCAGAATGGGTCAGTCATCCCATAAGATGTATAGCAATAACATACTGAATCTTTAAGAGTCTACGACAATTTTGAATGTCCATACGAAAAAAATCTGGAAACTTATCGTATGCACCTCGTATATGAGGCTGTATTAAAAGCATTTTCGTTTTTTATAGACGTTTATTTTAAACCCCACTAAATATATATAAAATGTTTTGCTCCCGAAACAACGCTTTATCTCAGAGTCGCCTTTCCTTGAAGAAAGGTTTCTAAATGGAAGAGCTATTTTTATTACTTTTATTTTTGAGTCTGAACATGAAACATACTGATATATATATATATATATATATATATATATATATATATATATATATATATGGCAAAATGGTTAGAGTGTTCGCCAATGGTTCGGGAGACCGGGGTTTAATCCCAGGTCTAGTCATACCAAAGATTAAAAAAATGGTACTTGGTGCCGCCTTGCTTAGCACTCAGCACTATAAGGTAAGGATCAAGTGTAAAGTGGAGTAATCCAGAGTATGGAGTAGCGCCCTCCCCTACAGCTTGGTGTAGTAGCTATTGAAAGGTCGCCCTCGACTACGGTCGCCAACTTTACTCTACTTATATATATATATATATATATATATATCATCATCATGTCGCGCTATTAGCGCGGATATTCCTGACCCTCTCTCGCTTCCCCTCCCTATCGTCCATTGTTTCCGGTAGGTCTTCAGGTCTACATCCCGTATCGGCACAGAGCTGCTGTATGTAGGTTCGAGCTAGTCGTCCTGCCTTTACTTGTCCATGTGAAGGGATCCACCGGAGTAAATCACTTATGAGCTCGTCTCTACTTCTCCAGCAGGGTTCTGTATGTCTGGTTCGTCTAATTTTGATAGTTTTCATGATGGGTGGTAGGTGTCCGTACAGCTGCTGCTTTGTGGAGTGCTGCTTCCAGGACCTGTTCAATATTGTTCGCAGCATTCTTGTGTAGTCACTGTAAAGCTTTTTCACCATACGTTGAGTTAGCGTCCATGTAGTGCATCCATATAGCAGTATCGAGACGACCGCTGCTTGGAAGAAACAGGGTTTCATTTTATCGGTCAGGTCTAACTTCCATATGACCGATAGACTATCGATAGCTGTCCATGCCTTTGTTAGTCGTGTGTCGATGCCTGTCTCGGTTGATGGGACACTGCTTCAGGTCAAAACGGACTTGGTGTGAAGTCAAGTCGGTTGAACCAATAAATTAGAAAAAAGAAGATAGTGTTGCACCAATTTATCGTTTTTTTTTTCTGAAATCCTGCTTTTTACCAAACCGCTGGTATTTGGGAAACACAGAAAAATATGAATGAGTCATGAAACGTTCTCAACACAGCAACGATTTTTAGATATATTTCCTTTATTTTAATTCTGAATAGTTTAATAAACTGGAAAAATGATGTGCCTTATGTGTTGAAGTATGGGTTGAATTCGTGGAATAACATGTACGTTTTATGGCGCTCTTATTCTCCTTTTAGTTGGGCTGAGAACTTTTCAGAAATCACTCGTATATATTGGTCATGAGGCAAGACCATCATCAAATTATATACATAAAAATATGAATGCATGTGTGTATAAAGATATGTGCACACACACACACACACATATACATACTTATACGATCCAAGGAGGAAATCCAAGGGGTAGGGGTATTCAATATAAGTGCCCAATACTAACGGCTATTGATGTATAATTAATTTGGGATTAATGATACATCAACCCTCAAGTTGCAGAGCTAAGAAAATCCTTTTATATAAAGACAAAAAAATTTACTTTCTTTGTATCATTATAAATTTATTTCAGGCTTTTATAAAAAATTTTAAAAGAAAAATGAGAGATGTGTCATTTAATATTTTTTATGTAGAAGTTTTCATATTGAAAACATCTAAAAAAAATATTATGAACTGCATTATCTATCTATCTATCTATCTATCTATCTATCTCCGCACACATAAGCATATGTGAATATAGATGTATGTATATGAGTATTTTTGTATGTGTAGGAATAAACAGGCATGTTGTCTATTAACAGACGCGCGTCAACACACACACACACACACACACATAGGCACAAGAATACATCCACAGCCTAATTATGAAAAGAGCATTATTTTACACAACAGATACTTTTCAACTTTCTTGTCAATGCACTTAATTCTGTGGTGAATATTAATTCCATTGATCGTAAATTATACAGTGAAATTTTCAGATAAAAGTTCCATTCATAACTCATAACTATGTCTCAGGTTACGAACTTATTGATCTGCCATTTGCAGTTCTATGTATATATGTATAAAGTTGTGCATACACAGATAACATTACATGCGTATAGATATAAACACACATTTGTAAATAACATGTGTAATAATACGCATATGTATACACATACAACAATCTATAAGATTATATATGAATTGGTCACGTTGCTTACATCGTCACGATTTTATTCGGAAATATTGTACGAGCCGAACAATAGTCAGCCAGAGGCGACAAAAAACAGAAATGGTGAATAAAAGGGATGGGTAGGGTGATTACGGAATTAAAAGAATAAAGAGAAACAGAGAAGAGATATAGGTAACGTTTTCATTTACATATGATATAAACAATAACACACACACACACACGCATATATATATATATATATATATATATATATATATAATTCAGAAAATATGATTTGGTCACTGTCAGGAAAAATTGTTCAGTCATTTCACGAGACTAATTTGACTATGTTGTATACTATAACCATATCAACCACAACAGTAATACAATACATACACAAACACAAAACACAAGCGTAAAACAGCACCCAATGACTATGCACCTGGACTCTTAACCCGAATAGTTCAAAGCCCAACCAAACTGAATGATAAGATATAATTAACGAAAAATGATTAATATATAAAAAAAATCATTCCTTAATTCCTTAAATATAACATATGTATACAAAGTGTGTTGAAAAAGTTTCGAGACTGAAGTTGTATTTACCAAAACAGATAGGAACTATGAATGAAACATACATTTTTTTCCGAAATAGCCTTTTCACCATTCATCACTCTTATTCCAGGGAGTTTTCCATTGACTGAAGCATCTCTTTTGATATGGTATTATCATATTTACCCAACCCCTCCGCTCGGGCAGGATATGACGCAAGGTCAATTTCTTAAGCGGAGTTTAACAGGTTTCAATTCAGAGTTTTCCTTCTCCTAGACTAGTTGCCTCACCAAGGCTGAAGAACCTAGTCTGTCCTACTATTTACCCATAACTGGAGGGAGAATAATTGGATTCATACCTTTCCCAAGGGTATTAGTATTATGTGAAATGCAATCAGTCCAGGATTTGAACTCGTGTCGCCGTGTCCAATTCCTGCGACGATAACCATTACACCACGGGCACCTCCTTGATATGGTATTATTAGCGCAAAGTGGCTGATATTTGTGCTGTGACATTATACATATATATTATGTTTATATCCAGCCTAAATTCCGGTCAGCGATCACCCATTTCTTCATTACAATTGCCTAGCAATAATACATAATTGATCTCAACCTTTCTAGGGTTATTTATATTGCTGTTACTGGCTGCTGGAGTTTCCGTATTGTTGGATTTTTTTTTCATTTTTGTTTTCTAGATTTTGTTGGTTTTTTGTTTGTGCTTATGTTGACGTTGCTGTTATAGCAATTAATCTTTCACCCATTTTTTGTGTATTCCTTGATGAAGAATAATTAGGGGTTTTAGTTAATTATTTTAGTGATGAATTGTGAGCTAACTAAAACTTTGAGTTCGTGGTTACAGGTTTTTGATTTCTAAAGGTCGGGACTTGCGTTGACCTTGTTTTGCTTACACATGTCAAACTTGTCAAAATAAGCGCGATAGGTTTGTTTTAGAATCAGCCGTCAGGGAAATATCAAAGATAGATATTTGGGTGGATGTCGCCTGATATTTATCAATGACGTGTCACTAAAAAGTTTTAGTGATTACGTGTAATTAATTGATTAGTTTTGGGGATAATTTTAAGAAAATATGAGAGAAGTCAAAAATTGAAGTCGGTCAGTCAGTGACTGAGTTGGAGACGACAGACGACAAATAGATCCCGATATAAGGGTAGGGGTGGTGTCAGCCGAAGGTGAGGTCACACGCACACGGGTTGCGTGCGGAACAGCAAAGATCGTGACTAAGTGCCTGTCTCTTTCCGTCTCTGTCTATATCGTTGCCTCGCATTCTTTATACTATCAGTATATCCAAATGAGTGGACACATTCTTAGTTTCTATCTCTCTCATTTTTCGTCTACGACGAAAAAGATAGTTAAGATAAATTTTCGTATCATGAAACTAAGAGTCGTTTTGTATTTATATTCTATTAAGATTTTCGCCATTGTCCTGTGGCGTTACATCAAGTCCTTGAATTGTTGCATCTACATTTTCCTTAATGATGGCAAGACCTCTTATTCCTTCTTTTCTTGATACATAGAGTCTGTCCATATCAGTTCTCGAGTGCATGACCTTGTGCATCAATATCAATTTTTTCTTTTTGTTCATTTATCCAATTTCATTTCATGTCCATTTTAAGAATGGTCCAGAATATCTTATTAGAGGGACTGCCAACGTGTTTATTCTTTTGATGAGACTTCTGCTGGAGATTTTGGTTTTGAAAAGTTTTTTTGTTCTTCTGAGGTACTTATTTCTCATTTCTTTCAGCCCTGTTTGATTGTTTCTGCTTCTAATATTCCTAGATACTTGTAATTTATTTCTCTCCAAGTGTTCTGACGGTTTCCTGATTTGGCAGTTCTATTTATTCTACTGTTTCTTTTTCTCCATTTTTCATTATATACATAGCATATTTTTCAATCCCAAATTCCATTCCTATATCCTGGCTGTATATTCTTATTGTTTTTAGTTCTTTTTCATTTTTGGCAAATATATTATTGTCATCATTATTCCTTCGAGAGTTTTTCACACTAGCGTTAGCGGATGGTTTTTCACTGAAATTTGAGTGACAGCAAGTTTCCTCAAGTCTCCTGGTCTCTTCTCAGTATTCTGGCCGATCTCAATAATGCTGTAGTTTGGATGGTCTCCACTCGTCCGCTTATTGCAAGTCCCCCAGTCTCTTTACCAACCCTTTGGTGACTGTTCCGATCGCACTTATTACAATTGGTAACACCGATACCTTCATGTTCCTTAGTTTTTTAGTTCCCAAGCAAGGTCTAAGGACTTATCTCCTTTCGCTTTCTTTCTGTTTTATCCAATGGTCTGCCGAGACGGCAAAGTCAACTATTCGGCAGGTTTTCGTTTTTTTTTGTTTTTTTTTTTGTTTACTATCACGAGGTCCGGTCGTCTAACCGAGATTAGGAGATCTATTTGTTATCATTATTATTGTTGTTGCAATTTGTTACTGGACATGTAAAGTAGGAAACGAAAGCGATAAATATTAACGATAATATAAATTATGTTTACGTTATTTTAAAATTCAATCAAATGATCTTATTATTCGGAACAAATGTGGCTAAAAACTTTTATATCTTGTCGTCATTTCCTCAACTCGGCTTACTTTGTTAGGTTTGGTTTGGTTTCTTGGCATATCAACCTTTGTATGTTATTTAATGCCAAATCATCTTTATACATATATACTAAATGTATATGATTTGGTTTGGTTTGGTTTCTTGGCATATCAACCTTTGTAGGTTATTTAATGCCAAAGCCATCCTTCAAGAAGAACAGAAGTGGTACTTTTAACCCATGGCCTGGAATTTCATATTGTAATATAATTGCCGAGGGATTTCGTTTTATATATCTTGCCTTTCAGTTTAGTTAGGCTGAGAACCTTTTGTTTAGCTCATGGGTTAGTTAGGTGTAACATTAACGCAGGTACTCACGCGCGTGTGGGGAGGATGCGTCATTCACAGATGTTAAAATAAAATTCCCAGATAGGAAATGGGACTAGGGAGGTGAATGACGTCATGCCCGGAAGCGTGGGCTGAGGATTTTGGGATTTGAGAAAAAGCAGTTAGCTGAGTTCCTGCTTCCGAACGAAGAAGGTTGACTTTCGGGGCCCACCGAGAGCAGACGAATTTGTGCGCTACGTGCGCTGCGCGTTGGTTGGTTTCAGAGCTGACGATGTAAAAGCAGTCAGCATAGAAAGATTGTGTCTCTCTCTCCTCATGTCAAATGACCTTTAACTCAAAGGTAATAAAAGTTTCGTGCCTGAACTAAGAAGTCGTCAAGTGTTTCGCGTGCATTTCGGATTCCCTATGTCTATTTCAGACATCCATATATCTGGCTATGTAACAATACCTTTCCCAAGGGTATTCGTCCGAAAGTGAACATAATAGTACGACTGGAGTTCGAACTCGCTTACTACGATCTCGCAGTCCCGCGCTTTAACCATTACACCACGAAGACACCCCGCTTACTTTGTTAGGAGACCTGTAGGTTAGAGTACTTAGCATCTAACACCCAATGCTTTGTTGCACCAATACAAAAGCCAGATTGGCCCAAGTATGGAGTACTGTTCTTAAATCTAGTAGGCCCCTCTCGGCTTATTTTGTCTAATTTGGATCGGGTGCAGAGACGGTTGTAGGAGAGGGTCAACTCTCGTCACTTCAGCCAATTTCTGATCAATGGAATGTTGCCAACTTTTCCCTCTTCAATTGATACTTTTATGGAAGATGTTCGGATGGGCTGCATTCATTGGTTTCACCTATTCAAGGATTTCTTGTAAGAATTCACTTCATTCTCTATAGCAAGCAGCATCTATTAAATCTTCCACCCACTAAAACCAGTAGCTTCTTTTCGAGAATATCAGCATTGGGAATAAAACAATTCCATGAATGTTTTCTTCCTATCTGCAGCTTTGAATTTTTAAAATCCTGGGTTGATAAATGTTCTAATTTGTTTTAGTTTTAAATTTTGCTTTTTTTTTTTCTCTCTTCATTTCACATTTTGTCATCCTTTGGCTACAGTGGTCAACTACCCTTGTTTTGGGGGACTTGGAACATATATATATATATATATATTGAGAGAGAGAGAGAGAGAGAGAGAGAGAGAGAGAGAGAGAGAGAGAGATTGTCGTTAGAATAGCTTATAAAAAGCGTCAGTAGTGGTTGGTGACCATCAGTTTCACGCCTATACGATCATCAGTCCAAAAGGTCCTTTTATATACTGTTGTACCGTTACGACACTAAATAGAAGGTTATAACGTTACACGGCGCAATTACAAGTTTTTAACGGTACGGTTCTCAATAGACGTTTGTACTACTACGACTACTACTCCACATGGACGCTTGTATCACCACGATTCTCGGCAGACCCTTGTAGCGTTACGTCTAAAGTGTCAGCCGGGCCCCAGTTGTAACCTCCACCGTGATGAAAAGAAGAAGTGACGAACACACAAAAACCCAGTGTCGGTTTGCTAATACAAACGTTTATTTACTACAACATTTTTTAGTATTCGTCGAAAAGAGATAAACAGAGTATGAACTGAGTCGACTTCTTTAGCTAGACAAAGAGAAATAAAATGTCGTGAGGATTGAGAGAGAGAGAGAGAGGGGGGAGGAGAGAGGGAGAGAGCAGCCACAGATCTTGATGTTATCTTCCCCGTTTTTTGTTGTAGTTCTAACACGTACCTGCTCTCTGGTTCCAGCTTCACTACTTCGCAGTGGGCTTGAGACTTCTTCGCAGGAGCTCAGTCCCAAGGAGGGTCGTAATTTTCGGCCGTTTTTACATCGTCAGGGCTGATGTTCAACTGTCGTCTTTACATCGTCGCGTCTCGTAGTTGACTAACATTTGTCTCGTTTTCTATACAGTTTTTTCATTTAAGTTCCTTCCAGCTAATCAGAACTCGTTGTTTGCTGCTGATACGTTTTCACTTTTAAACCTGGCGTCCGCTGCTATAATGACCTGGATATTGGGAATCTACCTCTCTCTCTCGCTCTCTCTCTCTCTCTCTCATTTCGTTTCTCCTTTTCATATATGTTCCTTTCTTTTCCACCGTCTGGTAGCAAACCAGTAAATCTCATTAGGAAACAACTCACAATCTACCGGAGTTACGAACTAATTTTAACTATAGTATGAGTCGTGATTGGAAGAGTAATCTAGATTGTGTTGCATCCTGGGAAAGTTGTCTAATTATGCAACGTCTTTCTTTAGTGGTTATATCATATCAGCTTTTTCAATTCCCTAGCAAGGTCCAGGTACTTATCCTTCTTTTTGCTTTCTTTCAACTTTACTCTGTTGTCGGCTGCGACAGTAAAGTTCACAATCCTGCAAGTTCTCTCTGTTTCGTTTCGTAAGGTCTGGTCGTCTGGCCGAGATTAGGTGATCCGTTTGTATGTCAAAATCCAATTGGAGTTTTTGTGTCCCATTCTCCAGGACAGATTCTGAGTTGAGCATATACCATTTGTTCGTATGGTCAAATTTAAATTTCTTTCACTGTTTCCAATCGATCACCTTGCCCACCCAGTTGTGTCTAGTCTTATACACTTTTTGTACTAATTTGCTGCATTTGCATATTATGTGATTGATAGTTTCGTCTCTATCATCACATAACCTACATATATTGTTTTGTTGCGTCTTATGAATTATTGGTTTGATATGGTTGATCTTTATGTTGTTGTTTTGTGCTGCTATTAGAAGAGATTCAGTTTCTCTCTTAAGGTTTCCTTTTCTTAGCCACATCCACGTTTTCTCGTGTGAGACGTCGCTTGTTAGTAGTTTAAAACATCCATAGAGTTGTTTTTCTTCCCATTTTTGTTTTCTGGTTATTTCCGGTCAGCTGGTCCTCGTGTCGTCAGTATTGCTTCTGTTGGCTGTGATCATTCTTCTGCACTTTTCTATATAGTCTTCGAGACATTGTCCCGAGGTATCAACGCTATCTTCAATGCTGGTACTATTTACCAACCCCTCCGCTCGGGCAGGATATGACACAAGGTCAATTTTTAAGCGGAGTTTAACAGGTTTTGAATTCAGAGTTTTCCTTCTCCTAGACTAGTTGCCTCACCAAGGCTGAAGAACCTAGTCCGTCCTACTATTTACCCATAGCTGGAGGGAGAATAAGGGGGTTCATACCTTTCCCAAGGGTACTTGCCCGAAAGTGAACGTAATAGCGCGACTGGAGTACGAACTCGCGTACTACGATTCCGCAGTTCATCGCTTTTAACCATTACACCACGAGGACACCCCCTTCAATGCTGGTAAGTCCTCTTTTACCCTCTTTTCTGACTCATATAATCTGTGACCGTCATCTCGAGAATACAAGGCCTTATGCATGGTCATTACTTTTCTGGTTCTCTGATACATTTGTTTAATGTCTTCGCTGGTCCATTTCAAGAACAGTCTCGAGTATCTTAAGAGGGACACAGCCTAGGTATTTATCCCTTTGATAAGGTTCCGGCTATTTAGTTTTTTTCCCAAGATTATTATTATTATTATTATTATTTCATTCACTTAATTTATTTCTTTTTGTTTCATTAATCTTTAGTGTCGTTAGTTTTCATGTGGTTTTATTGGAATTTGTTTTCATACTTATATATATATATGAAATATTTCTTATTTTTCCTTTGGTACCGATGACGACCATTAAGACTAATCTTTGCAAATGAAATAGAAACAAAATGTCTGAGATTTTCAAGTCAGAGATTTTCCTTTTCCTAGACTGGTTGCACTACCATGGCTATGACAGCCTTGTCTGTTCTACTATTTTACCCCGTGCAGAGGGAAGAAAAGATGAATACACGTTCATATATATATATATATATATATTATATATATATATATAAACACATGAGTTGAAT
The DNA here is from genome assembly GCA_963585895.1 of Sepioteuthis lessoniana. Lineage (NCBI taxonomy): Eukaryota > Metazoa > Mollusca > Cephalopoda > Myopsida > Loliginidae > Sepioteuthis > Sepioteuthis lessoniana. Next base: position 66,944,061 of record OY757937.1, on the reverse strand, counting down.
TTTTTTCTCTGGTCTTTTGATATCGCCGAAATGTTATTAAAATACATTCGAATGTATTAATATTTACAATATTGTAAAATACAACACCTTGAAAAATTTATACCACTCATTTTGCAGAGAATCATGGGATACACATGGTTTGTATGACGAAATGTGTAAGCCTAATGACTGCCATCTGTTTAATTATTTTCAAAGTTGTTAATTGCCCTGATGAAAATCACTGGTGTGGATCTTTGATCGGCAGATTTAAAAAAAGACTTTTTTACAAGAACTATTGCTGTCAAGATGTTTTTAAATAGTGTTTCAGAAATATGTAATTAACAAAATTATGACCATTAAAGCGTGATTGCAGTTTTCATTGATTTTAATAAAGTTCAAACAAATGTCATAATCAGTAAGATGAAAAAATACAAAATGGAAATTAAAAAGATAATTTACTTTTTTAAAATTATCTTATAATTATTTTACGACTCACGAGTTTTTTTTCCCGAATAGCAGTAACTGATGGTTTTCATTGAAGTGCGTGTGACAGCAAGTCTCTTCAGTCTCCTGATAATTTTATATATATCATTTTCTCTGGACAGATTCTGGTTTGTGCATTTCTTAGTATGTTCAAATTTCAGTCTCTTGCACAACTCCCAGTGGATCATCTTCGCTACCCAGTCATGTTTCCTTCTGTATTCTTTTTGTGACTGTTTGCAGTATTAATTTATTACAGGATTAACTGTTTCGTCTCTGTCACCACATGGCCTAAACTTGTTAATCTCTGGCGTATTATTTATTTTTGTTTTGGGATCATATCTTGTGTTGGCTGACTAGCAAACTCTGGATGCTGTCTAGATGACTTGCTAAGGACGAGAGACAGACAGACAGACAGAGAGAGAGTAGAGGTGCCCGTGGTGTAATGGTTATCGTCGTAGGAAATGGACACGGCGAAACGAGTTCAAATCCTGGACGAGACTGATAGCATTTCACACAGCACTAATACCCTTAGGAAAGGTATGAATCCAATTATTCCCCCTCTAGCTCTGGGTAAATAGTAGGGCAGACAGGGTTCTTCAGCCTTGGTGAGGCAACTCGTCTAGGAGAAGGAAAACTCTGAATTCAAACTTGTTAAACACCGCTTAAAAAATTGACCTTGTGTCATATCCTGTTCGAGCGGAGGGGTTGGTAAATATGGAGAGGGAGACAAGGGAATCTGTGCTATCTGCTCGACTTTATGATGATGAAGATTAATAGAGATTCAGTTTCTCTCTTTAGGTTTCCTCTGCGTAGACATATCTACGTCACCTCATGAGCAATTTCCTTATATGTCGCTTGAAGTATCCATATTGTTGTTTTTCTTCCCATTTTTGTTTTCTAGATTTTTTGTGTCTTTTACAGATTGTCCATAAGTTTTTTATCATTAAGGATTTTGGACAATTTTCTTCATCTTTATTGTTATTTCCATAACGTTTCGGCCGATGTGTCCTCCGGCCTTCTTTAGATGTTTGTCGAACTCGGGAACCTACACAGAACTTCGATCTACGTCCTTTATTGAATCCTCAGGGGTCGCCTGTACTGATTCCGTTTGCCATAACCGGGTACAAGTGTTAAGTATTCCTGTATTGTTACTCGCCTGCAGTCAGGATTAAACCTGCAACCTCCAGATGATTGGTTCCCTAAGCGTCTAAGGAGACAATCATCTGGAGGTTGCAGGTTCAATCCTGACTGCAAGCGAGCAACAATACAGGAATACTTAACACTTGTACCCGGTTATGGCTAAGGGAACCAGAACAGGTGACCCCCGTGTAGGTTCCGGAGTTCGACAAAATATTGTGGAAATAACAATAAAGATGAAGACAATAATCCGAAAACCCTTAATGATAAAAATCATCTCGATTCGTCGCAGAAATTTAGACAACTAATGTTCATAAGTTATTTTTTATTGCCATTGCTATTAGTGTTGAATATTGAAGACCCTTTCGACATCGACAGGAAATGCACCTGGTACCTAAAGTAAACAGAACGCAGGTATTATCGGTGGAAATGCTGCGGAAATTCCGTGGGTGGCATGCTAGAAGGAAGCGTGATCACGTGCATTCTGTTGATGGCAGGCTAGAAGTATGACCACGAGAATTTGCGCAGGTGGCATGCTAGAAGGAAACATGATCACGTGGATTCTGTAGACGGCAGGGTAGAAGTGTGACCACGAGAATTTGCACAGATGGCAAAAGAAGCTGATTATATTTTTGTATATCAGGGTTGTTGTCTTTCTCTGCTATACAATATGGAAAATAGGAAAATTGATTACAGTAATGAGTCATTACTGTAATCAATTTTCCTTTGTTCTGTTTAGTTTGGTTTGGTTTCTTTGTTTAATGGCATACCAACCTTCTTGGGTTATTTAAAGCTAAGGCCATCCTTCGAGAAGAACAGTAGTGGTACTATTTAACCCATAGGTGGGAGGATGAGGAAGTTCATACCTTTCTCAAGGATATTTGTCTGAAAGTGAACGTAATAGCACGACTAGAGTTCGAACTCGCTAAGATCTCGCAATCCATTGCGTTAACCATTACACCACGAGGACACCCCTCCTCTTTTTTGTATATTCGAGTTCCTTAATGGCTGTATCTACATAATCCTAATTGTTAGTGAGTTCCTTTCCTCCTCCTTTTCTTGACATGGAATTAGTTAATGCCATCCCTGGAGTGTAAGGCATCGTTATCAGTTTCCTTGTTCTTTGGTTTATATGTCTAAGATTTTTCCCCTTGTCTATTTTAAGAATGGTCCAGAGTATCTTACAAGGTTGACTTCCAGGTAGTTATTACCTTGATTAGATATCTGCTACAGAGTTCAGTTTGGATTAGTTTTCTTGTTGTGAGATTTTTTTTTTTTTTACTTTTTCTTTCATCTCTGTTTTCTTGACGTTTTCTGTTTTCTGCTTCTAATAAATTCCTCAATATTTCTTGTTTTTTTTCCTGATTTCTTTCCTGGTTTAGTAGTTCTATTCCTTCCACATTGGCATAATGGTTAGAGTATTCGCCAATAGCCCAGGAGACCTGGGTTCTATCCCAGGTCGAGTCATACCAAAGACTCAAAAAATGGTACTTGATGCTACCTTGCTTAACACTCAGCATTATTAGGTAAGGATCAAGGGTAAAGTGGAGCAATCCAGGGAAAGGAGTAGCGCCTTCCCCTACACCTTGGTGTAGTAGCTATCGAAAAGGGAACCTTCGGGTAACCCTTGACAAACGTCGCCAACTTTACTTACTTTTATTCCTTCCATTATTTCTCTTTCTCCTTAGAAGTATGGCACATTTTTCAAGCCCAAATTCTATTTCTATATTTTAGCTGTAGATTTTAATAGTATATATAAGGACTTCTAGTTCTTTTTCATTCTTGATAAATATATTAGTATCATTTATATACATGAGGTAGTTAATCTTTTCCTGCAACTTTATAAATTTGTAGCCTCCCTTGCATATTCTTAGGATATAATTAAGTGGTTTCATTGCTATAACAAAATGTAGAGGCGAGAATGAGTCTTCCTGGAGAATGCAATTTTAGATTTTAACTTCTGCTATGGGTTTTCTTCTTGTTGCTAAATCCACTTCCAGTTCTATATAACTCTCGTAATGAAGATTACTACTTACTCTGATAATTAAAAGTTTTTTTTAGACATTCAATTGTTCAAGTTTACTGGACTACATCATATAGATCTTTGTAGTCTAGTCATACCATTGTTACGTCATATTTTTACTTCTATATCGGTGGGTTTGGTATCGAACGACTGAAGATTGTCTTCGTATGCTTGTCGTATCTGAGTACCATAATTCACCACAAACTTTAAATGAGTGAGAGGAAAACAATTCAGACACTTTTTGCAGTGGAAATGTATCATGGTTTAATATTTTATAGTGTATATTAATGCAAGAACAACTTACGACAAATTAGCATGAACATTTCATAACCGAAGCAAACTTGATTGTATCGTTACAAAAATAACCTGAAATGCTAACAGAGTTCGTAAAGTGGATGTGTTGGAAAATGTTCTTGTGTTTTTGAAATGAGTTGTAAATTTCAGAGTTTATGACGTATCAGACAGAATGAATGGGTGGAATGGAGCCTTACTTGTTTAAGATACGCTTTCGTGTGCGAAGCTACACAAGGTTTGTTGGGGTCGCGAGCCTCCCTTTTCATACCAACAGGAACACACACACGGTTTTGTTGTCGAGGCTGAAAGTATTTGACTTGGCCACGCCTTTCTTTTCTGTTGTACTTTGGCCAAGTCGTCTAGTGGCTATTAGTTGTACTATTTGGCAGACATAGGAGGTTATGACCTTTGTGTTACCTAGCTTTTAGTAGGAGAATTATTCGAAAAGCAAAGGACGTAATCCTTACACCTCATTGGAAATGTGCCGTTCGATATATGATTGGTTATTTGTTCCACTTGTTTCCTTGTGACATCCCCTCTGTCCTTGAGGAAATAGTTCGCTGCATTCAAGCTGGTATTTTCTTTCATCTTTTGATATTTAGTCGCTCTTGTTTAATCACAAGTGTCTTCATTTCTATGACATCGAGGAAAGCGTGGATCGAATACAATAAAAAAAGGTTAAGCTTTTTATTTTCTTGGATTGTGGTCATGAAAATGACGACTCCGCCTCAGTGAGTTAAAAAAAAAAAAAAAAAAAGGGAGAGAAAATATGAGTTAAAATCAATAGTGATTGACAATACTTCATATAAAAAAATGTTTCCGGGTCAGAATAGCTGACCGTAGTCGAATGCGACCTGAAGGTTTCCTTTTCAATAACTTCTTCACCAAGGTGTTGGGAAGGGAGGTACTTCTTTCACCTGGGTTGCTCCACTTACCCTTGATCCAACCCTTATAATGTCGAGTGTTAATCAAGGAGGCATCAAGTACCATTTTTGAGTTTTTGGTATGACTTGATCTGGGATTTAACTCAGGTCTTCTAGGCTATTGGCGAACAGCCGACCGTTGTCAAAGGCGACCCGAAGGCTCCCTTTTCAATAGCCACCACACTGAAGTATTGAGAAGGGTGTTACTTCTTTCCTTGGGTTGCTTTACTTACCCTTGATCCGTCCCTTATAATGAATCGACCTTGAGGTGCCCGTGGTGTAATGATTATCGTCGCAGGATATGGACACGGTGACACGAGTTCAAATCCTAGATCTGACTGATTGCATTTCACATAGCACTAATAGCCTTGGGAAAGCTATGAATCCAAATATTCTCCCTCCAGCTATGGGTAAATAGTAGGGCAGACTATGTTCTTCAGCCTTGGTGAGGCAACTAGTCTAGGAGAAGGAAAACTCTGAATTGAAACCTGTTAAACTTCGCTTAAAAATTGACCTTGTGTCCTATCCTGCCCGAGCGGAGGGGTTGGTAAATATGATAATGACTCGACCTGCTATTGAACGCCAGTCTCCCGAACCACTGGCGAACATTCTAACCATTATACCAAAGGGCCAGTATAATAAAACTACTGTATAGTTTGAAGACGTATGACTAAGGGATTATCTCCTTCAGCTGCTGACTAAGCAGCCGGAGTTTAACATCGACAGAAGTCAGGTGCTGAATGGTTTTAAACTGTGGACACATCTCTGATAGCCGCTAAAACCAGATAAAAAAACCCTCTTATGTGAGGGAATACTCTGTGTTAATGTAAGTACGTTTTTGTACAGTGTGGTTGATTTCTTTTACATTTGTGACGCGAAAACTTTACTTTTATCCCAGAGCGGGGTTTTATTTTCGCACGTGTGAAGACGGGGCAGGTTGGCACTTGATCCCTTGTAGAATAAGTCCTCGTTCAGAGTTTTTCTCTCAGGCATATAAGAACTGGCATATTATGTGAGGGATTAATTTAGGGCTAGACTGACCGCCGCTGGCAAGGGGTTCCCAAATTTCACACTATCCACACACCCACCAGGTCGCTTTCCTTCCTCCCCTAGACAATGGAAGATATGGACCTCTAGGTTGAGACGTAATAATATTATATTGTAGTAGTCGGCAACTCCGGTTTCCCGTGTGATATTTTCAAGGAATTTATAGGACAATTTTAAGCAAGATAACATAAGGTGAACAGAAGCTGAAAAGGAAGCATGAAATAACAAATTCGTAGCACACGCCACAAATAACAACTTAGACCACGTGGTAACATTAAAATACATGAATCTTTTACTACACATAGACATACACCGTCAAAGTGTCAAATATATAATAAATGAACAGTCCATGAACATAAATGTCTTTCTTCTTTTCTTTTCTTTCGTTTTCCTTCAATTTGAGAGAGAGAGAGAGAGAGGGTATACAAAATTTGGTATAAGGAGAAACAGTCCCAAGGGTACTTATCTTATTTCTTTGATGGAGTTCCGTGGAGAATCTTTCTTCTTTTACGGGCTAATAAACTTTATGCTATTTTTAATACTGGCTTGAAGAACTTGGGTCCCTCGTGTCCGAGATATTCTTTTGTCTTCTTCTACCCGGAATACTGGCTTTGGTTCGTCTGCCCGCTACGAACCCTGTCCAACAACTAACTTTTCTTATTCTCTATTTCCGCTGACGGGAAGGAGTCCCCACTTCCGTTTTAGGGTCCCAGCCAATCGTTTGGCTTCTACCTTCCCGTGTTAGGCGTGAGGTCACCAAGTATAAACATCTGGTCTTCCCTGTGACCCATATTCTTTCTTAACGGTCATTCTCTGACGGCTTGCTACTGTTAATTCGAACACGGGGAATAGTATTAATCTCATTTCTATCGTCTCAGTGGGAGACCACGTGACATCCCCACGCTTAAGAGATAACAGAAATAACATAAAGGGATAACAGAAATAACATAAAAAAAGGGTAATTCATTTCACTGTTCGCTCTCCTTTTTCTTTTTCTTCTTTTTTTTTCACTTTACTTTTCTTTTATTCCCCTTTCTTCTTTACGCTTTGACGAATTCTTTCCTTTTTTTCTTTGGTCCTTCCTAATTTTCACCATAGAGAAAGACAATTCCTTTTCTCTTTCTTTCTCTCTCTCTCTCTCCCTTTCTTTTTCTTTAATCTTGTCTTCCTTTCTTTTTCTCTCCCGACGTTTTTGGTCGTCTCATGTTTCAACCTTGAAGAGGCAAATTCCTATTCCTTTCTTTGTCATGTTTTGACGACTGTATAATCTTAATTATCAAACTTTGGGGAGAAAAATTACTTTTTTCTTTTCTCCTTGTCGTCCCTCTCATATTTCAACATTGGGGCCGAGAATTCCTCTCCCTTAGTCTCTCTCTCTCTCTCTCTTCCCCTCAACAATATGAAAGAATGTTCCGCTACTACATTTTCGTAGGACGTTAGAGAAATAAACCTGGGTATTTTTCTATTAATTTCTCTAAGTCCTTTCGCTCTGAAACAGACAACTGGCTTAATTTTTCCTCGAATTTATTCGGCATTTCCGAGTTCTTGATTTTACGAGGTGGGCCTTCTTGACGGACATATTTCTTTAATTTGTTAGCATGACACACTTGTGTCTTCTTCTTTCCCTCGTGGGTGTCGATCCTATGTGTCCTCTTGTCTATTCTCTGTGATATTACGTAGGGACCTATATATCGTCCCCCACAGTGTGGTCCTTTATTTGAGGATAGTAGTAGGACTTCGTCGCCCTTTTCAAATTCTTCCTTAGCCATTTGTGAGGGTCCTCTCATCTTTCTCTTATCTTCTCGATAAGTATCAGGGAATTTATTCCCATTATTCTTTGGAGTTTTTTTCCTTTCCCTGATGACTGGTCCCTTTGTCTTTTTGTTTATTGAGGTGTGGAAGCTTCGCTTCTTTCCTTTCCACTTTCTCACTCTGCGAGCGACTATGTAGTTTGTGCCGCCCACGTGGCTCAGCCGCCATCTTGTCTTCCTGTTTGGCGTTCATTCTCACCATCTTTCTTTCTTCATTTTTGGCGCTCATTTTCGCCAACTTTCTTTCTCCATTTTTGGCGTTCATCTTCGCCATCTTCTTTCCATGTTTGGCGTTCATTCTCGCCATCTTTCCTTCTTCATTTTTGGCGCTTATTTTCGCCATCTTACACGGGTGACACTTTTTAGTTTTTTCTTCATTTCCCAGTATGAGGGAAATTCCTTTCATGGGTAGCTTGTCTACGACACCAACTTGAAATGGTCCATTTTTCCACTGGGACTTTAGGGTTATTTTACATAGCGGTATTTTTACCCTCTTTCCGCCAATACCCTCTATCATCACAGTCTCACGTGTTGCTTCTATTACCCCTCTAGGTAATTTCTCTCGTAGAAGTAACGACTGAGATGCTCCTGTATCACGTAAAATTGATATTTCCACTGGTCCTCCATTTGGGCCTCTTATCACACCTCTCTTCATCCAAGGTCGATAAGACTTGTTCCCTCTAGTTGTTGTTACAGCTCCTTGAGGTTTTCCCGACTGGGTTTGGTTTCTTTCAGGATCTTTTCCAAGCTGGCACCTTATGGCTATGTGTCCAGCCTTTCCACATTTATAGCAGACCACTGTTCTGCTGCTACTTTGGAAGGCCCTCTGATTTTCTTCCTTAGGTCTTCCTTCTGGGCTTAGCTCTGCTTTAAATTTCACTGTTTCCCGTGCACGTTTTTTCCTTCGTTTTTCGGCGAGTGAGGATGTATTCGTCTGCTAGTGCGGCCATTTCATAATTCACGTCAGTTTTCCTTTCACTTAGGTGAACCCTGACTTCTTCTGGCACACAGTTTAAAAATTATTCAGCTAATATTAGCTGCCGGAGTTTCTCAGCGTCTCCGCCTATCCTCTTAGAGTCACACCACTTATCCAGTGCATTCTCTTTTTCTCGCAGAAATTCCACATAAGACTGGTTTTCCGTTTTTCTCTGTGTTCTGAATTTCTGTCTATAAGCTTCTGGAACCAACTCGAAGCTTTTAAGAACCGCTGCTTTCACCAAATCATAGTCGGCGCAATTTTCTGTGGGCAGAGTTGCATATGCTCTCTGTGCTTTTCCTGTCAGTACAGTCTGGAGTAGCATTGACCAACATTCTTTCGGCCATCCGGGATTTAGTGCAGTTCGCTCAAAATGTGCGAAGTATCCGTCCCCGTTGGCTTCTTCAAATTTTGGGACTAGCCTCGCTTGCTTCGTTACTTCGAAACTATCATGGCTTCCTTCGCGTCTGCTTATTGCCAAGTCAACTTCTCGCAACCTCGTTTCTTGCTGAATTTTAGCTTTCTCCAGTTCCATCTTATTTCTCTGTTGTTCCAGTTGGGCTTGTATTTTAATTTTCTCCAGTTCAATTTGTTCTTGTGTCATTCTTATTATTTCCGTTGGTAGCTTTTTCAATGCTGCTTCTTCGAACACATTTTCGTCCACCATGTGCTCGGCTATTTTTCTCATGAGTTCATGTTTCTTCATAGTTTTCTGAACATTTAACTCAAGCTTCTCGCCAATTTTCATTATCTCGCTCTTTCTCAGCCTCTCTAACTTTTCCATGGAGGGTTCTTTTAAGAAGTTCTCTATTTTGTCCATTCTTTTTTTTTTTCCAAACAGTTATCTCAACGGGTAATTTTGACTGTTTCGACGATATTCTTTTTTCCTTACACGGTCTCCCAGGGTAGATTTAGACGGCAGGAATTGTCATACGACTACAAGAAATAAATATTATTAATATTTATTTTTAATCCCGGATTTGAGCCCCCATTCAAAAGCGTATGAGGTCGGGAATAAAAGATTAAAATATCCCCGCATGAGACACCATTCAAAAGCGTATGTGACACGAAGAATTTACTTTTATCCCAAAACGGGGTTTTATTTTCGCACGTGTGAAGACGGGGCTGGTTGGCACTTGATCCCTTGTAGAATAAGTCCTCGTTCAGAGTTTTTCTCTCAGGCATCTAAGAACTGGCATATTATGTGAGGGATTAATTTAGGAGACCACGTGACACATTTGATAAACAAATTTGATAAATGTTATTTGTGTACTATCTTTGTATTTCCTGTAGGACCTTTGTTTGAGAACTGGCTCAAGGTACTGATCAACTCCAATACTATGTAATAAATATTGTTATGGGTGTTTTCTGAAGAAGAGAGTGGAAATATATATTTTACATGGGTACTTGTCCAGAATAGCCAAATCAAGAAAGTTTCCGTTAATTCTTTGAGACTGTACGAAATAGCTAAATGGACATTTAATGCTTATATTCACCATTACTTGAAAAAGTTTTTACAAAACAGTTACAGGTTAGTTTCAATAATCTTACATCGGCCAAGTGGCATGAGTCAACACCTTCTAAGTCGTAGGAGGAAGAAAAAAACCTTATAAATATGACCGATGGATTAATTGTAGTGAGTTGAAGACGTAGTTTTGTGATTTAATTTTTCAGTAAGAAGAAAAATGAAGCAAATCAATAAAGATCATTCTTATCTGTATAGTTAATGTAAGTATTAGATTTCTATCTATTTTTGTCGATTATCGCAGAATTAATGGTCCGGGAGACCTGGGTTCAATCCCAGGTCGGGTCATACCAAAGACTTTAAAAATGGCACTTGATACCTCCTTGCTTAACACTCAGCAATATAAGGTATGCATTAAGGGTAAAGTGGAGCAATCCAGGGAATGAAGTAGCGCCATCCCCTACACCTCGGTGTGGTAGATATTGAAAAGGGAGCCTTCTGGTCGCCCTCGACTACGGTCGCCAACTTTTTTTTTCTATTATTGTTGGGCTATTCCGAATAAACGCCTCAAGATGGAACTAATGTTTATTTTTTAATTTTTTATTAGTGCTTGGTTGTTCTAAGGAATAGTGCCACCGGTCTTATTGGCAAAGCATTATCCATTGCACAATGGATCGGAAATCTTTACAAGCTTTTTACATAATTGATACAAGTAAATTCAAGGACGGATACTTAAGCCTATTATTTTGTTACGTTAGGTTATATTATTTTATTTAATGATATATCAACACTTGATGGATTTTTAATGCCGATTCATATATATATATATATATATATATATATATAATGATCTTTAAGCGAATAGTTTGTGGGTAACATTATTTTTTAAACGATTCAGAGCTCATTTGTTTGCACACAGTTAAATGGTTTCAAATATGTATTTACCAACCCCTCTGCACGAGCGCTCCCAATGGTTTCAAGTATAGCTATTTATTGTTTGCACACAGTTAAATGGTTTCAAGTATTGATATCTATTGTTTGCAAACAGTAAAATGTTTTCAAGTATAGTAAATGATCAAATAGTTCTATTCGACCCATAAGTAAGACCCTAACAGGTACTACCACTCCAGGTCAGAATTAACATGGGAATAATATCAATGAAGGGTTACTCTAAATTCGAAAATGATCCGGGTCTGGTGCCTCACCATTAGAAGGTTTAGTGTCATATTTCAGATATTCGTGGTGGGGTGGGGGAGGTATTTCCCCTCTGCAGAGATGCAATCGGCGTATTCTACAACCCCAGCCGACTAGGCAACCATTATTTGATTGTGGCATCAAACTTAGAAATAAAATGTATAAAGAGATAGGTCAATTAAGTTCTATTATACAGGTGGGAAGCATGTGGCGTAACGGTTATCGCTTTAGGAACTGATCCCGGTGACCAAAGTGCCAGACAAAGCAGTGTGTGTTTCACTTTTGTGTTAATGTCCTTAAACTCTCTTCTAACCTCTCCGTGCTGTAACAGTCTTAACACTTTTCACACCCAGGAACTTTCAACTATGAATTTATACGAGGCCTAATCTACAAAAGAGTTCATAAAGACACACCTTATAGATGTGTAGCAAATGGGATCGGTGACCCGAGTTCTATTTCTAAAACGAGGCCATTTGCGTTTGATTTTTGTAGCTGGTAGGTCATGTATCATTCTCTGTGTTGACTTATTTTTCTAAATTTTAAATGTCTATGATTCAGTATTATTTCTATTATTCATTACATCTATCCTTTCTTCCTTCTTCTCAGCTTACTCACTATTATCCATACTGTTCCTATTTTCAAAGTATTCTCTTGTCATAGTGATTATTAATTAGAAATGCGTTCTGGAATGTTAGGTTGAAAATGCATCCATTTTTTTTTTTTCACTCTCACTCATTCTTTCTTACCCTCATTGAAAATTGCTTCATTTCGACTTCTCAACTTCATCATTAAGGGTTTTCGGAATATTGTCTTCATCTTTATTGTTATTTCCACAACATTTCGGCCGATATATCCTCCCGCCTTCTCCAGGTGTTTGTCGAATTCGGGAACCTTCACGGAACTTCGAACTACGTCCTTTATTGAATCCACGGGGGTCGCCTGTTCTGATTCCGTTAGCCATAACCGGGTACAAGTGTTAAGTATTCCTGTATTGTTGCTCGCCTGCAGTCAGGATTAAACCTGCAACCTCCAGATGATTGTCTCCTTAGACGCTTAGGGAACCAACGCATATAACCGTTACGCCATGTGTCCTGCTGCAATAAAGATGAAGACAATAGTCCGAAAACCCTTAATGATAAAAATCACCAAGCTTCGTCTCAGAAAATTAGACAACTTCTCAATTTCAGTCTTACAAACTAAGGGATGTGAGAACATGAATTTATTTTTACATGTCTTTGTAAACTATGGGGTGTATAAGATTTCTTATAGGATTAGTTTACTTTCGTAAGTTGTCGTTGGTGTTTTGTTGGTTGGATTTTGGGTTGAGCGCACATGAATCCTTTGTTCTTCTTCTTACCCCATTAAACTTATTGGTGTCTTCTTTGTCTGTTGAAGGCTGCAAAAGAATTTAAGCAAGGAAGGAAAGAGACGAAGATACCTTTTAATTTCCAATTTTATTTTAGGGTTCTAATGACTATTCTGTGATGTGTAATGTTTTCCTGAACTAGTAGAAATATGTCACGTTTCCCAGACAAGGCGTTGAAATGTATTAATAATTTTTTGGTGGGTTTATGAAGTTGAGGTTGTGGTAATATCCGGTTGGTGTTTTTCAATAGAAGCTGCTGCTAGAGGAGTCGTAGCCTGCTCTCTCAGTCTGAGACCGGGTGTGCGCTACCTGCTTAGCAGCTGAGGGAAAGAAGATCCTTTCAGTACTACTCTGAATGCTGAAGTGAGGCAGAATTTCTCTTTAGCTAACGGAAGGCTTTTTCTCCAGGCATGCGCCACCCCTACTTTCTGTCAGAAGTCTTCTGGGAATTGCTACATTTTTTTGAATTTATTTTGTTTTATTTATTTGTTTTATTTCTTATTTCTTATTCAGTCCTACCAATTATTCAATTTTACCAATTGTTTGCTGTTTTGTTTCCTGGCGTCTGAGGCGTCTCTATTGGGGGAATGCCGACGGGGCCGAAGGTATTTTTGGATTTTACCAAACGCGTGTGGACCGCAGCCTTGCATCTGGACCCACTTTAAAAAAGGCCCTGTGGCGTACTTGTCTGGTGGTGGGATGGAGAACAAATAAAGTCCTACAAAATATTAAAAGAGAAAAGAAGGGACCTAAAATCAGTTTGTAGTGGTAGCCATTTTGTTACTTCCATCTAAGAGCTAAGAGAAAATTCTAAAGACATTCAATGATGACACTTGTCTTATTTTTAAAAAAAATCTCCTAATGATAAAACTGTTAACAAAATAAGCAAATAGATCGGTGATATGAAATATTTCTATAAACGTATAGTATAGTAAAGTAAAGTTGTCGACCGTAGTCGAGGGCGACCTGAAGGCTCCCTTTTCAATAGCTACTACACCGAGGTGTAGGGAAAGGCGCTACTTCATTCCCTGGATTGCTCCACTTTACCCTTAATACGTACCTTATATCGCTGAGTGTTAAACAAGGAGGTATCAAGTACCATTTTTTGAGTCTTTGGTATGACTCGACCTGGGATTGAACCCAGGTCTCCCGGACCATTGGTGAACACTCTACCCACTAGACCAATGAAGCAGAAACTCCAACTAAATAAAGAAGCATTTAAACTAAAAGAATTCAATTCCAAAAATGAGGTTGTTTGTGTTTCCCTTTTGATTTAATTCCCTTTGGGAAAGGCATGTATCAGTTTATTCTGCTCCAACTTTGAGTAAATAGTTGGACAGACTGGGTTCTTTATCTTTGGTTAGGCAACCAGTCTTGGAGAATGAAAACTGAATTCAAACCAGCTTAACTCCGCTTTAAAATTGACCTCGTGTCACATTCTGCCCGTGGCGGAGGGGTTGGGTAAATAAGTACGTACATGTGGGATGCGGGTAGCACAACAGTTATCGTCTAAGGAAATAAATATGGTAATCCAAATTCAAATTGGGGAAGGCCCAATGGCGTAGTGTCTCTCGTGCTGGACTGTGACATCATAGTAAACTTGTTCAAACTCTAATCGCACTATTGCACTCACATTTACGCTACTGCCCTTGGGAAAAGTATAAATCTATCTATTTTCCACTTAGGTACAGGGAAATAACAGGGCAGACTGGATTCTTTAATCAGTCTAGGAAAAGGAAAAACCCTGAATTTAAACCAGTTTTATCCCGCATAAAAATTGACCTTGTATCACATCTTTCTCGTGGCAGAGGAGTTGGGTGTGTGCATAAAATTGATGGGTTGCACGGAGAATTGCTGCTTGGATCCATATCACGGTTTAATCTGCTCTGACTGTATCGTCTGTGTTCGAGGGTCCGGGAGACCTGAAACCCTCCCTCACTCAAGGTACATAATATTATTGAGGAGGCATTTTTCATGTGAGGTGTTCGCGTGTTTTCGATTTGAAACACATAGAAAACATTGACGTGAGTGTAAAATTTAAACGTTCATTCTCCTTGTTTTAAATGCGAATCTCGCAAAGAAACGTCGAAATCAAATAAAAAGAATCACAGACTCGAAGACCGTGTAGGATGCAAGGAAATATCATATCTGAACAGATGTCAGCAATACTTGCATCTAGAATTTTATCAAGTTCATTGAATCAAGAAATCTCTTGCTTAGATCTGAGTTACATTTCGCATCAGAATTTTCTTCTATGGGGATTTTTAACTAACTTTTTTCAACCATATGTTCCAAGAAACCAGCAACTCTGCATAAATCTCACTCATACAGGAGGACGCTGAAAAGTTCTCGGTCTGATAAAGATAAGAGTGATCTAGAGCCACTAACTGTACATGCTATTCAAACTATTGGCGAACAAACTTGGTGCATTATTTTTCTGAGTTATTTTTCTCTGTTCGATTCGTAGAAATACCGAATATACTTGGGTATAAGTCTTCGTTGCATATAAGTTAATTCTTGATTTTTTAATCAATTATTCATTTGTCTTTTGGGAGGGACTCCGTGGCGTAATGGCTAAAGTGTTAGACTGTATCCTTGAAGTAAGTGAGTTCGAACTCCAGTCGTTCACTTTCGGACAAATACTCTTAGGAAGGCTATGTGAATCCACTTATGTCTCCATGGATAAAATAGTATCACTACTGTTCATCTATAAGGATGACTTTGGCATTGAATAACTCACGTAGGTTGATATGCCATTAAACAAAGAAACTAAAGCAAACTAAATCAAACCTCACTTGCCTTGTGTCACATGTAAAGTTCGACCCCAATTATTCATGCCAAATGAGCGACATATTAGGTTATTGGAAACGCGCTTAGTGTAACGGTTATTCTCATGGGTGGTTTGAGTTCAAAACCTGGACGAAGCTGTTTATGTTTCACTTCGCGGTAATGCCCTTGGGAAAGTCATGAATCAATCACTTCTCCCTCCAGCTATGGGTAAGTAGTTGGTAAGACTGGGTTCCTTAGCTTTGGTATGTCAACCAGTTTAGAAGAAAAACCCTGAATTCAAAGCTGCAGTACTACATTTAAAAATTGACCTTCTTTCGCATCGGGCTCTTGGTGAAAATTACATATATATATATATATATATATAAGTAAAGTTGGCGACCGTAGTCGCTGGCAACCCGAAGGCTCCCTTTTCAATAGCTACTACACCGAGGTGTAGAAGAGGGCGCTACTCCTTTCACTGGATTGCTCCACTTTACCCTTGATAAGTCCCTTACAATGCTGAGTTTTAAGCAAGGCGGCATCAAGTACCATTTTTTGAATCTTTGGTATGACTCGACCTGGGATTGAACCCCAGTCCTCCGGGCCATTGGCGAACACTCTACCCATAAGTCTAAGACTAGACTTATAAGGAAGTCTATTCAGAATATATATTAACAATGTGCACAATGTATAGCTATTGATATATGAAAATGCATAAAACTCACATGTAGAGCATTTATATCATTAATATCAAATAAAACTCAGATATAATTCATTATAAATTTATTTCAACGATGTTTGCACAGGTCGTTTCCTCAGATGGTGAACAATTCTAAATTGAATTTTTCCGTAATTTAATATTCATAATATAATTTTATATTATGAATATTGATGTGTAATTGCTTAAATGTCTAAATTAAGATAAAATGTATTTTCCCGGAATAACGGTAACACTCCATTGAAAATTGTTTGCTATCTGAGGACACAATCTATGCAAACAGATTGTTGACGTAAGTTTATAATTGATTAAATTATATATATATATATATATATATATAAAATAATGGAGTTACAATTATAACGGTCATCGTCGTAGGAAATGCACACTGCGATCCAAGTTCAATTCTTCGACGAGGTTAGCATTTTACATAGCGTTAATACCCTTGGAAAAGATATGAATTCAACTATTCTTGTCCATAGCTATGGTTGAATAGTAGGGTAGACTGTGATCTTTAACCTTGGTATGGCAACAAGTCTAGGAAATGGAAACTTCTGAATTCAATTCTCCGCTTAAAAACTGAAATTGTTTCTCATCCTGTTTATGCGGAGGGATTGGGTAAACACACACACACACACACACACACACACACACACACACATATCTATATAGTGAAAGAGAAGGGAAATGCCGATGGTACGGAGCAATATTTGGCACCAGTAACCGTGAGGAATGCTTTATGTGTGGCACTTTGTGTCAAATACCGACCCTGGGAGTGGTTTATACCCTGAATTCACCCCCGCTACTAGCCAAGAAAGGTACCTTGTCGTAATGCGGGGTGGGGGGTTAAAACTAGTAGCTAGACTTTATAAAACCGTCCGAAATTTTGTCTTCAACTTTATACTGCCAACTCCGGCGACAACAATATTATCACTGGTATCGTGAAGAGGGGAAACTAGCTGCATGGGCAACTGGCAGTCTTCTATTCAACTTTGCTTTATTACTTCAGATCCGTCTTTGGATGTGCTTTTAGCGTGATGGTTATCATTACTTGAAATGGCAACGTTGATCAGAGTTCAAATCATGGAGCTTTTCGTGTTTCACTTCGCTCTAATACCCCTGGTAAAGGTATGATTCCATATGTTTTCTCCTCTGCTATGAATTGATAGTAGTTGGATTGATTGGGTTTTATGGTCTATCAACCCTTGTAGGTTATTTTATGCCAAATCCTCTTTATACATATATATTAAATATATAGGATTTGGTTTGGTTAGGTTTGGTTTTATGGCATATCAACCATTGTAGGTTATTTAATGCCAAATCCTCTTTATACATATATATTAAATATATAGGATTTGGTTTGGTTAGGTTTGGTTTTATGGCATATCAACCATTGTAGGTTATTTAATGCCAAATCCTCTTTATACATATATATTAAATATATAGGATTTGGTTTGGTTAGGTTTGGTTTTATGGCATATCAACCATTGTAGGTTATTTAATGCCAAATCCTCTTGAAACATATTACATATGATTTGTGAACGCATAAATAAAGTTAGCGACCTTAATCGATGTTGAACCGAAGGCTCCCTTTTCCATTTGCTACAACACCGTGGTGTAGAGTGGGGCGCTACTCCATACCCTGGATTGCTCCACTTTACCCACCTTCTAATGCAGAATATTAAGCAAGTCGGCATCAAGCACCATTTTTTTGAGTCTTTTGTATGACTCAACCTGGGATTGAACCCCGGTCTCCCGGGCCATTGGCGAACGCATAATTTGTAGCTAACATTTTAAAACGAGCCAGTGCTTATTTGTTTGCACACAGTTAAATGGATCTACTTATGATTTGTTAGGTAATAGTTTTTAGATAATCTTATTTTTAAATGAGTCAGAGCTAATTCATTTACACATAAGTATTACTATTGTTTGCACACAGTTAAATGGTTCCAAATATTCTAACATGAATATTTCTATTTAATATTAATCATTTGTTTGCACTCACTTAAATGGTTTCAGATATTGCTAACATTAATAGTTTTATTTGCATTCAGTTAAATGGTTTCCAGTATCTCTATGTAACACTTACAATTCAATTTACGCTCACAGTTAAGGAGTTTCAAGTATTGCTAATCAACACTAATAACTCTATTTACTATTAATCATTTGTTTGAATACAGTTAAATTGTTCCAAGTATTGCTATGCATCACCAAAAATTCAACTAACCATCAGTCATTTGTTTACACAGTTAAATTGTCAAACAGTTCTATTTCTAACAGTTCGATTTAATGTAAGTCATTTGTTTGCACACAGTTTGAATTTCAAACAGTTCTGCTTGACTCACTGAGAGGACCCTATCAGGTGCTACCATTCCGGTTCAGAGTGGACCTGGGAGTAATGACCATGAAGGGGTACTCTACATTCCCCAAAGCTCGGGGACTGAAGCCTCACTATCAGATTGTTTAATGTCAAATCTAGGACATTCGTTTTGGGGGGTCTTACCCTTCTGCAGAGATGCAGTATGGGTTGTTGATTGTTGGACAGATTGGGTTCTTTAGCCTTGTTTAAGTCTAGTAGGAGAAAAACTGTTTTAAAACCAGTTATACTCGGATAAAAAATTGATTTTTTGCCAGAATTTATTTGTGGTGGAGGGGCTGGATAAATACATTTTCTGCTCAACCCTATGCAGAAACAACATTTTTTTTATAATTCGGGAAATCAACTTTTCTTCCTATAGGAGAACAAATCTCAGAAAACAGTGCGATTATCCCGCGCTTAAAGAAATACATGAACAGCCTTTCCTATTTTATCTGAGCAATTGGCACACACAAAAGACGACAACCTCAAGGAATCTGTACTAAAATGGAAGTCAGTTATTTTCTGGAGTTTCTTTTATAGAATTCGTTGCGTTAGCATCAGTGAGATTTGAGTGTTTATCTTGTTGCTGTTACCACTTGGGTAAATATTCCTCTTTTCTTTTTCTTTCCCTCTCTCTCTCTCTCTCTCTCTCTCTCTCTCTCTCTCTCTTCTAACCCGGAAGTACACGCATGTATTAAAGTGCTCACATATCATCATGGACGCAGAGAAACCTTACTATAATTGTCATCTTCTTTTTTTTTCTACCCCCACCCCCTTTCCCTTTTCCGTTCCCGAAGATGTGGAGTAAACGATAGAAAAGGGAAAAATGAAAGTTGAATAAATAACTACTACTACTACTACAAATAATAATAATAATGATAACAATGATGATGATGATGATAATAATGACGATGATAATAATGTTGATGATTATCATAATTATAATAATGATGGTGATGATGATGAAGATAAGAAGAAGGATGTAGGCGATTAAATAAAGAGTAATAATCAAGAAGAAGAAGAAGAAGAGGAGGAGGAGGAGAAGGTGGAGGAACAAGAAATAATGAAAGAGAAGTTGACTAGAAGACAAAATAAATAAATAAATAAATGACAAAATGAAAGAACCAGAAGAAATTAAAATGCATTTTTTTAAACCAAAAAGGAACAGTAATTACCAACGTGTTGATTTTATAAAAAAAAAATGGAATGGAATGGAAATTAAATTGCTTCGAGAAATAGACAATTTATGCAATTTGTCCTCTATAAGAGCAAATTTTTTTTCCCTCCCTGTGCATCTTGATTTTCCTTTATCCATTCTCCTTTTCTTTTTCTTTTCGATTTTTAACACAAACACTCCGGGCAAAAGTGAAAGTTTTAAGAGACACGAAACAAAAGAACATTGAATTGGACAGATTAAAAAAAAAACAAAATTTCTAAATTGTCGCAAGTTTTAAGCAAACAATAAACTGAATAAACTAAGAAGAGATTGAAATGTTTGGACTTAAGGAAGCGAGAAATGTTTACGGACTCCGATGGTCTGTTGATTTCAGTCAATATTTGATGTCCGACAATAAATTATTTTAAAAGTCATAAAAAACAAAACAAAAAAAACCTGCCATCGGGTAATTTCAAACTTATTTCAAACTTAGATCCATAGGATTAAAAGAGATTGATTGATTTTAATGGCGTGTCAAACCGTCTAATTCAATCTAATGCCAATAGGTTAGGGAATCAAATTCATTGTATGCTCATATTTAAATTCTTTTGCACATGGTCCTATTAGCAATGAATAATTTTTGAACAAATCTATTTGACCGCTAAATGGGACCCTAACAGATCTATTTTACCCATAAATGGAACCCTAACAGGTACTACTAATCCGGGTCAGAGTGGATCTGAGAATAACGGCAATAAAGGTATACTCCACACTTCTCAGATCTCCAGAATTGAGGCCTCACCACCAGATGCAGTTTTGTATCATACCTAGGACTCCTTTTCTTTGTGGGAAGGAGGTGCTTCTTACCCCTCTGAAGTCAGTATATTCTAAGTCCCACCAAAATTCTAAGTCCCACCGGATATATATATATATATATATATATATATATATATATATATACGAGGTGCCTTCAATAAGTTTCCAGACTTTTTTTTTGTAAAGGCATTTAAAATTGTCGTAGACTCTTGGAAATTCACTGTTATTGCTATACATCTTATGAGATGACTGACCAATTTTTATGATTTCAGGTTCAAAAGAACAGCTACTGCAGGAATTGGAATACACCCTACTAAAGCCTGATTGTCACAGCTGGTGAATTTCAAAACTGCAATCTAAACGTGAGGACACTTTAGAAAAACGATATGCAAAAAAATTCTGTTTTAAACTTGGAAAAAGTGCCACAGAAACGTATGGAAAGCTTCAGACTGCTTTTAGAGCATCTTACATGAATCTAGCATCAGTTTTTGAGTGGCATAAGAGATTCAAGGAAGGCAGGGAGTCTGTGAGGGATGATGAGAGGTGTGGGAGGAGTAAGGAAGTCAACACACCAGAGTTGATTGGCCAAATAAAGAATTTCGTCTATAGAGACAATAATTGCACAGTTTGATGTCAGTGTGGGAACAGTACACACAATTATTCGCGAGGAACTGAAGATGTGGAAGATTTGCGCGAAGTTTGTTCCGAGGGTGCCCAAAGAAGATCAGAAAGAAAGACGTTGCCATGACAGCAAGGAGATGGTCGAACTGATCAATTCAGATCCCGCAGTTCTTGATGCTCTGGTGACCTGCGATGAAAGCTGGATCTACTGCTATGACCCAGAGACCAAGAGACAGAGTTCCCAATGGAAGCATGCTGGCTCTCCCAGACCCAAGAAGGCCAGACAGAGCAAATCCATCCACAAACTTTTGATGATCCCTTTTTTGATAGCACTGGCATGATCTACATGCACTGGGTTCCCACTGGACAGACAGTCAACAAGGAATACTATGTTGAGGTTTTAAGGGAGTTAAGGAAGAGATTCCGTCGGAAGAGGCCAGCACTCTTCAAATCGGGTCAGTGGCATTCCCACTAGGACAATGCACCAGTCCACAACTCCATCCTTGTCACAGACTATTTGACCAAGATGGGCATCAAGACAGTTCCTCACACTCCCTATAGTCGAGACCTTTGCTTATTCCCTAAGCTCAAGGAAAAACTTAGAGGTTGTCGTTATGAGACAATTGAGGAGATGAAAAGCTGTAACAAAGGTTATTGACACGGTCACACAAGAGGACTTCGATGGGGCCTTCCAGAAGTTGTTGGAATGGTAGAACAAGTGCATTGCAGTTGGAGGAGATTACTTCGAAGGGGACTAGAGTTTCATGTGTGTACTATCATAAAAGTGCCCATACGAAAAAAGTCTGGAAACTTATTTAATGAGCCTTTTATATATATATATATATATATATTATTCAACGCCAAGTCAGCTGATGGTGGGAACGATTCTATTTTCTGATTTTCTTTCTACAATATCCTTGTAATTCAAAATCTAAAAGAGAGCTCAATGTAAAATAATTATTAATAAAATAAAATAAAATAATAATAAATCAAAACAATAATAGATTAAATAATAATAAATTAAATTACAGGGTAAATAATTCCTGACTTACCAGTCGGTAGAAAAACCTTACTTACCTGTCAGTAAGACGCTTTAAGCTGGGATTGAAACCCACCCAATTACGTTAGATTTAGTATCACTACCGGCTCATTAGTCTAGTGGGTAGAGTGTTCGTCAATCGTCCGGGAGACCTGGGTTCAATCCCAGGTCCCGTCATACCGAAGCCTTTAAAAATGGTACTTGATACCTCATTGCTTAACACAGCAATATAAGGTAAGTATCAAAGGTAAAGTGGAGCAATCCAGGGAAAGCAGTAGAGCTCTCTCCTACACCTTGGTGTAGTAGCTATTGAAAAGGGAGCCTTCTGGTCGCCCTCGACTCTGGTCGTCAAATTTACTTTAGTATCATACCGCTCAGCTATCAGTCCACATTCGTCAGCTCGGGAATTATAAGGCATTATGTAGTAGCTTTCGTTTGTTTACATTTTGCCTTAATATATATATATATACATCATGTCGAGCCGCTCACTCAAATTTCCTTGATTCTCCCTCTCCACTCGTCTCTATCGTCCATTGCTTCTGACAGGTCTTCTAGGCTATATCCTGTGTCCACACTAAGCTTCTGTAGATAAGTTCAATCTGATCGTCCTATACTTGCTCGTCCGTGTGAAGTGGTCCCGAGGAGAATGTCGCTTATGAGTTCGTCCTTACTTCACCAGCAATGTCCATCATGTCTTGTTCGTCGGACTTGCATGGGAAGAATCGATCTACAAAATCACAAGTTTTGACGATTCGACGAATCATGGAAGGAGTCCGAGCAAAAAACCTCGAGGTGACACTCTTATTTGTAGTTGTTCCATAAAAACACGAATGTAAAGATTCGCTCACCGGATGGATATATATATATATATATATATATATATATATATGTGTGTGTGTGTGTGTGTGTGTGTGTGAGAGAGAGAGAGAGAGAAAGAAGGGATGAAATGAAAAATATATATTAGTGTAGTTTTGATGATTTGTTTATGGTATATTTGTTTTATTTATTTTTATGCCAACGCGTTTCGACTTCAAAATTTTAAAGGCAAAAACATTCTATTAAGATTATTTTTAAGTGTAAGAAATGAAGTAATCATAACAAATTAATCTTCATACCAGTTGGAAGTCATCATCAGGGCAAATACCACTATACCACGGACTCCCCTGTGAATTTTGGAAAAAAAAAAGCTGAAATATAAAGGAGATTAAGATAGGTTTATGGAAGATCTTTATTTCAACAATGAGTCAACAGTAAATTGCTGCAATAAACATAGTTTTTTTTTTCTATTGGGCTTCGTGAATGTCAATATTTTGAATTTTTTTTAGATATATTTAAAAAAAACATTCTGTTTATGTTGATGTTACGAACGCAACGAATACGAATTCTTTCTTTCCCCTTTTCTCCCATTGGCTAGAACTGCTATGCTGGAGGAGGAGAGAGCCGTTTAAGTGACACTGGCCTTCTAAATGGATGATTCACCGGAAAACACCAGAAAAGGGTTCGTTTTAGAGACTATATAAAAAAATCGTTGAGGTAAAACGCAGAAGAGACGGCTTTATAAAAAGACAAAATTTAAGACCCGAAGAAATGTCTTCATTTTTGTCCTGTTTTACTGAACCTTATTAATGTTTGTTCTTTCTCTTGAACCATGTTTTCTTTTGTTCTTTTTATAAGAACATCTAGATTGCAATCTAGAAGTCTAAACATCTGCCTTGGTTGGTTGAATTTTCTGGCATATCAACTCAACCCTTGTAGGTTATTTAATGCTAAATCTTTTTTATACATATATATTAAAAATATATGATTTGCTTTGGTTGGGTCTTATGGCATATCAACCCTTGTAGGTTATTTAATGCCAAATCTTTTTTTAAACACATATATCAAATATAGACGAGTTGGTTTGGTTTCGTTTGGTTTGGTTTTATGGAATATCAACCATTGTAGGTTATTTAATGCCAAATCCTCTTTATACATATATCTTAAATACATATGGTTTGGTTTGGTTTGGTTTTATGGCATATCAACCCTTGTAGGTTATTTAATATTAAATCCTCTTTATACATGTATATTAGATATATATGATTTGGTGTGGTTGGGTTTTGTGGCATATCAACAATGAAAGGTTAATTAATACCAAATCTTGTTTATATATATATATATATATATATATATATATAAATATATATATATATATATATATATATATATATATATATATATATATATATATATATAATGCAAATAAGGTATAAATACATTTTGTCGATAACATTTTTAACGAGTCTGAGCTCGTTAAATGGTTTCAAGTATTGCTTTGAAACAGTAACAGTTTAGTTTAACATCTGTCATTTGTTTGGACACATGTAAATGGTTTGTAAATAATTTTAATTTTAAATGAGTTAGAACTAATTTTTTTTTTACTCGCGTGTATTGTTATTGTTTCTTCATGGTTGAATGGTTTCAAGTATTGCTATCTAATACCAATAATTCTTTTTGATATTGATAATTGGTTTGCACATTGAAAAGCGGTGACAAGCATTGCTATTTAACACTAGTTAATTTTATTAAACACTATTCATTCGTTTGCTCCCAGTTAAATGGTTCCAAGTATTGCTATATGCCACTAACAATTCAATTAAACATCAATCATTTGTTAACACACAGTTAAATGGTCAGAGTATTCTATTTCTAACAATTCAATTAAATATCAGTTATTTGTTTGCACTCAGTTTAAATGTCAAACAGTTCTATTTGACCCTTATATAGGATCATATCAGTAATGGCCATGAAGGAGTACTCCACATCCTCCAAAGCTCCAGGTATGGCGGTTCACCATCAAATTGTTTAATGTCATATCCAGGACACTCTTTAAGGGGATGGTCTTATTCCTCTACATAAATGCAGTTAATGTATTCTACAGCTCCACCTGACTGGACTGTTCTGTCTCGGTGAGAGTGTGCTAAATCTTACTAGGCTACGAGGTTCTTTTGCTTGCTTTACTTTTAAATGTACACTACTAGCAACCCTTCAACTGCAGGGTAGAAGTCACCGACTAAATTAATAAAGACAAGGGGGGTTCTTTCCTTCCTGTTTATAAGTTGTGTTTTTTCTGCTCTCCGTATTTATTGCTGCTAGTGTTGCCGGTCGTTGCTTTTAATTTTGCCTGCTCGCTTTGCACTTACGAAATTCGTCCGTTTTATAGGTAGAGCCTGTTTTGGATAGTCAGTTGGCATTGTGGCTTCGAAAGGCGATTTAGCGACAGAAGCGTAGCATTAATCTATCTTGGGTGTTCAGTGAGACGACAAGATGACCTACAAAGAATTGTCCACAATTACAAAGACATAATCTTATCAACAAATCTTAATTTCATGCATATGAGAGAAGCTGGACATTTTAACAACATCTCAAAACACCATTATCCACATGTTCAGGTCCATGGTGTCTTGAAAGAAGGCGCGAAACTAAAAGGTCGTCTCGTGCTTCAAAGATGTACTCAACAGAAACAACAAAATAAAACCAAATATATATATATATATATATATATATATATATAGAGAGAGAGAGAGAGAGAGAGATACCCGTTGGGAAGTGGCTATCGTCCTAAGAAATGAACACGGTGAAATGAGTTCAAAACCTGGACGAGGCTGATTGCTTTTCACATAGCACAAATACTCTTGGGAAAGGAATGAATCCAATTATTCTCACTCCTGCTATGAGTTCTTCAACTTTGGTTAGGCAACCAATTTTGGAGAAGGAAAACTCTTAATTCAAACGTGTTAAACTCCACTTAAAAAATTGACCTTGTGTCACATCCTGCTTGTGAGGAGGGGGTTGGTAAATACACAATCACATGCATATACACACATATATACATATATATACTGGATGTTTCAAAATAGATGCCATCCATTAATATGATTATTCCTATTGCATCAAGTCAGCTTTCATCTGAGTCTTAAAAAGCAATCATATCACTCCAGAAAGGTCAAACCAGATGACAAGGGCAGAAATTTATTGATTTTATCCTACATTGCTTGTGAAAGCCCAAGTTCTTGGGAATGTCTTCGGAGGGACTTTTTCAGACTCTTTCCGACAGAATACTCCAACTGTGCCTCTACAGAGGAGTAAGACCCCCCCACAATGAGTGTCTTGGATATAACACTAAACAATCTGATGGTGAGGTTCCAGCGATGCTCGAGCTTTGGGGAATGCAGAGCACCCCTTCATTGCCATTGCTCCCAAGTCCATTCGGGTCCGGAATGGTAGCTCCTGATAGGGCCCTATCTATGGCTTAAATAGAACTAACTGCATAGTTATGCTAAACTGAATTATTTGAATTGGAACTGTTTGACTAAACTGAATAGCTTGAAATAGAAAGGCTTTTCACAAGTAAACTGTACTTACATTTAAACTGTGTGTTTATGCTGAACTGAATTGTTTGAAATGGGACTGTTTTTGACACTGAAACTCAACTTACATAAAACTGAATTGTTTAATATAGGACCGATTTTACATTTAACTGTGCGTAAAGAAAATCTGTACTTAAACTAAACTGAATAAGCTGAATTAGAACTGTTTGAATAAACTGAATAGCTTGAAATAGAAATGTTTTGACAATTAGACTGTGTATTCATGTTAAACTGAATTGTTTGAAAAACGATTTCCATAAAATGGATTTGGCTTTAAATAACCTACAAAGGTTGATATGCCAAAAAACCCAAACAACCAAACCAACCACCCAAGGCGTTGTGATCGAGGATTAATTGTTGCTATAGTATACTATTTTCAAATCTGAAACAATAAAGAACACAACATTATTATTAGTAGAGTTTTTAGCAGTCACATGGTCTCATGTATATTAAGACACCCTGTGTATATGTCATTTTGATTTTTCAGTTTTGTAGTGTTTGGTCATAAATAATACTGTGACGAGAAAATATGACACCCTAATACATTTGACCGTCAGCGGATGATCATAGCAGGCCAGAATCAGCGAACGATAGTTGTAAGCAGAATAATGGAAAGAGAGACTGTCTCTTCCACCCTCTTAATCATTTCAGGGTGATGTGGGCGTGGGAGGGCCTCAATCTCTATTAGCCATGTGTGTCGGCGGGGAGGCCGGCCTTCGACCATATTTGGTATCGATGAAGAGCCCGCCAAGAAAATCAGCACGTGGCGAATTTTCAGACTATGGAAGATAAGTTAGTTGCCGTTTACTCCTCAAGGGATGAAAAAGCATTAGGAATTGCCTTTGTCAGTCGAAAAACCAAGAACATAATTTGAGATATGAAGAAACCCAAATTCCAAAATAATGCCCCGCAGAGAACCTTGGGAGAAAAGAAAGAACTTATCTTTTGAATGAACCAGCACTCCGAGACATGGTAAGTTTCGTTAAACGAATACCCAAAGGAAAGACTTGTCCACGTGGAAAGGAACAATAATTACTCCTGGTCTTATCAGAAATAAGACGTGTATCCTCCCACCAAAATGTTATGGAAACCCAATTACGAAAGAAAGAAGAGAAGAGAATAAACTCCACAAAATCCCAAGTAAGTGACCATACAATTTAAGTATATTCAACTTTATCCCGCTGCATTCCTACTGAAATGATAAACTTGATATTTAGAGCACGTGCTCTGCCATTAAATCCCATAATCCGAAGGAAAGTGGACTGTGTCTATCTTTGTCAAATTACCCTCTCAACTTCCGTCATTAACTGATATTTTATGAGGGGCTTAGTTCAGGACACGGATATTTTAGTGGAGGCTCCTCGGAGATACAGAAAGACTTTATCGCTCATGACTTTTACCTGAATTGTTTTGTTTTTCTTTGTTTCTTTCTTTTATGCAATAAAAGAATATTGTTAATAATCCAGTTAACTCAAACACGGCATCTCATCAGAGTCTTTATTTTCTGGTGGAAGAATTGTGTTTTGTCGAAAACCTTGTATTTGAGGGGGAAAGCTTGCCAGTTAGCTGTGTTGGCTTTTAATAATTCACCTAGAACTCGCCTAGTAGCTTTAAAATGTGGTTCCGCTTGGGAGTTGGTGATATCTGTGACATTAAAATGCGTTCGGCAAACCTCAGCCAACGACTGTGTCCGGCTTTAACTGGTGGACTTGGCACTCTGCAAGCCCGCTGGGCACATGGCGGTGTAACAATACTTAATGATATCCATTTTGATTGTATAATGTTCTACTAGAAATTATAAAGTTCAAGTTGATTTTGAAAAATTTTTTTTTAAAAACAAACAAACTAGTAGGCGTGTACTTATTTATGGGTGATACTATAATACCTAAAAATAATCGTTTCGCTTGTTAAATGTTCCTCAAGATATAATAAAATCCTAATATCTTTGGTTTTATGAAAAATTAACTGTCTCTAAAAAATGGTTGGGTGTTCTTATTAATGAGATGTATTGCAGTACTTGATAATATCGGTTTTGATTATAAAATGTTCTACAAGAAATAATAAAATCCAGATATATTTGGTTGAAAAGAAAATTAACATTTTATAGAATATTGACAGTGGTATACTTATTTATTTTCTATATAAAACTGTCAAATCTTCTTTCTGATTAACAACAACTATCCTTGGTCTTGTTTACGCCGGTCGAAGCCGCCCGACATGGATGCCGGGAGCCGGCATTCATATCATGTGTGCTAAGACCTGCTCCCCCTCGAGCCTCAGGAGGCCATCCACTCAGGCTCTAACTCTCCTTGGAGACGTTAGATTAATCACCAGGCGCCTAAAGCACCCTAATTTTAGGGGAATGCCGACGGGGCCCGAGGAATTTTTGAGAATACCGGGGGTGTCTGGGCTGTGGTCCTGTGTCCGAGCTCACCTTAAAAAATTTTCGGCATTTTAAATGAGTTGGGCTTAAAGACATACTAACCAATATTGAAGCTATTTTTTCTGATGGCACATGCGAGTTTATGTCCTTTCTGTTCTGTTTCATTGTTTACTTATTAATGAATCCACATATATTTTAGGGAAGTCTACTCTTTGGGAGGGGGGAAACTAAGTATTTTAATTTTTAAGTTTAAAAAAAAATTTTTACAAAATTGTATGCTGCTTTTTTCTTTGTAAAATATTTGCTTGTACTGTGTGTTTTAAATGTAAAGACACTTTTACTATAAACCCAAATTGAATATATGACTCTGTCGAAATGTCAGCGTACACGACAAAAAAAAAAGTTTTGACTCTTTTCTAAAAGTTAAAAATTGTTACATAACAGTAGTTTAGAAGAAAACTAAACGGCCTAAGTAAAAGTCCCAATGCCACATAAAACGCATTTTAGTGCCAGTACTAGAAGATAGGTGAAAATATACCAAAAACTCTGACTAATGTACCTTAGTCCTGAACTTTAACGAAGTTAAAACTTAAGGGAAATTTAAGCCCTCCCTCCACTTTTTTTACGTACACATGGGAAGCAGCATGATGGACGTGAAGGTATTTGAATAAACCCATTGACGGCCAAACTCAATATCTAACCGGGTCCTGGACGTGAGTTTTGCGATTTAACACTCAGGATCGTCAGTTCGATCGGGGAACTACTGCGGCTCATCTATAAGAGTGGCTTCTATGGATGAGAATAAAAACAGCCATCGAAGGATAACCATGACCCACACTCAAACCACATACACAAACCGCATCGCTCTTCGCGCGGGTAGAAAAAGGGGTGCGTTCTGCTGAGGTTGGAGCCCTGGCCTCAGTGTTCGAAAAATCAGCTACAGAGCTCAAACAACAAAAACTACTAAAATCAAACAAACAATACAAATAGCGACATTTAACGTAAGAACCTTAAATAGAATAGGTCAACTACCAGAGCTGACTGCATCGGCCGTAGAACATAAGATAAAGATAATATGCATACAAGAACACAGATACACGCACACCGAAGATATAAAATATCACGAAACTGGCAATGGATGAATGCTAGCTACTGTATCGGCATGAAAAAACTCTGTCAATGGCACAGTAGGAGGGGTAGGAATTCTTATAGGACCTAGAGCGTTAAAAACACTTAATAGCATTGAGAGAATACAACCGAGGATGTTGACAGCTACGTTTAATGGCAACCCAAGAGCAACAATCATCTCCTATAGGAGATGATTGTTGCCCTACCAATGTTAGTGAAGAAACTGAACTAGTTGCCTTCTACGATGAGCTATCCTCTCTCGTACGTAGCATTCCGAAACACAACATGTTAGTCATTGGCGGAGACATGAATGCCCAAATAGGGAAAAACGGAAACAACAAATACAGCCTACACAACACGTCAAATAGGAATGGACTACATCTAACAGATTTCATGATAGAAAATAGATTTACATGCCTCAATACAAACTACCAAAAAAGGGAGAGAAAATTATGGACCTACACGTACGCGAACAATAGTAAAGCACAGATAGACTACGTTTTATAAACAAGAAATGGAAAAATAGAGCAATCAATTGCGAGGCATACTCCTCTTTTGAGGGTGTGTCTTCCGATCACCGAATAGTCACGGCAAAAATACGACTAAGCCTACGAAAAAACGCCACACGAACAGCGACCATCAAACACTATGACTGGGCCCTTCTCAACAACAGAGATATAAGAGATAAATATGTAGTAGAATTGAGAAACAGATTCGAGACACTACAAGAGAAGACGGAAAAAGGTACCCCAAATGACGAATATGAGAATTTCGTCAATGCGCACCGCGAGGCGGCAGCGAAGTGTATTCCAACTGAAAAATTTACTTTTATCCCAGAACGGGGTTTTATTTTCGCACGTGTGAAGACGGGGCAGGTTGGCACTTGATCCCATGTAGAATAAGTCCTCATTCAGAGTTTTTTCCTCAGACATATAAGAACTGGCATATTATGTGGGGGATTAATTTATGACCAGACTGACCACCGCTGGCAAGGGGTTCCAAATTTCACACTATACACACACACACACCAGGTCGCTAGTCTTCCTCCCCAAGACAATGGAAGATATGGACGTAATAATATTAATTATAATAGTCGGCAATTTCGTTTTCCCGTGTGATATTTTAAAGGAATTTATAGGACAATTTTAAGCAAGATAACATAAGGCGAACAGAAGCTGAAAAAGAAATATGAAGTAACAAATTCGTAGCAGGACTGCAAAGAACAACTTCGATCACGTGGAAACATTAAAATACATGAATCTTTTACTACACATAGATATACACCGTCAAAGTGTCAAATATATAATAAATGAACAGTCCATGAACATAAATGTCTTTCTTCTTTTCTTTTCTTTCGTTTTTCTTCAAAATTGAGAGAGAGGGTATATAAAATTGGGTATAAAGAGAGATGGTCTCAAAGTTTACTTATCTTTTTTCTTTGATGGAGTTCCTGTGGAGAATTTTTCCTCTTTTACGGGCTAATAGACTTTATGCTATTTTTAACACTGGCTTGAAGAAAATGGCCTTTTTCAATCCGAAATATTTTTATGTCTTCTTCTACCCGGAGTACTGGCTTTGGCTCCGTCTGCAACGAGCCCTGTCAAACAACTAACTTTTTCTTTTCGTTTTTTCGCTGACGGGAAGAAGGTGCCACTTCCGTTTTAGGGTCCCAGCCAATCACTTGGCTTCTCTCTTCCTCCCCTGGTCGGGCGATTTCTTAGAGCTACTAGATGTCACCCAAGTCAGGTCACTGAGGACAGATAGCTTGACCTAATTTACTATCATGCCTTAACGGTCATTCTCTGATGGCTTGCTACTGTTAATTCAAACAAGAGGATAGCAGTAATCATATTTCTATCTTCTCAATGGGACACCACGTGACACCAACAAAACCTAGAAGTAAATATAGAGTCCCATGGGAAACATTAGCGGCGAGAGAAAAACGAGCA
Organism: Sepioteuthis lessoniana; assembly: GCA_963585895.1. Taxonomy (NCBI): domain Eukaryota; kingdom Metazoa; phylum Mollusca; class Cephalopoda; order Myopsida; family Loliginidae; genus Sepioteuthis; species Sepioteuthis lessoniana. The sequence continues at coordinate 66,912,016 of OY757937.1, read as the reverse complement.
CACGTGAAAACAGCCTCCAAAAGCTATAGGAAGAACCTAACAAACACAAATGCCCGAAAACTAAAAACGGCACAATATCAATTAGCAGGCATAAATATAAAGGAATAGACAGAATATATACAAAATCAGATAGATAAGATTAGAGACTCAGTGGAAGATAGACAATCTAGGATAGCCTGGCAAACAATAAACGAAGTGAGCAGAAGGAAGAGCACAGTTAAAGCAAAACTGAAAGCTGCAAACCAACAGGAAAGAATAAAACTGTGGAAACAGCATTTCGAAAACCTACTAGGAAACCCACCGAAAGTGACGCATGAACCAATCACCAGAATAATTAGTAAGCAATTGGACATTAAACTAGGACCGTTCACTCAAGAAGAACTCGACTCGGTTCTTAGAAAAATTTAAAATAGGAAAGCTGCTGGGCTGGACGAGATTCCCCCAGAAGTATGGAAGACTAGACAATTCGACGACATACTGTCCCGACACTGCAACGCAATCTATAATCAAAATACGATAGACAGATGGATGAAGGGATGTATCCTCCCCTTCCCTAAAAAGGGTGACCTCGGATTTGCCAAGAACTACCGAGGCATAACACTTACATCCATAGCAGCCAAAATTTATAATGCCCTACTACGAAACCGGATAGAACCCAAAATAGACAACATACTTAGGAAAAACCAAAATGGCTTCCGAAGAAATAGATCCACGACCTCACAAATATTAACCATCCGTAGAATCCTAGAGGGTGTACGGGCAAAAAACCTACAAGCGACATTACTATTTGTCGACTTTACCAAGGCTTTCGATTCCATTCACAGAGGAAAGATGGAACAAATCCTACTAGCATACGGCCTACCTAAAGAAACCGTAGCAGTAATAACAATTATCTATAGGAACACCAAAGTGAAAGTACGTTCACCAGATGGAGACACAGAATACTCGACATTGTAGCAGGAGTACTACAAGGAGACACGCTAGCCCCATACCTCTTTATCATCTGTCTAGATTACGTGCTTAGAACATCGATTGATAAAATCAGAGAAAATGGCTTCGAGCTGACAAAGAAAAGAAGCAGAAGGCACCCCGCAAAAACAATTACCGACGCCGACTACGCCGATGACATAGCGATACTGGCAAATACATCCAACCAAGCCGAAACACTACTGCATAGTTTGGAACGAGCCACCGCAGGCATTGGCCTCCATGTCAATGCACACAAAACGGAATATATATGCTATAATCAAACAGGCGACATTACCACACTTGATGGAATCCCTCTTAAACTAGTTGACAAATTCACCTACCTAGGAAGCAGCGTATCATCAACAGAAAAGGACATCGACACGCGGCTAACGAAGGCATGGGCAGCTATCAATAGGCTATCGATCATATGGAAATCTGACCTGACCGATAAAATGAAACGCAGTTTCTTCCAAGCAGTTGTCGTATCGATACTGCTGTATGGATGCACTACTTGGACACTAACTAAACGGCTGGAGAAGAAGCTAGACGGCAATTACACAAGAATGTTGCGAGCAATCTTGAACAAGTCCTGGCGGCAACACCCCACAAGGCACCAATTATACGGCCTCCTGCCTCCCATCATGAAAACTATCCAAGATAGACAAACCAGACATGCAGGTCACTGCTGGAGAAGCAGGGACGAGCTCAAAAGTGATGTACTCCTATGGACCCCCACATATGGCCGAGCAAAAGCAGGATGACCAGCTCGAACATACATCCAGCAGCTATGTGAGGATACGGGATGTAGCCCCGAAGACCTGCCAGAGGCGATGAACGATAGGGAGAAATGGCGAGAGAGGATCAGGGATATCCGTGCCTGTGACCCGACATGATGATGAAGAATATCAAAACGTCTAGATTACTGTCTATTTATGTGCACTGATGAGCAACTGACAATGCACACCAAGCTCTGTGCGTCTTGTTTACTTGAGCAAATACATATTTATCGTTCAGTATTCTCGGTACTGACCCAAATGAGGCATCGTTGGCGTTCGGCAATAAACCCTTTCAGACAACGGGGATATGTGTAGCCTAAAACGATGCTTCTCTTGGGCTGTATCCAAAAAAAATGCCTTCCAAAAGAAGCATCCATATTCACAGTCAAAACCTGCGCAATAGAACTAGCACTCAACATCATCTCGACAAACAACTCAAAAAGATTTATCATTCATTCTGATTTATTCTTTCAAAAATAGAAAACTTGATTACCCTCTAATCATCAAACTCTTAGACATTCTAAACTCCATGAACCATATCAAAAAGGTGATATTCTGTTGGATCTTGAGCTAAATAAAAATCCAGGAAAACTATAAAGCTGACTGAATAGGTAATTCTACACTCAACATGATAACCGACAAAAACTCCAAAATACCATTCACTGACTTAAAATCTAAACTCAGCCAAATACTAACAAAGAAATAGCAACAGCTATCGAACGAAAATTCCAAAGCTCTAACAAATACAACCAGTAATAAGAACCAGATCCTAATAAGACTAGAAGAGAAAAGACCACTCTAAACCGACTCTGCATAGGCCCCAGAAAATTTACTCATTCTTTTATAGTGAAATAGGAACCTCCATCAAAAAGTTCACACGGAAAGCCATACATAGTAAAACACATATAGACAGAATGTAAAAATCTCGCCCATACTTTAAGAGCTTTCTACGACGTAAAAACATGGATGGGCTATTCGAAACATTGGATCCTTATATGATCAACAACCGAAAAAAATTGACCTCCATTCTATAGGTTCATAAAACTCACCTGGAAAAAGATACCCATGTACATTATTGAATATTCAAACCATCTGCAGAAACGCTGACTTCAGCAGATAACAACCAAACCCTTCCAACTATTCCCAATTAGCAAAGGAATAAAGATTTAAAAAAAAACGTCTTTAGGATAAAAATAACCCCAGGGCTAACTTGCCGTTTAGTCCTACCAACCAATCTCTTGGACTGAACTTAATAAATTGGCCTCTTTCAGGTCAATGAATAAATAATAGCAATATTATTTGCAACATTTGTAGTAAAGATACTAATCTGAGTTCACTCCCACATCTGCTCACCGTGACAAAGCCCCAGTCGAAATGCGAATCTGTTATTAGCCTTTCCTTTCTTTCCGATTTTAGAAAAAAAACAACAACAAAAAAAACCCCATCATGATTATATAAATATCATTCTCCCTTTTCCTCGTGACTGAGTGACAAATTAGTCGTTAGATGTCACGAGATTATCGCCTTCGTTATCTTCATGTTTGTTGCTGTGTTTCTTTCTGAAAACGTTCATCGCAGCCCAAATTAGTGTATGAATGTTGCGGTTGTATTTGTTTGAAATCTGTTCACAAATTTCAAATACAGGGTGCAGCAGATATACTTCCCACAATTTAAACTGTCACCTGTGTAGTGCAAATAAACTTAAGCAAGTGGCAATTGTAGCTCCGTTTAGCTAATGTCTTCCCATTATTTTTCAGATACGATCAGTTATGATCATGGTTTGAACCGGTGCATACCGAACGTTCGCTGTTGAAACTTTTTTAAAAGGCTGATGAACCTGTATTTGCTTCACAGTGAGATTTTGGTGCGCATTTCATATTATGTCAGAATGATGCTGTTCTGGATAGAGTTTTTAACTCATAGCAATATCGATTTTTCTTTATCCGGAACTGCATCATTCTAAATTAACAGGAAATGAGTACGAAAAATTCTGCATTTTGTAATTACGGATTCACTAGTCTATAAAAAGCTTCAATAGCAAACGTACGGTGTTCACAAGTCCAACCCATGGTCAAAATTGATCGGATCCGAAACAAAAATAAAATAAAATAAAATAAATAAATAGAATAAAAAAAGAAGAAATTAGCTTGATGGAGCTACAATTGTCACTTTCTTAAGTTCACTTGCACTATACTAGTGACAGTTTGAAATGTGGGATGTATTTCTGCCAGACCCTCTTAGTCTTACCGCATTTTCCAATTTTTAGTTGCTCGCTCCCAGTGCTACAAGCGGAACATATTATAACCAAATTATGTGGAGGGGGAGAGATTAAATGCAAAGACAATTCTTGGAGCTTAACAAGTTTCAAATAGAAAATAAGATATAAAAAAACGTGATCCAAAGAATATAAAGATATGCGCATGTGTGTGTGTGTGTGTGTGTGTGTGTGTGTGTGTGTGTGTGTGTGTGTGTGTGTGTGTGTGTGTGTGCATGCGTTTGCATGTGTGCATAAAATGATGTCTATGTAGAAAGAAAAAATAAAGTTAATATCATCTACTAGTATCGTCCATGGAGTATTTGTAAAACAGACATGCATGTATAAAGATGAGGTATATGTAAAAAGAAGTAAAACAAAATGTGTGTGTGTGTGTGTGTGTGTGTGTGTGTGTGTGTGTGTGTGTGTGTGTGAAATGAGGTGTATGTAAAAAGAAATAAAACAAAGTTTATATCACCTACTTAGTATGGTCCATGGATTATGTGTTAAACAGGCATGTGTGTATTTGTACCTATGTGCATAAAATAAGTGCACCTAAATATGTGTTTGAGTGTGTGTGTATGTTTGAGTGAGTGTATGCGTGCAAGTCCATAGATAAAAAGAAGAAATTGACTGAAACTTATTCTTAACTTGATTGAGAATATGTAATTTTATTTCAACAGACATTTTCCCAGCGAACTATCCTAACGATTATTTTATGAGCACTGCTGAAAAACAAAACAAAATAAAGAAACAAAGCATTTATAATTTAAAATTTTAGATTTCTTGAATTTTCAAAATATGGTAATAAAATTTCTCGACATTTGCTTGCTCTTCGTCATCGACCGAGTCTTAAAAGGTCAAGTTCTGTACCAGTTACAGAGCAGAAAGTGACGTTATTTGAATAACTAAGCATTTTAATTATAAAAGCTATCAATAAGATAATTGCTAATTTATAAAAATCACAAAGAAACGATTGAAAATGCCAAGGTTTTTACCAGTTTCAGGTCAGAAAGTGGTGTTATTTGAATAACTAAGCATTTTAATTATTAAAACTATCAACAAAACAATTATTTATTTCTAAAAATTACAGAAGACTCATTAGAAATGAATGATAGAACACATTTATTTCTTATAATTTCATTTTAAAAATTAATATGCAAATAAGATATCTTTAAAAAGTTCAATGAGTTGTAAGAGGCATTCTGCTCGTCAGAAATGATTAGTCTCCAAGGCAACAAATTTATTGGCGGTTATTTTGACGTCACAATTTTACATAATGCTAGACTACCAGTGTACTCGGTGGGTTCCCATTCTACTTGTAGTCCATGATGACATTTATGTTTTTACTTAAGAAGGCCTAAAGTATTCTAATTAGCATTTCATGCTTATGTAACGGTCTCTTAGACACGGTGTTTCATCGTCTTTTAAAAAAAGACCCGAGTGTATTATAATTTCAAGAATAACTTTTCCCTATTTTGCAGCCAAAATCTTGTGGGTCTGGGACCAACTATCACTTGTCAATAGTGTAGAAGTTCGGTATTCAAAGAGAACGGACCAAATATGTTTTACTGCTACTTTAACTGCTGAACTAAAGAATAAATTCCGTATTTCACGAATGATAACAAAGTGTAATCATCAAATAAATTCAAGTCTGACACACAAGGAATTGTTTTTTAAATCCCAATTCATGCATACAGTATACATACAACATAATTAAAAATAGTAAGTAAAGCTGGCGACCTTAGTCGAGGGTGACCTGAAGGCTGTCTTGTCAATCGCTACAACACAGAGGTGTTGGAGATGGCGCTACTCCATTCTAAGGATTGCTCCACTTTACCCTTGATCCTTACCTTATAGTGCTGAGTACTAAGCAAGGCGACATTAAGTACCACTTTTTGAGTCTTTGGTATGACTCGACCTGGGATTGAAAAGCGGTCTCCTGGACCATTGGCGAACACTCTACTCGTTAGGCCAATGGCCCGGTTATAACATACATTTTAATAATAGATGTACACGTAGCCAACCAATTATATATATATATATATATATGGGTGTGGTGTTCTGGTTTGTGAACACAAGTAGTAGCTAGACAAACCACGATATGTAAGGAAATAGTTATATTTACAGGGAAGAGTATTAACAAGAGAGTGACTGTTAGTAAATAGAACAAAGGATTAGTGATAGAGTAAGGATATACTTCAACAATAGGAACGGCTCTTCTGGTCTGATTCGTAGACTGATCCGATCTCTGACTGATCTGGACTGGAGCTCTTAGTATTAGAGCTACTGCCATATATGGTAGATGGCCTAGCTCATTATGCTGAAAAAGGTAGGTGATACCCAACAATGGGAAAAACATACGCGAAAATATATTTGTAAATTATTGATTATTATCAAAAATGTATACATTCATAAAAGATCAATATTTCATGAAATCTGAAAATAAAAAAGACCCACGTATGTCATCACTTCCAAAAATAACATTTAATGGGTCTTAATACGCAGCTAAGGCTTTCTAATTCAGTTGCTGTCCAGCAGTCGAAGAAGCAGACCTTACATATTCGAGCCTCTGGACCAAAATATCAGCCTCGAATTTCTAGATGACAACCAAGTTTTATCCTCGAAAGAAATTCCCGAATGATATTCAAGTAAACATTTAAAAGAATACTAAAACATTTACGTCCACTGTACACGTACGTGAAAATTAAGACTCACACACAAAAAAAGATCAAAAATGTATTTGTAAATTATAGCTAATTGCCAAAATAATGCATTAAAACATGAAGTTTATTCGACACAATCTCCTGTTATTTATTTATCTGTTTGTTTTATTTCATGATTAATTTTAGCATTAACTTTTTTTAATCAGAGAAACCCCGAAAACATCTCTGTTACAATAATAAACTATATTTATTTATGAACTCGTTATGTTATTTGCAATACACACTCTTCTCAAGATTAGATTGGTAAGTTGAACGATTCAAAATGGCATGAACAGATACTCTACAAAACTAAACTTCAAATTGGAGAGGAAGTGGTTTTATTCTCTATATTCCACCATTTTAAAACATTGCTCTGTTACAAATCTCGGTATGATGTGGTGCTTTTAATGGATCATGGTTACATACATTTTGATAATAGATGTACACGTAGTCAACCAATTATATATATATATATATATATATATGGGAAAAACTGGAAATAAATCCCACTGTATGAAACTGTACAAATATTAAAAACACATACACGCACATACGCGCGTGCGCACACACACGGTCTTCATTTCAACAATTCCAACGCTATGACAAAGTTTGATTTTTGATATTCAAAAAAACAAAATACAAGGTGCATACGATAAGTTTCCAGACTTTTTTCGTATGGGCATTTAAAATTGTCGTAGACTTTTGAAAATTCAGTACGTTATTGCTATACATCTTATGAGATGACTGACTAATTTTTATGATTTCAGGTTCAAATAAACAGCTACAGCAACAATTGGTATACACCCTACTAAAGCCTAATTGTCACAGCTGGTGAATTTCAAAAATCCGATCTGACACTTTAGAAGAACGATATGGAATAAAATTGTGTTTTAAACTTGGAAAAAATGCCACAGAAACGTATGGAATGCTTCAGACTGCTTTTCGACCATCTTGCATGAATGGAGCATCAGTTTTTGAGTGGCATAAGAGATTCAAGGAAGGCAGGGAGTCTGTGAGGGATGATGAGAGGTGTGGAAGGAGTAAAGAAGTCAATACACCAGAGTTGATTGACCAAAGGGTTAGGGTTAGGGTTACTATGTTGAGGTTTTAAGGGAGTTCAGGAAGAGATTCCGTCGGAAGAGGCCAGCACTCTTCAAATCGAGTCAGTGGCATTTCCACCAGGACAATACACCAGTCCACAACTCCATTCTTGTCACAGACTATTTGACCAAGATGAGCATCAAGACGGTTCCTCAGCCTCCCTATAATCCAGACCTAGCTCCTTGTGACTTGGTTATTTTCTTAGCTCAGAGGCTCTCGTTATGAGACAATTGAGGAGATGAAAGAGGCTGTGACGAAGGTCAGTGACACGCTCACACAAGAGGACTTCGATGGGGCCTTCCAGAAGTTGTTTGAACGATACAACAAGTGCCTTGCAGCCGGAGGAGATTACTCCGAGTTTCATGTGTGTACTATCAATAAAAGTGCCCATATGAAAAAAGTCTGGAAACTTATCGTATGCACCTCGTATTTACGGTTTGCCAATCATTCAAACTATTAATAAAATCATACTCTGAAGACCTAGAGTTTTTTCATATTTGTACATTCTCATATATATATATATATATAACTAAAAATGAATAAATGTTTACTCATCGTTCTATAATCCTTCAGAAAAATATCGCTCCAGTTATGAGTTAAATAGTACCACTACTGTTCTACAAGGAAAGTTTTGGCATTAAATAACCCATAAAGGTTGATATACCACTAAACAAAGGAAACCAAACTAAATAATATATATACATATATATAGAGTGAGAGAAAGAGAGAGACGGGAGATGTGCCGGTGGTGTAATGGTTATCGTCGTTGGAAATGGACACAGCGACACGAGTTCAAATCCTGGAAGGGGCTGATGGCATTTCACAAAGCACTAATACCCTTGGGAAAGGCATGGATCCTCTTATTCTCCCTCCAGCTAGAGATAAATAGTAGGTCAGACTGATTTCTTCAGCCTTCGTGAGGCAGCCAGTTTAGGAGAAAGAAAGCTCTGAATCCAAGCCTGTTAAACTCCGCTTAAAAAAATTGACCCTGCCGGAGCGGGGGGATTGGTGAATACATAACTCAGATATATATGCTCTCTGATTAATATTGGATTTTTTTAAAATAGTAAAATGCATTATATATATATATATATATATATATATATAATCAAGGTGTGGCGACAGCATGGATTACATTGGTAGTATACTACCGCTGGGTCTTGATAAACAACGAGAAACACGTATATATAAAGATATAATCTTGTATTTTTATTCTTCGAAGCTTGAACGTGGCAAAAGAGAAGTTGGGGATAGCTATTACACACAAAGGGCTGTCGGTAGTTGGAACAGTCAGCGGAAACTGAACTTCAGCCAAAATTCCTGACCTTGTATAGTCTTAAAACTTCACCCACTGGCATTACCTCTTCACCCACGCTATGCTTGTTCTCTATTGGTCACAAGTTACACCCACGCATTTTTTTGCCTCAAGTATCATGCCCACGCATTTCCCACGCATTTCTGCTTTTCCGGTAGTCACTTTGTTAATTATATTTACGACCGGTTGTATCTGTCAACTACATCTGTCGGGTTCACCGCCGGCCTATGTAATATATTACACATTGACTCTCTCTCGCCATCCGTCCCTATCAGCCATCGCTTTTTTAAAAGTCCGCAATAAGTTATCCAGTGTCCTCACAAAGCTGATGAATGTAAGAATAAACTGCTATTTTCTGTAGATAATACCTGTTCTAATAATTCTCTACAGAAGACATCTTATTTAATCACCTGACAGACAGATGGTATCGGCTTGATTAGAGAGTTGGATCGAGGATAAGAAAGTTTGCGCTTTAATTTTTGTTGTCTGATGCAAGATGAGAAATAGGCATGTTACTGTGTTATTTTCCTTCTTACGCTGGAGAGTTCTAAAGCTGCAAAAAATTGCCAGAGATCAAACCGTATAAATTTATGGAATTCGTTCTTTATTTCGGGCGGTTCGAATACATCATAACAATTTTTTTTCTGTGTTTTGCATTTTTTCATAAGACACATATCAATATTGAAATGACATATTTCCAATTTATAATCGATTTGCTACAAGAATATTTCCCTTGGGATGTACTCAGGTTTCAATACTATTTTTTTTACCAATAATTAGCTTCGTACAAACAAAATTTACGTTAGTATCTTATGTGATTAAGATGAAACATGATTTTTTTGCAAGTAAATCATTACTTGCTCAGTTATTTCTTAACACACACACACACACACACACACACACGCACACACACACACACACACACACACTAGCGTGTTTGGCAAGAGCTTAACTACCGACTTGTCGTGTCACAGGTGGGGCACATATTGAACACTTATGAAATTTGTCCCCAGAGTAAACTCAACACCTAAAGTGTTCAATTTCATTGAGCTAAACTCAGTATTTTTCAAGGTAATTGTTTTTAAAATGTTGTCAAATTATCTGGGACATCCAGCACACACACACACACACACACACACACACACACACACACACACACACACACACACTAGGTTCATTCAAAAGGTTCTTAGCCTCACCAAGAAAGAAGAGCCATAATTGAACATTTTTATTATGCCAACACGCTGACACTTCTTATAAAACTAGCAAAACTAATTCAGATTTTTGTCTTAATTTCTTTGCAGGTGAGACCCATACAAAGTGAATGGTGTGCGACAAATAAAAATTTAGGCGAGGTTTAGAACTTTGAACGACTCTCCTTTATATATATATATATATATGTGTGTGTGTGTGTGTGTGTGTGTGTGGATATGAACTGAATCAGACAAAATATATGTAGAAAAAGATAAACGGACGAAAGACTCCATCTCATAACTTAATCAATTTCATTTTGATACAATTCTACAAATACAAGAATTTTATAAAATATCACCTTATTTAGCAAAAATTGGTGCTAAAAGATTTCTAAATCTATTTACAACATAAGCCTTTTTCTAGATATTATAAACTGTTAAAAATTTGTTTCCAAACTGTAAAAGGATGTTGCCTTTTTTTTTTCAAAAGAGATTTCATCACATGACGTAATCAATTTCGAATTTATTTTCCTGTGTTACTCATTTTCGTAAAACCAAAATATTCTACCCTGATGATGACCTTCAGCTTGCATGATAAATTTTTCAATTATTGTTTCATTTTATTTTTATTCTCAAAATAACTTTTAATAGAATGCAGGCAAATGTGAAGTCGAAACACGTGTTGGCAAAAATAATAAATAACTATATAATAAATCAATCCTTAACTACACCAAATGTATATCTTTCGTCCGTTTATCTTTTTCTACACACACACACACACACACACATATATATATATATATATATATACAGATATATCTGTGTGTTTAAAGTCTGAAGCATCAACGAAAAGAAATACCAATATAAAAGAAAATGTTTCTATAACGCTTGTTACGACGACGCCACAATAAGCATATATATATATATATATATATATATATATCATTCAATGAATTCGGTTTGGTTTGGTTTGGATGGTTGGGTTTTATGGCACACCAACCTTTGTAGGTTATTTAATGCCAAATCCATTTTTATGAAAATAGTTCTATTTCAAACAATTCAGTTTAGCATAAGTACCCAGTTTAAATGTAAGTACAGTTTAATTGTGAAAAACATTTCTATTTCAAGATATTCAGTTTAGTCAAGCTGTTCTAATTCAGCTATTTCAGTTTAGTAGTAGTACAGATTTTGTTTACACACAGTTAAATGTCAAAACAGTTCTATATCAAACAATTCAGTTTAGCATAAATACGCAGTTTAAATGCAAAAAATCAGTATTGTGAAAGAAGCCCAGTTTAGTTCTATTCAACCTACAGATAGGACCCTTATCAGGTACTACCATTCCGGGCCAGAGTGGACCTGAGAGCGATGGCAATAAAGGGGTACTCCGCATCTCCTAAAGCTCCAGCATTACTGGAGCCTCACCATCAGATTGTTTAGTGTCATATCCCGGACACTCGTTGGGGTGTCTTACTCCTTTGCAGAGAAGCAGTCGGTGTATTCTACCCCAACCAACTGAGCAACAATGAATTAGTTGAATTTTACTTAAAATTGGTTGTAGGAAGGTCTATTTACAGTTGCCCTTTTTTCAAAGAAATCAATTGTAATAAGTTCTTTCTTGTTCCAGAAGACCGTCAGCATGACCTTCTACAGCACCCAGAATGTTTCCTTTATCGGAGAGTCAATGTGTTTCTACTTCATTAACTGTCTTTTCATTTTAGATTCGTAATAGCAAACCCATGTTCTGCCCATTTGTTATGATTTTTTGTTGTTACTAAAACATGCTTCTTCATACTTATCACACATTATTCTATAAATTTCGCATGGTTCGAACTTCTCAGTCACCAAAAATTTGATAACTGACCTCTGTTCAAGCCTGGAACTCTCTGCTTGATTTGCCGCCATTTTGAAAAGCCACTAAATATTTGTTATTAGCCAAACAATGAGGAGTTATCGTTTTATGGAATAAATTCTTTAAAAGGTTTTGTTTCTTTTTTCTTCTTTTTTCAATCACCTTTATTTATTGAATGACCCTTATGTGTGTGTGTGTGTGTGTATATATATATATATATATATATATATATGTATATATATATATATATATATAGAGAGAGAGAGAGAGAGAGAGAAATTTTAAGGAATTTTAAGCCTTTTAGTATATTACAACTCACATTGAATCTTTTTTCGAAGATACCTTTCCATTGTTTTTCTGTTGAGTAAATCTGATTACAACCTCGCTATATATGTAGTGTATGTACGATTGTGTATATAAATGAGTGTACATACATGTATTCGGGTATGCACACACACACACACACACATACAGAATACATAAATATACATACACAGAAAAAACAAACAAATAAAAATCAGCAAAAAGCAATTACATAGACAAAAAGTCTCCTCGGACAATTAACTCCAACGGGACATTCACAGACACAAAATCTAGAATCGAACAAAATCAAAACAACTTATCAAAACAATCTTTTCTATACCACTTAGATCGCCTGAAGAAGACGTGAAAGTCCGAAATAAGTATTTGAAATAATAATAAAAATAAACCTAAATACGAAATCTGAAATCATTTGTAGACCAACTTATTTTTATACACACACACACACATATATATATATACACATGAGGAAGAAAGAGAAAATGATTGCTAAATGATTGCTTAGATGTTTTCCAATATTTTGATACCGTGAGGCACATTTGACGATTACTTAGTGTGTCACGTGTGTATGTCCCCACATGCAAACACTTTTGATCACGTGTTTCGAATTTACAAGTCTGTGACCTCACTTTTATCAAGGTCGTAAAGGTAGTGGACCACACTGGATTGTGAGTTGCCGAGCTCACCTGATATTCTCTGGATGCCACTCGCCGGACTTGCCATTATGGCTTGGAGCCCGACCTCAAAATTCATGCCTTTTTAGCCTACGTGACCTTGTCTGATGGTTGAGGTTCTTGCAATCCGAGCGAAATTTCTTGGACCATCTGGTTACTGTAATGTGATCAATTTCCCTTCACTTTTTCCCCCAACAAATATTTTTTTGGGCTGTGTTATGGCCCAGTTCGAATTAATCAAGTGTAATTTTCCGAATTAGACTACGTTGCACGTTCAACTGTTCGGCTTTCACGAAGTAAATCAGTGCACAACGTGTCAGGGCACCAACTACCACCAATTACAGCGGGTACCTACCACGGCTTGAACTGCTTCGGTCACGAGATATACGCGCCGGAAACAAGTACGTACCAAAATATTGCAGAATTTTAGACACACCATAGTAAAAAGAAAACCTTTCGCTCGTCATGCAGACATGTGTGTGTGTGTATGTGTGTGTGTGTATGTGTGTGTGTGTTTCCCAGCCATGAAATCAGGGAATGTTTGGAAAACTGCCCTGAAACAAATGTTAAATGTTTATCAGAGGCAGTGCTCAAAGCATTTTGCGAAAGAAAAAAAACCGCGGTCAATCATATTGAAGTAGAATAACGTCTATTAAGATTGCATATTAGGATTAAGGCTAAGAGGGTTTTACACGGTTAATGTTCCGAAAGAAAAAATGAAAATGAAAATATTACGGCAACTTAATATAAGAAGAAAAGAAGCAAAACAAGCAAAGAAGGAAATTATGTTGAATAAAATTGGCGGGCTGAATGAAAGAGAAGAGTTTGAATTTAACGAAGGGATCTAAGTTTTAGGAAAGTCTCCTTCGGATATGCTAGAGGCTTTCTCAGTTCTACCATAAGACTGTATTATTCTTTTTTTATTTTCTACATAGATTTCTTTCTTTCTTTTGTTATTTTTCATTCTTTTGACTTTTCTTTATTTTAGACTCTTTTTCTTGCTTACACATCGTTATACATATTCTTTGTTTCTTTCATTTTATCTATTTATTTTTGTTTGTTTCTTTTCCTTATTCCTGCTTGTTTCCCTTCTTTCTTTCTTTCTTTCTTTCTTATTCATATCTATTTTAACTAATTTTCTTTCTTTTCCTTATATTTTTGCTCTTAATTTTCTTTCTTTCTTTCTTTCTTTCGTTCTTTCTTATTCATATCTATTTTTTCCTAATTTTCTTTCCTTTCTTTTCCTTACTCCTATTTATTGCCATTCTTTCTTTCTTTCTTTCTTTCTTTCTTTCTCATATCTAATTTTCCCTAATTTTCTTTCTTTCTTTCTTTTGCTTATTTTTTACTCTTAATTTTCTTTCTTTCTTTCTTTCTTTCTTTCTTTCTTTCTTTCTTATTCATATCTATTTTCCCTAATCTTCTTTCTTTTCTTTTCCTTACTCCTATTTGTTTTCTTTCTTTCTTTGTTTATTTCTTTCTCATATCTATTTTCCCTAATTTTCTTTCTTTCTTTCTTTCTTTCTTTCTTTCTTTCTTTCTTTCTTTTCCTTATTTTTTTGCTCTTAATTTTCTTTCTTTCTTTCTTTCTTTCTTTCCCATCACAAAAGATCAATGCAAAGTTCTTCTGCTTATATTTAATGAAACGCTCAGCTATTTCCAGTCCGCAGAATATTAGCGCGCGGTCACGAGTTGTTCACAACCGGCATTCTTTACCCTAAATGTCATAAACTTTCTCCAATATGGCACCAAAGCTCAAAGATTAATGACAATATGATAGCCAATGCTATGGTGGGATAGGTCTTTACAAATAACAGATTCAACTCTGTAGGTTGATGGAGGGGCGAGGAGGATGAGAGCGACGGTGAGAGAAACGGAGGGGGGCATTTCATTTGAAGGCTACAAAAGAAGCAACTTGTACATCTATATTTGTCATTTTCGCTCAAAAGATAAATCGACTTTATGACGGCATTCATTTTTCCGAATCCTGTGAGTTGGCAGATGAGCGTAAAACTTTGTTTTGTATTCTAACTAACTAACTAATATATATATATATATATATATATATATATATATATATAAATGAATAGGTCTCCTGGGAGATTTGTATTTTCTAAGAATTATTTATTTCGTTCTTACGTACGTGTATATTTCCAGCTGTAGCTTTCGTTAGAGAATATATGTGACACAAGGCCATATGAATGAGGCACCCAATGAGACTCGAACTCTTTCGTGTAGGTTTGTTAGTCAAATGTTTTTCTTAGGTTTTGTACAGGTTTATATAGAGGTCACTGTTATTTGTTAGATTTCTTTTAATGAGTTATTTGTTGGCATTTTTTGTTAAAGTGGTTTTGAATTCCACTAACAGTTACTTTTCCTTCTCTGCGTGTATATTTGTTCTACTCTGTGTGTGTGTGTGTGTGTGCGCGCATAGTTTAGGCTTGATTGTTTTTATGTGCATGGGTATAGTTTTAGTCTTTATTTTTGTTTTCGAAGTCGTGTTGTTTAAATTTTACTAGCGATTACTTTTTAAATATTTATTTGTGTATATATATATATATATATATATATATGTGTGTGTGTGTGCGTTTGTTTTCGTTTGTATGTGTGAATGATTTTTATTTTATTCAACGTGGGCTTGAATTTATCTACGAAGTTTTTTCTTTTATTTGAAGTAATGTGTAATCGTTAATTTGATATATGGGCATAACTTTAAATTTGCCTTGACTACATTCATTGTAGGTGTTTAGATACACTTAGTTTTGCATTTTCTGGTATTTTGATATTGCTTTTATGGAGTGATATTCTGGTGTTGAGGGCTTGTGTTGATCATATGCATATTTCTTTACATTTGTTACATTCGATTATGTAGAATGCGTTTTTCGAGTTTCAGCTTAAAGCTTTATTTATTCTGAATTTTATTTTTGGGTTTTTAAAGTGTAGAATTTTCCTTCAATGATTACATCAAATACTCTACATCGTTTATTCTTGCATTTTGGTAACTCCTCGTGTTATTTTTCCCCGAATATAGAAGAGGCGAGTATTATTTTAAGATTTTTGGGTTGTCTCTGGTTTTTAATGAATTTTGTTGTGTGTAGTACTTCTTTGATTTTGTCTTTGTTTTTAAGTTCTTTTAGATTTTTTATTATTTCTGAGAATAGTCCCGGGTGATTTTTGTTGTCGGTTGCGACGTATGTTAGAGGTTTTTCGTTATAATGCTCTTCCGGGTTTCGTAGTTCTTTATATTGTACCTTTTCTGTTAATTCGAATCCCTTATTTACCAGTGTTGTTGGGTATCCTCTCTAGTGTAGGGTTGTGTGTAGTTTTTAAAGCAAGTTTTTCTGAGTTTTTTAATCAGTGATTATGGTGTATATTCTACGTGCTAGAGTGTAAGGGATGGATTTTATACAGTTTTTTGGGGGCAGGGGCTATTGAAGTGGATGTATTGTTGGGTGTTTGTGGGTTTGTGGTAGATATCTGGGGTGATTGACCATTTTCATTTTTTATGAGGATGTCTGAAAATGGTAGTTCTTTTGAGCTGTGTTCCATAGTAAATCTTATTTTAGGGTGTAGGTTTTGTAGTAGGTTGAGTAATTCGTTCATGTATAAGTATTTTCCGAATATGAAACAATCATCTAAATATATTTTCCATGATTTAGTAAACTCTCCATTTATATTGCTGCCATATTTTTTTTACCTTACTTCTAAATATGCTAAGGTTAGGGTGTTATGTGCTGGTACCATTTTAGTTCCCATAGCTGTTTCTAGGGTATGGATGTAATTAACGTTATTGAATTGGAAGGAGTTATAATCAAGGATTATTTCTATACCCTCTCTGATAAATCTTTTGTTAAATCTTGGGTATAATGTGTCTGGGCATTTATCTATCCAATATGAGATGCCTTGTTTTTCTAATTCATGGGGGATATTGCTATATAGGTTTGTGACATCAAATGTGACTATGAGTGTGTCGAAATCAATTTTTTGTGGTATTGAGTTAAAATGTATGTTGTCTCTAAAATAACTTTTTATCTTGTTCAGTAAAGGTTGAAGAAAAATGTCTTTTAGTTTACTAAGTTTGTTAGTCATGCACTACGGGCCTGCTACTAAGGGTCTAAATTTGAGGAAAAATAATATTGAGGAAAAAATTATTGAATGATCTTATAATGTGCATTTCTAGAACCAACCAGTAGGAACCTAGATATGTAAATTGGTCTACCGTTCAAAGATAGTTCTTGTAGGCCTCAACAAGTGGCTGGGCATTTCATTGAAAGGAAACATGGTTCCAGCAAAAGAGCTATGAATTGAAACAATGGAAAGTAACGTAAAAATCATTCAAGAAGGCAATTCGCAATGTAGCGTGACGAAAGAATTAGCGTAGGCACAGAGCCGTTTTCTCGCTTATACGATCATTGAGACTTGCTGTGAAGATAACATAGGCAACAAAGTGACAATCAAAAGCCATTGATTCTGATTAAGCTTGCAGAAATAATATATATATATATATATATATATATATATATATATATCTGTGTGTGTGTGTGTGTGTGCAATTTTTTCAATGATGTTTTTTTCATAAACAAAGAGACTATGTTTTCATTTTATCATTAGTTTTAAAGTTTCAGTGATATAGAGTGTTGTGGTCTTCAGATAAGACCGGTGGAAGAACAACTCAAACAACGGGTGATAGTTTAACGTTATTGTATTAGCAGAAAAAGGAAGTCATACAAAGGAAGTACTAGCCGTGCTCGGCTTGCAGTCCGTCTGTCAAACGTCTCGTAAGGAACGAGAAGTTGTCTCCCTCGAGCGAGCTAAGCTCGGAGAATATGTTTAGGTTCGATGAGTCCATCTTTGGGGTATGGTAGGATATGTCCCCATAACACTTACTCCCAAGCCTTTTTGTTCCGTTAAAAAAAGGTGTCAATATCTCCTTTTTTGGGGGTCGATGGTCAAAGGTTCAGTAAATTTCCTCTTCCTTCCCGATCGACGCTGTTCTATGGCTGCTTGTGGAGGTTCGATATCAAACGTATCGTACAACGTTTCGATAGCTTCTTCCTGGTCTTGGGGTGTGTGGCCAGGGTCATCTAGCCGTCGCCTCCTGATTTGGTTCAGGTGTCTTTTATGTGTGGCAGTAGGGCCCAGAATGATGTATGTCGTGTTTCCAATTCTTTTGTCGATTGTTCTCAGTTCCCAAAAAGATGTGTTGTTACTGTAGGCTTTGAAGAAAACCTTGTCTCCTGGGTTATATCTTTTTGTGGGAACAGTCGTGGTCCTACCCAGACTTGCTTGCTTTGGCAGCAGTTTTTCAAAAACTGGTCGTATTTTTCGTGCAAACATAGTCTCTGCAGGTGATGTTGCATCTGGTGTATTCGGGTTCGGCGTGATTCGGTAAACCTGTAAGAACGGTTGTAAAGCCTTTTCTGATGCTTTCTTTAGAGCTCTCTTCAGAGTGCCTACGAAACGTTCCGCCAGTCTGTTGGATCTTGGGTGGTACGGAGGTGTAGTTACATGTTTTATCCGGAAGGTGTTGCAGAACTCCTTAAAATCAGACGACGTGAACTGCGTTCCGTTGTCGCTGACTAAGCAGTCCACAACACCAAACCGAGCAAATAGTTCGTGTAGGAAGGTGATGGCGACCCCAGTCGTGGGTCTCTTGCACCTAGCTGTCAACTACAATCAAGTAGTAAACGTCCTCCATTGGACCTGCGAAATCCACGTGAATCCTGGACCAAGGTTGGTCTGTCTTTGGCCACGGCTTGTAGGTAATCGGTGGCGCCTTTGCCACCAGGGCACTACCCTTGCAAGCATCAACCATATTGGAAATGTCCAGGTCCATTTTTGGCCAATACACGCTCTTCATCCTGTTTTTTCCTGGATGGCCCGCGTGGAAGTCTTTCAATATCTGTTTCTGTAAGGTCTTGGGCTTGACCAACCTTTCACCATATAATAGTACGTTGTCGCACAACGAGAAAATGTCCGCTACCTGTTAATTTTGTCTGCAATCTTGTTTTGTGGCGCTAATAAATTCGTCTTCTTGGGCTTCCCGTTTTTTCTGTAGTGTAACCGGAAGTTCCCTTATCGTGTTAAGCATCATATTTTTAACCTCGCTGTCGGTTCGTAGGGAAGCGATCACAGAGTCTTCTAGGGGTTCCCTCTGACTTGGAACCAACCTTGACAATCCGTCAGCATGACCGATTTGTCTGGAAGGGAGATATTCTAACTTAAAATTGTAGTTAAGTAAGATGGTTGCCCACCTTAGTAATCTGTTTGCTGAATATACGGGTAGCCCTTTTTTCGATCCGAAGATGGTTAGGAGCGGTTTATGGTCAGTTTGCAATTTGAAAAATCTTCCATGCAGGTAACGATGGAATTTTGTTCTTGCGAAAATTATAGCAAGGGCTTCCTTTTCGATCTGAGAGTTATGCTTCTCTGGGGGCAATAGGGAACGTGAGGCGTGTGCTACTGTTTTTTTTTTTTGTTTTTTTTTACTTCCATCCGGCATTTTATGTAATATGCAAGCGCCTATGCAATGGGAGCTCGCATCACTGGCTACTATAATGTCTGATTCTGGATTGTAGTGCGCGAGGGACAGATTTGACGTCAGTGTATTCTTGATTTTGTTGAATGCCTCATGGCATTCCGGTGTCCATTTCCATGTACTGTCTTATTTCAAAAGCGCATTAAGTGGAGCCCGTAGATTATGCATGTTGGGAATAAATAACTGGTAATAATTGGCTCAACCTAAGAAACTTTGCAATTCGGTGATGTTCCCGGGAGCTGGCATGTTTTTTTTTATTGCTGTTGCCCTATCAGGGTCCGGTCTCCTGCCACCCTTGTCTATTATATGGCCCAGGTATTTTATTTCTTCTAAGAAGAATTCGCACTTTTCTTTCTTAACTTTAAAACCGAACTCCTGTATCCGCGAGAATACTCTGCGTACATGTTCTAGGTGTTGCTCTTTAGATTTGCTGATGATAATCATATTATCTAGGTACGCGATTGCAAAATTAAGGCCGTCCAACATGGTATCCATTACCTCTTGGAAAATGGCCGGCGCGACCTTGATCCCGAACGGTAACCTTTCGAATTTGAATAAACCCCTGTGGGTGTTTATACAAAGCAACTTCGAGCTATTTTCCTCAATAGGAATCTGAAGATATGCATCACTTAGGTCGACCTTGGAGAAGATCTTTCCTCCATTTAGTTTTGTGAAGACCTCTTCAGAGCTAGGAAGTGGGTAGTGGTAGTCTATTAATACTGCGTTAAACCCGGTGGAAAAGTCGGCGCAAACGCATATTTCTTTAAAATTCTTTTTGACGTAGACAGTAGGGGCTGCCCATTGGCTGAACTCCACTTTTGATAGGATGCCGGTCTTGACTAGTCTGTCAAGTTCTTTGTTTATTTTCTCTAGCGAAGCGAACGGCACGTTTCTTTGTTTCTTAAATACCGGTTGTGCGTTGTCTATAAGTTTGAATTTGGCTGCTGTTCTTGTACATTTTCCCAGACTAGCTGCGAAAATTTCGGGAAAGTCTTTTTTAGTTCTGTCTTAAGACTTAGTTTCTCCGTCGTTAAGGATTCCACTTTTTGACAAAAAGTGTTAATGGGTAAATCCCACAAGTTAAATTCCTGTATCCAGTCAGTACCAAATAAGTTCTCAGTATTCTTTAGCACAAACAGTTTTAATTTTTTTGTTGTATCGTTAAAAGTAACCTTTGTAATCAACTCTCCCTCGAATTTGATTTTCGTCCCAGTAACTGTCTTAGCAATTTTCGACGGTTTTTGCATTGTCGGCTTATTCAATTTTCTCCACGTATGCAAATTGATTATGGTCAAGTCTGATCCAGAATCTAATTGTAACTTAACTTCCTTGTTTCAAATTTTAACAAGCATATATTTACGAATACTATTTTCGTATTTTTGATTTGATATTGCTTGACGAACCCGGTTTTTATTATTTTGTGATTTACAGTGTGAACTTTTATGTCCTACTTTCTCGCAATTTAGGCATTTTTTGTGCGAAATGGGCAATCACTCGACCAATGAAATTTTCCATGACGAAAACAAGGAGTCGGAGGGATCTGGATAATTTGTTTTTCCAGTTTGTGAGGGGGATAGCGTCCTCTCTTTGGTGTTTTTTTCGGGGAGTAATGAGTAGTTTTATGTAAATTTCTGACGTGTGCGACTCCGGATTCTTTAATGTCTCTGGAATCCTTCTTTACACTTATTATCCTTTGACAATCTTCTACTAATTTTTTCAACGTTAAATTCGGTTCACTCTCCAATTTGCTTAAAACTCTTCGTCGGATTTCGGAGTCTTTTGTTGAGACAAGTCCCTGGACAAAAATGAGGCACTTAAAATCATCGGAACTCAGATCTGCCACCTTGAATTCGTCACGATGCATATTGACGACCGAAGAAAACGTCAAGTAATCCTCGTCGTCTTTTTTGTTAGGTTTAAGCATTTCCATCGTTTGTGGAATAACGATGTTTTGGGACTAAACAGTTCTGTTAATAGTTTAACGGTTTCCGTAAACGTCAGGTCACTAGTTTTCTGGGGTAAAATGTAATCCACGAATTTGTCATGCTCCGCGGCCCCTAGTTTGCTGAGTAATAGGCGGACATTTTTGCTGCAGTCAATATATAGATCTTCGTACCTTCTGAAGTACGCGGCAAATGTTTAATTTGACTCAGGGCAATAAATAAAATTATTTGTAGTATTTAGAACTGCACTCTGTGGGAAAGCTACATTGCTTTTTAGGGTTTGGTCCCAACTTATTAAAGCTTGGAGTAGTGATTCACTTTTCTACATTCTCTCATCTGCTTTCTGTTGTTGGAGAAGGAACATTTCCTCGGCTCCTTTTTTGTTGGTCCAATAGTAATTTTTGTTGGTCCAATTGAAACTCTATTAGACGTGTTACCGTCTCTTTTAAGTCATCCATGTCTGTCCTTTTTTTCTCTTTTTTACCAAGAGAAAGAAAAATATTTTTTCTTTTTAAGGAAGTGTTTTATTTTCTCTTTTGACAAGCGAAAAAAAAAAACTGAGAATGAATGTTGGCAAAAAATTAAATTACGATATACCGCGTAACTTTTTTTTTTCTTTTTACACGGAAATCACTTTGAGGGGGACAAAAATACACAGAAAAGTCATTAAAAAAAATTTAAATTAGAGTTCAGTGTAATCTTTTTTTTTTCTTTTTTTACTTTTCACAGAATAGTTTGCAGAAAGTCAAAAACTGAGGGGGACAGAAAAATCCTTTTTTTTTTTTTTTTTTTTTAATCAACTACGGATTTTTCTATTTTCTCTTCACCCGTTGAAGTATGTTTTTTTTTTTTACTTATGCAAATTCGCCCGGAATAAGTTTTTTTCCGAAGTCTTGCAATGAATTGGTTTTAAACGCACGTGTAGAGAAATCGGTCACTCGTTCAAAAAAAAAAAAAAATTGACGAGACTGTCTTTTTTTTTATCTGGTTATTCACAAGGGAAAAAGAAGGGTTTACTCACAATTTGGAGATTTTCTTTTTGTGTTTGTTGTTTTAGTCAAACAAAAAACGTTCTTGTGTAGCGTTTTTAGAACACTAAATTTTTCGTCGCCGTGAGGTGGTATTATTAAATCCGTGTATGTGGTTTTTCTACGTGTAAATTCTTTCGAATCCTCGTGTCGCCACTGTTGTGGTCTTCAGATAAGACCGGTGGAAGAACAACTCAAACAACAGGTGATAGTTAAACGTTATTGTATTAGCAGAAAAAGGAAGTCATACAAAGGAAGTACTAGCCGTGCTCGGCTTGCAGTCCGTCTGTCAAACGTCTCGTAAGGAACGAGAAGTTGTCTCCCTTTATCTCTTGTAATAAGGAGTACAAGAAGGCACAAGGCCTTAAGTTTTTTGGGGGGGAGGGGAAGGGCGCGGTCTTGCATTGACTATGTTTACTAAGGGGACCTAGCTAGCCACATTCGCCGACCCATTCAACAGTACAGTATATAACCATTCATCCATCGCCATGCGCGCTGCAACCACCAAAATACCACATTTGCTCTATGAAAAAAGACCTACTTAAAAACCCCGAAAGTGATATATGATTGTATTTACAAATTATGATTTATTTACAATGAATTAATATGATGGGAATGGGAGAAAAACCCCGAAATATGTACAAACAAGGAAAAATTCCCCGTTTGGTAACCCTCCCATCCCCCCGTCTACGAAAATGGAGGCCGACTGTTTTCCGGTGTCAGAAAACACCGAAAACAAGCTGGACCTATTCTAGGTGGGATTGGGATCCTACTCTAGTGGGGTAAAGAAATATAGGTTTGGGCGCGGAATGGGACAATAAAAGAAGGCAGGTAATATGATTTTTTATACACATGTGAATTTTTTTCAAGATCTTCAATAAAAGCGGGCTGGAGTATGAGTAGAGGTACAAAAACAATGGGGATGGGGAAGATCTTGAGAACTAACGACTAGATGACGGGAACAATGACTGACATCATACTGCTAACTAGGCTTCAAGGGGAAAAAGCTTTGCCTACTTACCGGGGGTAGGGTCCCGAAGGACCCGTACCGTAGACGCCATGGGCCAGCAGAGGAGGGAAGGATGACTCCAACATTGCCCCCTTTCTTACGACCAGGCTCGCTGCATTCACCCACCTTCTGCTGAATGTTATGCGATCCAAGCGTTTTCTATCGCATCTGATTTTGACCCTAAGCGAATGCCTAAAATACAAAACCAGATCACGATGAGAAAAGTTTGCATCGTCATACAATCCCTTCTTTCGCGTAGTCCAAATCACCATTCGAGCTACAGCTTGGATCGCGAGAAACACCACACGCTTCTCACCCTGAAACGGAGGAAGAACGTTGTCCACGACGTAACCAACGTCGAGCAGTACGAGCTGCTTGGGTTCGATGCGAGCCGTCCACTCCCCGACGTGATCCCAAAACCGGCGAGGATGCGGACAGATCCGTCACTCCAGCGGAAGGGCCCTGGAAGAGTATTGCTACCCCTCCAAGCACCGAGCCGCCAACCTTCGCTTTTGTCAAAATTGACCTTGGCTCCTGCGATCCGCTCGTACTCGACAACCGCCTCTTTCACAGCCTTTATACCCAGGCGGCGGGATACAAAGACTGTGATGTCATCAGCGAACGCGGAAACCCTTGCCGTAAGAGGGCCACCGCGCAGGGCCGGACCTATCCCCTCATCCCTAAGCCTGCGCAGGAGGGGCTCCAACGCGAGGACATAGAGAAGAGGAGACAGGGGGCAGCCCTGCCGGGCGGAACGCACGAGCGCGAATACCCTCGAACGCCTTCCGTTCACCAGCACCACTGCCTGAGGGTTGTGGTACATCATACTAAACCATCTGCGGAACTCCGGTTTGATCCAGCAGTCCACAAAACAGTCACCAAGAACCGATGTTCAACCCTATCGAAGGCCTTGGACTGATCTAAACTGATCAGCGCGGCTTCGGTGTCGTCTTCTATCCCCTCTAGGGCCTCGTGAATCAAGTGCAGATTGTCCTGGATCGATCTTCCCTTCACAGCAAAGGTCTGTTCGGGGCCGATCCGATCACTGATGACACGCTGTAAATGATTCGCCAAGACCCAGACCAAAATCTTTAACTCTGTGTTAAGCAGAGTTATGGGCATGTAGTTGTCTAAACCCTCTCCAACATGCTGGCCACCTTTCTTCAGCAATGTGATCACGCCCTTGGTAACGCAACCAGGGATGGCTCCCTGGGCGAACCAATGGTTGAACATATCCGTCAGAATAGGGACAAACAAGTGCGACATCCTCAAGTACACTTCGTAGGGCAAACCATTTAGCCCCGGCAACTTGTTGAGGCCGACCTGCTTCAACGCATCATGGACTTTGCATTCAGTAACCACACCCTCGCAACTAGCCGCTTCAGCCACCCCAAGGCGGGGGAAGTCGGCGAGATAGCTACGAAACTCCCAGATCGGGAGATCAGTGCAGCGGGCAAAGCGATCCCGAAAGTGCGCCCGAAAGGCATCACGCATCTCACGACTCGATCGCAGCAGTCGCCCGTCCGGGGTCTTGACAGACACGATGTACCGATCGGGGAACCTTCGCACTTCTTCTTCACGCGCAGTCGCGTTCGATTTCACAGCTTCGTTGAAAACTCTTCTTAGCCTAGATCTAACTACGAATCCCTTGTAGCGCTCGATACTCTCACGCTCAAGGTCCCTCCTAGCTAGTTCTGCACCTTGGGAGTCCCCCCAAGCCACCGCCCGGGAAAGTTTATCTTCTATAGATTTCGTCTCCTTGGCCTTATCTAGGTTGAGCTGTCGACCGTATTTGGTGGCGAAGTCTCTAATTCTATATTTGAGAGAAACCCACCACCTATTCCCGGTAACCGCCCCCACTAACGCCCGCTTAATTAGGGATTCTAGCCGATCCCAGAAGTCCCGTATCTCCTGTAAGGAGGTTTGAACTTCCAGTAGCCGGCTAGACTAGGCCTATTAGCTAACCACAGACTGACCCTAACAAGCTTAGGGTCAGTCCACGCTATCAAGTGGAACGTGGGACAACTAACGAAATCAATATCAGCTCGTCTAACTAACACTCTGTCCAAGTAAGAACCTACTTTGGCAGAGGGCGAGCTATCTCGCCACGTCCAAATCTCCCACCCTGGGTGATCAAGACGAAACCTGTCGACCAGGTCATGACGAGTCACGAAGCCGACAAGGCTGCTATCACACCTTCCCGCTCTCCTAGCTCCCCGCCCGACCTTATCTATCTTGAGATCAAGGATCGCATTCCAATCACACATTAAGACTAGCCGCTTCGTATCGTCCAGGAACGGCGCCAACCGACGAAAAAAGGAAATCCTCTCCGCAGCGATATTGGATGCATAAACCGCAACCAGACGGAACTTGAAACTTTTCACGGCAACATCGGCCACAATCAGCCGGCCCCCGTCACCTGCAAAAACAACGTCAACATCACCATCAAGGCTGCGTCCAACTAGCAAGGAGACCCAAGCGCTGGTGCGGCTGCCGTATGCTGAGAAAACGTCAAAGTAGTTTTCCAGCACCCGACATCGGCACCGCAAGGGAAGTGGGTCTCTTGCACTGCAGCAGCTTCTACTCCGAGGTTCTTAAGTTCACCAAGCAAGCGCGTGCACTTGCTTGAATCCCTCAGTCCCCTCACATTCACACTGGCAAGGTTTAGAGCCATCAGTCCCATTTACCTTACTCAGTGTCGACTACGGGCCGGAAATCCTTCGGGGTGAGGATGCCGACAGCCTGACGCAGGGAACCGGTGCCGAGTTCAGTTGTAACCCGGTTGTCCCTGGTGATTCCGCCGACATCTATTGGAAACCGCCACTTTCGGGACCTATAAAGAGACGGGTGAACCAAAATAGGGACCCTACTTGAACAGAAAGGTATACCTTTTTTCAGGGAGGAGTGCTCCAACTCCGCCAACTTCATGCCCGTATCAGTCTGACAGACCGTACTCAAGAACTTCCACACGCCCTTGGTACGGTCGCCAGCTGACCGGACAAAAGTGGTCACCATGGCTGCAGTCCTGAAATTTGCGGGATTGGAGACATGTAGATCTTTGATTTTGTCCAGGTTCAGCAGCGGCTTTAGTGCCTTTCGAAGCTGGAATTCGCCGACTGCTTCCAGCTCTACTGAGCACAAAGCCGCTGCCTGCTGGATCTGCTGGATTGTTAATTCTTCACCCACCTGCCGATTTGTTTTGTTTTTTTTTTGCTAGCAGGAGGGTCTTGTTTTTATCTGACCGGAAAGAGTTCCTGTGATGATATTGTTGAGGGGCTAAGTGAGGGAAGGGATTTTGTTCTTGTTAAATTTAGGGGTTGGTATCGGTCAGCTGATTGTGACCTTGGAAGGGGGATTTGGTAGGGGCGGTGATATCTTTTCAGATATTGTTCTTGCTGGGGTGAGAGAGTGTCCATTTGATGAAGGGGTTGTGTAGGTTGTAGGTTTTGAGGCGGAAATGGTGGTGGAGGCATAGGTGGAGGTGGAGGAGGTGGCTGTTTTTGTGGCTGAGAGGAGGGGCCTGCCTTAGGTTGTTCAGGGCATTTTTTTGGCGGCCCCTTCCCCACTGTCCCTTCCCTTCAAGTTTACACTGGTTTCCATCTCTTCTGGTTGGTTAGGTTTATTTTTCTTTTTGTTCTTTTTGGGAGTCGGTGATGCTGGGGATGCTGGAGGTACTGCTGCGGCTGGTGTCTTTGGGGTTGCTGTTGCTGTTTTTGGTGATGCTGCTGGTGCCGGTGTCGCTGGTGGTTCTGCTGCTGCTGCTGCTGCTGGTGGGGCCTTGATTTGTGTTTGAGGAGGGGATGAGGTGGAAGTTTTTTCCCCTTGTTTAGGGGACCCCTTCCTCTTTCGGGTCACCTCGGTCCAGCCCTCCTGGTTATTTGTTTTGGGCTGGACCTGACCCGCACCTGGGCCTCTGTTTGATTGTTGATTGTGGTGGTGGCCACTGTGTCTTTTGTTGTTATTGTTGTTGTTGCTGCCTTTTCATTGGTATCGGTTTTCTGGGGGCAAAACTTGGCGATATGGCCGATTTGTTTGCACCCCCACCCCACTCCACCACCACCATCATTTGCCAGTCCCCGCTGATTAATGTCTCGGGGATGGTTTTAAAGCCATCCCTCGTCAGGCACAGCCGGAAGGCATAATCCCCGTAGGCTGTCCCGGCCGGGGATCTGAGGCGGTTAAACTCTTCAACTTGGCCATAGGCACTTAGATAGGCCGCCAAAACCTCCCCAGTGACGAAGGCCTGGACATTGCACACTGTGACGCAGAGCCTACGGGTGACCTTGTACTCCGGCTGTAGCCTGAAGTGCTTGGTTATTATGTCATTTGCCGCTCCCTTGGCCGCTTGCTCTTCGCTAGGAAGCAGGACATCCCATGTCGCAAAACTTTTCCGACAGAAGTACTGGCATGGGATGCCTGCCTTCCTCAATAGCTCTTCAAATGTCTCTTTGTTTAGCCCCACAAGCCTTTTAGTTTTTAGGTCGGAAACGACCAGCGAGAGGCCTCTAGGTGTTATTTTTTCTACAATTTCCGGGATGGGCAGTATCTCATTGCCTTTAAAGTACTTTGCGTACCTGCCCACCCGGTCCTTTTCATAATCTTCCGGTCCTCTCTGCTGGCCCTTCCAGGCTGTGGGGCTTTTTTGGGCCGGCTGTATCTGGCTGTCTTGGCTTTCTTTGTTCTCTTGTGTTTCAGCGGGGATCGGCAGCGAAGGCCAATTGGCCCCTATCAGGCTTGGAGTTGTCCGGTCATCACTTTTTGGGGTTGTAGTTGTCGGAGTCGTTGCCCCCTCCATGGCTGCGGTAAAATTAGCAGCCAGGAGGGAAAAAAATAAACCTCCACCTGTTGCAAGTATGGAGGGGGTTTCTACTGTTTACTGAAATAGACAAAGACGTAAAAAAATTCAACACGAAAACACTGAAAATGCCACAAAAATTAAAACACATAGAACCCCTGAAAATAGAAAAACAAGACAAAAAAGCAGGTAATAAAGTCCGACAACAACAAAACAAAAGTCGGATAACAAGTGACAATAAATTAAAACAAGTAAATTAATAAAAGATTGACAAATGTCACAAACAAAGAATTCTCGATAACACAAAAATAAAATTAAACAAAAAAAATCAAAAACAAAACAAAGTCCTACCGAGATAACAAATTCAACGCTTCGTAACAAGTAATCCAACAAAGATAATAACAAGCTATACTGGATAAACACTTTTTGCAAAAATAGAGAAGTTTTTATTTCCGAAGAGATACAACTCTCAGTGAGCACAAGGCCCAAATAGGGGGGAAAGGGAAAGGGGCGAAAACTGTATTTTCCTATGAAGCCCTAGCTAGTCGCACTTATCGCCAACAATCATTATTCAATCAGTTTTTTGTTTTTTTGTTTTTTTTTCTCTCATTCTATACAATAAATTCATTCATCCACCAACCACGCTTCAATCACCAAAATACCTTCATTTGCTCCATGAAAATCCTACTTAAAATTCGATAAAATGAAATGACTTATATACAGCAAGTTAAAGATGATGAGGGATTGGAGAAAAGAAAAAGCCCCAAGGTAAACAAAACATAAACCCGGTTGGTTTCCCTCCCATTCCCCCTTCTATGCTGTGGAGAGTTGACTGTTTTCTGGTACCTGGATAAGGCCCCAAAACAAGCCAAAACTCTCCCTATAGGGGGAAAAACCAATCACTAAACGGGATAAAAGAAAGAAACGGAAAAGGGTGTCGGTCAGGAAAAGGAGATGAACATGAAATACAGAAATATGCGACCAAGATCCTCAAAAAAGGGGGCCAGGACTCACAAGTGGTTGAAAGGTGAGAAAAAGAAACTGGGGATGGGGAGGATCTTGAGTAAAACTAACATCTAAATGGTGGGGACAATGACACACCACACTCTACTAGCTAGGGGGTCAAGAGATCCTAAGAAATTTGTAAACTTCCTACTTACTCGGGGTGGGGTCCCGAAGGACCCGGACCATCGTCGCCATGAGCAGGCAGAGGAGGGAAGGATGACTCCAACGTTGCTCCCTTGCATACGACCAAGCTTGCTGCATGCACCCACCTTTTGCTGAATGTTATGCGGTCCAAGCATTTTCTAACGCATCTAATCTTAACCCTAAGCTGATGCCTAAAGAACAAGATCAGATCACGATAAGAAAAGTTTGCACCCTCATACAATCCCTTGTTTCGCGTCTGCCAAAACACCATTCTAGCCACGGCTAGGATCACGAGAAACACCACACGTTTCTCACCCTGAAACGGAGGGCTAACGTTGTCCACGACGTAATCAACGTCGAGCGACACGAGCTCTCTGGGACTGATGCGAGCCGTCCACTCCTCGACGTGGCTCCAGAACGGGTGAACCCGCTCGCAGTAGTAGAAGGCGCAAAAAAAGAGAAGTTATCTCCCTCGAGCGAGCTAAGCTCGGGGAATATGTTTAGGTTGGACGAGTCCATCTTTGGGGTATGGCCGGATATGTCCCCATAACATAGGGTTTGGTCATAAATATCTAATGATATCCATCCTGGTTGTATAATGTTTCTCTACAAATAACAAAAATGCTGCACTCAATAGTTTACAAAATAAAGTGTACTTATGAATGATACTGTATATATAAATATATGTGTATGTGTATGTGTGCATATGTGTTTGCCAAACCCTTTGTAAAAGGTCAAATTTTCATGGAGTTTAAGATGTATGACTTGAGAGCTTTCCAACTCCAAAACCCGTTACCATACCGAGATTAAAGAGCCCAATCTGCCCTACTATTTACCCATAACTGAAAGGAGAATTGGATTTATTCCTCTCCCAAAAGTTATAACACTATGTGAAATACAAAGTCTGTTAAAAATTTTAACTTGGATCACCGTGTCCATTTCCGAACGATAACCGTTTCACCCTGAGCACCTCAAACCATATATATATATATATATATATATATATCTCAGTTACATCGGATGACTATATAATTAATACATGAAACTTTTAGTCATGAAACCAGCATAAGGAGGTCAGATATTAATTTCTTTTAGGTTTTATCCTGTTCTGCTGGCCAGCAGGTGAACACTTTCTTCATTTAAGATAAAATTTTAAAATAATTTGTTTGTTGACCCAACCCCTTCATATGTATATACCTATATATGCTTTAAAATGAATAGGTTCACAAGTGAATTTGCTTTTAGGTCATTCATTCTTCTTCAACGCGTGTTTCTGACATTCTAAGTCGTCTTCAGGAAGTAAATAGTTTATTTGAGTATTCCCTTTAGTTCTTATTGTGGCAACTGTTTTGATAGAGTTGGATTACTTTTTAATTCCAGGATTTGTGTCTGTGAATGTCCAGTTTGAATTAATTGTCCGTGAAAAACTTTCTTCTCTGCAGATGTTGTTTCTGACTCTTTTTTTGACAAGTGTGTATACTGTGTGTTTGCGTGTCTGCATGAGAGCTCGTGTTCATAAAAAACACCGAAAGTATATGCACGTACGTGGACACAAACTCACAGAATACACTCTTGTAAAAAAAAAAAAAAGAAAAGAAAAAAGAACACAGACTGGACATTCACAGACGCAAATCCAGCAATTACAAAGAACTACAATCTTATAGAAACAGTCACCGCTATAGAAACCAAAGGAAACACTCAAATAAACCATTGACTCCCTGAAGATGACTTAAAATGCCTGAAAAACGTGTTGAAGAAGAATAAATGACCTAAAAGCAACTTCATTTGTGGACCTATTCATTTTAAAGTATTTTTTCTCTGTTTGGACAAATGTAAAAAAATTATTCTTTATTCTTATTTTACTTTTTTATTTTTCAATTCCTTTATTTTATCTTCTGAATACGAACTGTAACTCCACATTCGCTACTCTGCAACGGGAGGGGAGCATGTAAAGAGTCATCTGACGAGACAGAGAGTATAGTAATAATATTCTCCGCCGAAATAAATTTATTATGACGACTTAACCGAGTTTGAATCTCTATTAAATTGTACTATATATATATATCTATTCCTGGTATGATGAGAATTTCAGTTGGTTGGCTGTGTTTTACGGCATATCAACCCTTTTAGGTTATTTGATATCAAATTCTCTTTGTACATGCATATTAAATACATATGATTTGTAAACGAATAGTTTGTCGATAACAATTCTTAAAATGGCTCCGAGCTCATTTGCTTACACACAGTTAAATGGTTTCAAGTATAGTAAATATTCAAACAGTTCTTTTTTATCAATAGATGGGACCTTAACAAGTACTACCAGTTCGGGTCTATCCCAGTTAGCTGGAACTGTAGCATACGCCGACTGCATCTCTGTAGAGGACTAAGACTTCCTCCCCAGCAACAAATGTCCTGTATATGACACTAAACCATCTGATAGTGAGACTCCAATCCTGGACTTTTGGGGAAATGTGGAGTACCCCTTTTTAGCTATTACTCCCCAGATCCACTCTGACTCACAGTGGTTAGTTTGTTGGTTGGCATATCAACTCTTGTTGGTTATTTAATGTTAGATCTTCTTTATATATACATATATATATATATATATATATATATAATAAATATATATTAGATATATATATTTAATTCATGGAATATAGACTGCGACCCCTGGGTTTAACTGCCTGATGATTGTTGCTTTGTAAAAAACTCCATGAAACCCAGGGGTTGCAGTCTATATTCCATGAATTAATTATATATATATATCTAATATATATTTATTTATTATTATTATTATATAATAATTTTATCCTAGATATTGAGCACTCTCCATATTATATTGCACTTGGTTCGACACATACCAACAAAGTGATTTAGTGACAACCAACACTGTTATAATGATAATATATATATATATATATATATATATATATATATATATATATATATATATACGTGGTGCCTTCAATAAGTTTCAGGACTTTTTGTACAGGCATTATAAATTGTCGTAGACTCTTGAAAATTCACTATGTTATTGCTATATATCTTATAAGATTACAGAGATAAATGATTTCAATCATTGCTATCAAACTCTACTAATTCTATTCAATATCAATCCTTTGTTTGCACACAGTTAAATGGATATACGTATATGATTTGTAAGTGAATAGTTTGTAGGTAATTCTATTTTTAAAATAGTTAATTTCTTTCCACACAATTAAATTTTGCTATTGTTTGCACACTGTCAAATGGTTGCAATATTGCTATCAAACTCTAATCCTATTTAATATTGATCATTTGTTGGCACAGAGTGAAGTGATTACAAGTATTGCTATTTAACACTAAATTCTATTCAACGCAATTCATTTATCTATTTGCAGAGAGTCAAATGGAAATCGTTCCAAGTAATACGTAATACTAATGATTAATTTTTTTTTCATACAGTTAAACAATTTCAGATCTTCCACACTAATAGTCTCAACTGTACTCAGTTGAATGGTTTCAAGTATTGTGGCCCCGGAAAGGGTCACTAATGGAAACGCAGACACGGATATTAAGTAAATAGATTATATTGCACAAGAAAGATAGAGTTACATAGAAAAGGTAATAGGTCTCGTATTGTTTCGGATAACTCCGGTATTGTCCGGCTGGCAGCGCAATCTTTCAGTACCAATAAAGATGAGAAGAGTTCATTATGGTGAGATGGGTAAGGCTCCCACAACAGTTATGTAATACTGTTGTGGCGGAATCACCGACTCAACCACTCTCCATAATACCGGAAGACGCAGCAGTACGAAGTCAGTCTAGATCCAGAAGCTAACTTCTCCCCCGCGCGGTTATGCGAACTAGCTTACCGTCCTATGTTCTTGCAACCATCTTTTGTTCTTGTAAATATATACCTGTACTATAAACGTGGTGTTCTGTTCTCTTTGTGATCCCTTCCAGGGCCATACCAAATACCATTAATTCAATTTAGGCATACAGTTAAAGGGTTTTAAATATTGCTATTCAACAGTAATAATTCAATTCCTCATTACTTTTTCGTTTGCACACCAGTTAAAGGGTTTCAAATATTGCTATGCAACACTAACAATTCAATTTAACGAGTCATTTGTTTGCACATAGTTTAAATGTCTAACAGTTCTAGTTAACCCATCGATAGGACCTTGTCAGGTGCTACCACTTCGGGCCAGAGTGGACTTAGGAGCGATGACATTCCCCATAGCGCCAGCATTACTAGAGCCTCACAATTTGATTGTTTAGTGTCATACCTAGGATATTCGTTGATGGTGGGGGTTCTCACCTTTCTGCAGAGAGTCGGTTGGTGTTTTCTACAGCCCCAGTCGATTTCAGTTATATATTGATAGATAACAGAAAGAAATGCTGATATTGTATTTGGTCTGCAGTGAATGGATAACGAAAGTAATGGCATTGCAGATACACATGTGCATGCCAAGGCACAGGCCCCACCCCGCCTCACACGTTCCTACAAACCTACTACACATAACACGAACACACACACACATACACATCCGCGGACGCACATACACACACAGTGGTGGACAAGCTCACAAGCATACTCATACACATACACAGAGAAAGATAGGTAAGATCACAAGCACACACACACACACACACACACACACACACAGAGCTTACTCATTCA
>OY757937.1:66695228-66872728 GCA_963585895.1 Sepioteuthis lessoniana | reverse complement strand
TCATTTTGCTATTATAAATTTATTTCGACAGGTTGCCAACAGCAGCTTGCTTCATCAGATTACGTTACTACTTTCGGCAGCGTGTCGAAATAAATCTATAATTGCCTAATGACAGTCCCTTGAGTTTTCTTTCCAATTGCATTACAAATATATATATATATATATATATATATATATATATATATATATGTTCTTAGTTGTAAATATTTTAAAATGAATAGGTTCGCAATGAATTTCAGTGTGTTGCTTTAGGGTTTTATTGCATATAAATTTGTTCTACACGTGTTTCGGACGTCGTAGTGTTTTTCAACAAATCAATGACGTGCTTGATTTTACTGTGGTGTGATTCTTTTCTTAAATCCAATTTATTTTTTATTTTTCGTATTAACAAGTATATATTTTGCATGTTTGTATGTGTATACATTCAAATAAATGCTTGTACATCCTGTTGTTTTTCCTTTTCTCTATCTTCCTCTTTGGGTTATGTGTGAGGACCAAATAATAAGTATTCAATGTACATCTGGTATATAGTATTCCTAAAGAGCCAGTAGTAGTCTACTTAGGTTTCACCTACCAGATCAGTAGATTAATTCTGGATAAAGAGGGTTGACCAAAATGACATTATCATTAATAAAGTGACAACTAGAAAGAATAAAAAAAAAAACGGCCACATTTTATTTACCAAGCAACCAGGTTTTTCTATATTTACGTTTCAGCTCAGGTGATTCATCGGTGTTTTTTTTCTTCTCTTTTGGCTAACCATTGCAGTGCTGGTTGATTATTTTCTTGCAGTACGAATGTTTTTAGTATTTTCTTTATTTTAATGAAGCTTGTGTAATATTTTTTATTTACAAATTTTATCATCTGTTTTTTTTTTTTTTTTTTACACAGTTAGAATAATAAAATAGGTATAAAAAGAAAAGTGATACGCTCCCCCAACCGGGGGTTGGGCACTTTAGCAAAATAATTATTGGTTGCAACTCGCGTAATGTAAAGCTCTTCTAATGAATTGAACACTCCGGTATCCGATAGCGCAAAATGTAAACAAACGAAAGTTAATACATATGCGTTAATTCCCGAGCAGACGTTGAGTCGTAGGCTTAGTTGAGGGGTATGTCAACAGCCTGACGTAAAGTTAGGCAGGTTTCGATCCCGGCTTGCAGCATCTCGCGTGTCTAGCCACACTGAAGAGTTGTGATTCAACGAAACAGTCTGCCTGTGGATGACAATATTTATAGTCTGCACAAGTTGGGATTTTTGACCCCACTTTTGCCATAGCTACCAATACCACTACCCAACTGAAAAGTGAGGAGCTTGAAACGCAGAGTTTCCAGAATCTAGCACGGGATCCATTTGTGACATCGGTTTTTTAATCAGTTCTGACCATTTTTGCTACTGAGCAAGTCTTTCCAAAATAGGTTTTTTTTTCGCTCGGCTTATGGTTGAAAGGATCGGCTTGTTTGTAGTCACACACACACACACACACACACATATATATAGGGTGTCCCAAAAATTTTGACTTCATTTCGCAGGCCCATAATTTTGGCAATTTTTGTTGAAATGACCTTAAATTTTCACATAATATATAGAAACGGATCAAGACTTCATATTTAATGGAAGCAGACAGTACTTGTTTATCTTAATGAGAATCTGCCAGAAAGATGGATTGGGAGTGCTAGAGATGAAGGCAATTATTCTGATTAAATAGCCGTCGCGGTTACCGGACCAGTTCCCGTGTTATTTCTTTTTATTGGAATATGTGAAAGGACTGGCCTATGTCCACCCTCTTCCTGCTAACATTGATGAACTCAGGCAGAGAACTATTTCTGCACTGGATAATGTTACCGGGGACATTCTACAGCGTGTTTGGCAAGAGCTTAACAACCGACTTGTCGTGTCACAGGTGGGGTACATATTGAACACTTATAAAATCTGTACCCAGAGTAAACTTATGATGTTCAACACCTAAACAATTCAATTTCATTGAGCTAAACTCAGTGTTACTCAAGGTAATTGCTTTTAAAATTTTGTAAAATTATCTGGGACATCCAGTACACACGCACACACACACATACATACACATATATATATATATATATATATATATATGAAGCCAAGAATTAGTAGAACTACACTAAATAATCTCCCTAAGATAATTTCCATTTCCATTAGGTGACTGTAGAAGATTACATGACAGTTCCAGAAAGCCAACCATGATATTTTCTTGCTTCTGATCTCTGAGTCGTAGAGATGGTGTCTCTTTTGAGGGAAGGAGTAGCGCCCTCCCCTACACCTTGGTGTAGTAGCTATCGAAAAGGGAGCCTTCGGGTCACCCTCGACTATGGTCGCCAACTTTACTTACTTACCTACCCTATCAAGTAAGCTTTTTGTTATTTTGTACCTCTTCTATATACTACTAGTTCATTGAATAATATGTGTATATTTCTTGCTTTTGGGGCACGTTTATACATTCTTTTTTTTATACTACTTGCAGGAAGTATAATGTGTATATAATGTATATTTATTGTTTATGATATACATACAAATTAGTATATTTTGTTTTTCTTTCCGTTGTATCAAAATATAACGGATATAATAATGCTAATATTTGCTCCCTGGAGAGTGGGGAATCAGCTAAAATATCTTCACTGTTTCTAAGCATTCCTATTGAGCGTTGAATTAACAGTTGATTTCATCAGCAGTCACTGATAAATTTCAGGAAAAACAAAGTCTGCTAGTTTGAATTTGAACAAGGACTTGGTTTGGTTTGGTTTCTTTGTTTAATGGCATATCAACCTTTGTAGGTTATCTAACGCCAAAACCATTCTTCTAGAAGAACAGTAGTTGTACTATTTAACCCATAGCTGGGAGGCTAAGGGGGTTCATACCTTTCCCAAGGGTATTTGCCCGAAAGTGAACGTAATAGCGCGATTGGAGTACGAACTCGCGTACTACGATTCCGCAGTCCATCGCTTTAACCATTACATCACGAGGACACCCACCAAGGACGTGGTAAATATACACATAGATCATCAAGATTTTTCCTTGTTATGTAGATCTGGTGTTTTTTTCTATTTCATTACAAGTTTTACACGTACGTAAACGTTCTCTTAATATCTTATTTAAGAGTGTCAAACGTTAGATTCCTTTTATTCAAACTAGAAATAAAAAGAACTCCCACTTGTGGGTGGTTTTTGTAACGGATAGCTCAAAAGATACGATATGAAGGGATTGAGAGAGGGGGGAGAGATAATGAACGGAAGGCAATAAATAAACAGACAGGTGGATTAATTGACGGATAATGAACAGAGTGAAATAGATAGATTGTAAATAAAATATTATATATATATATATATATATATATAGAGAGAGAGAGAGACAGACAGACAGACAGACAGAGACATAGATAGATAGATAGATAGATAGATAATTAACGGAGGGCAATAGATAAAAAGACATAGATAGAAAGATAGTGAATAAAATCACACGCACACACACACACACACATACACACATGCATACACACACACACAAACATATACATATATATAGAGAGAGAGAGAGAGAAAGAAAGAGAAAGAGAAAGAAAGGGGGATAATTAATAGAGATAGATATTGAATAAAATGAAATAAATTGACGTTAACATACAGAAAGAACATAAAGGTATGATGTTCATATGTAAAAGATGATCTATCTTGAAAAGAAAAATAGGTTACGGCTGCAATTGAATCCAAAATGAAGTAGCGGGTCACGTGATGGCATTTTGAGGTTTTGGCTCTAATTAAAAAAAATAGCGTGTGAATGAAATTGATAGCATCGCCAGTTGATGTCAACTTGAGGAATACTTGATGAATAGCTTAACACATAAACATCGATGAATTTAATTAAAAACAGATACTATCCATTAATCTAGATGAAAGATCGGTTAACTCTCTCTCTCTTTCTCTCTCTCTATTAAGAACACAAACACACACACACAGAGGCAAAAGAGAAAAACATATGCAGACACACTCACAGAGGTAAATGAGCGTAAACAAACATACCATACATATTTTTCTTAGTTCATAGATTGATATGAACATTATTATCCATTCGTCTAGCAAAATGATCCATGATCTTCCTTTTTTCACATACAAGAGCAAACGAATTAAAATTCAATGTCCTAAGCTTACTTGCTTACATACAGACGTGCCTAATTCCACACAACCAACTAATAAGGAACACTTCTCCAAAATGTAAGTCTCTCACAAACATTCATATCTCTCAGGAACTTCACATACACATACGTATAACAAAGACATTTCTAAAAACACCTTCATTTACTCCATTTGTATTATTTTTATCTATTTTGCCCGGGCAAGAAAATCTGTTGTTAATTGTACTTGTGGGATAGGATCAAGTTGGCCTTGGTATCGACGACTTGAAGGTTGGTCTTAATATATTTGTTGGACCTGAATACCAAAACTCTCTTTCTTTCTCTCTCTATCTCTCTCTCTCTCTCTCTCTCTCTCTTACACACACACACACACACACACACATATATATATATGTGTGTGTGTGTGTATACACATGCAAAAGAACAGGCGCATGTAAACTTACACGTATGCGCAAGTGATATGGGAGAGGTCGGCATATTAGAATATATAAACAAATGCGAAAGAGATATGTTGAATGTTATTGATAGACATGTCGATAGATCGATTGATTAATAGGAACAGATAGATAGATCGATTGATAGATAGATAGATTGATTTGAATAAATGTGGGGTAGATATGATCAGATTTGAACAGATGCAAAGTATGAACCGTTAGGAACAGATGTATGATATGAATAAATGTAAAATATGAAAAGATGCAAGATAAATTGATGGAACAGATGTGAGACATATTGATAGATAGGTATTGACAGATGTGAGTTAGATATGAACTGATGTAAAATATGTACAGATTTAAGATAAATGGGTATGAGCTGATGTGTGATATGAACAGATGAAAGATAAGTATGAACAGATGAGAGATAGACATGAACAGATGTAACATATGAATATACCTGAGATAAAACGGATGTATGGATAGATATATCATAAGATAGACTGATACAACAGATGTAAAGATAGATATTTGTGAAAGTGAGATATGTGTGAGATTTGATAAATCGACATGAACAGATGTGAGATAGGGTTACGTTTTTATGAATCACGAAAATATGTAAACAAAACTAAAAAGAGACGGACTCATGGTTGGCAACAAAATTTGTTTTATTTAACCACAAGACAGACATGCATCTATTGAGCAAGAAAGAAGCTGTTTAACATTGCGTTCACCAGTCAAATGCACGTCTACCATGTGTCATGGCTGATTTCAAGTCTCTCTGTTTTCTGTTTCTCACGCGTGTCTGTTATTCCGGTTCCTTAAAATTCCACAATACACTGTCTACGGGAGGCAACCTCTTTCTATCCCTCAGGGGAATAACTTTGTTATTTTTTTCGTTAGGTCTGGTTACTAACAGATAGATATTTTGATATAAAAAGATATTATGTAAATAGATATGATAGATATGAATATGATAGTTTGGTATATTAGATAGATAGATAGATAGATAGATAGATACTTGTAATAAATAGATATTATAGATGTTTCTGTTTGATTTCTTTGTTTAATGGCATATCAACCTTAGTGATTTATTTTATGCCAAAGTCATCCTAGTAGAACTCGCTTACAACGACGTGATAGATTTGGTAAAATGTGAGAAATGTGATAGATGTAGTAAATTGATGTGATAGATAGGAATAGGATCACTTATTATAAATGTATATCTGAAATTGAAAATTTGATATCGACAGATGTGAGGTAGATGTGAACAGATGTGAGATTTATAGATAATTCGATATGGGCAGATGTAAGTTAGTTATGAACAGATGTAAAGATAGATATTAACAGATGTACGATAAATAGATAGTGATGAACAGATGTAAAAATAGATATGATATAGATAGATATGAATGATGGGTCGTTGATATGATAGACATATGATGTAAACATATGAGATAGATATGAACACATGTGAGATAGATATAAAGAGATGTAAGATAGATTGATAGATATGAATAGATGCGAGATATACTGATATATAGTTTGATATAAAACAGATATTTGATAGATATGAATCCATAGATATGAATGATATAATATAGATAAGATTGATAATTCCATATGGAAAGATGTGAGATTAATAAGATAGATGGCTCGACATGAACAGTTGAGAGATAGATAGACAGATATAAACAGATGTAAAGGAAGGTAGATATGTACAGATGAACGATAAATAGATTGATATAAACAGATGTAATAGATACGAGCATATGTGAGATGGATAGGAACAGACGTGTGACACACACCCACATATATAATTAGGCTTTCCGAAAACGTAATGAAAAAGCTAGGTATATTTACTATATATATATATGTATATAAAGAGAAGGTACCTGGCAAATTAATTTTTCATTAGGCTTGGGAGAAGCGCCTTTATATATATATATATATATATATATATATAGAAAGAGAGAGATGAAGAGATGTGAGGTAGATAGATATACAGATACATTGATATGAAACCTCACTTGACACCCGATAGATATTATCTTATGACTATTCTAATAATTGGGGTAGCACAGGGGTTAAAGTGCTGGATTGCGACATTGTAGTACCCGAGTTAGAACTCCTGTTGTGCTATTACGTTCACTTTCGGACTTAAACGCTTGAGAAAGGCATGAACTCCTTTATTCCCCCAAACTATGAGTTAAATAATACAGCTACTGTCCTTCTACAAGGATGATTTTGGCATTTAAGAACCCAAGAAAGATGTTGGCTGGTTGTTTTATTTTACGGCGTATCAACTCTTTTCGGGTCATTTAAGTCATTTTGATGAAAATTTCAAACAATTAAGCGTAGCATAAGTACACAGTTTAAATATCAAAAACAGTTCTATTTCAAACAATACAGTTTAGCAGAAGCACACAGTTTAGTTCTATTTAACCCATAGATAGAACCCTATCAGGTGCTACCACTCTGGGCCAGAGTAGACCTGGGAGCGATGGCAATAAAGGGGTCTCTACATTCTCCAAGACTTCAGCATTATTGGAGCCTCACCATCAGATTGTTTAGTTTCATATCCAAGACACCCATTGAGAGAAACTCTGCAGAAATGTAGTAAGTGTATTCTGCAGCCCCAGCTGACTGGTCCATCAGTTACTTTTAAATGTAAAAACAGTTCTGTTTCAAACATGTAACGAGAGAAGAAACTTACCTCCTGGATCAAAGCGCGTAAGACTATGCCTTGCGTGTTAAGCAGTAGAAAATATGTTCACTTCTGGAGGCAGAAGTTATAGTGCGCAATCTTGTCTCTCACGAGAAGAAATCTACCACGCATGTAAATTTCTATATGCCGGAACTTGAATAAAAGAGCATGCCAGTAGCAGGAGCGGTGTTGTTGTTCTTTGTAGAATACCTTTTTGACAGACAGAACGAACGAGTCGACCTGAGGTGTACTGAGGAAGGGCTGCTAGTCACGTGTGTTGTTATTTTTAGTCAACTGAGGCAACCCTATTGTCTGAGGTCTGGGCTACTGCTCTTGTTTGGACTATTTCTTCAACAAAACAATTCATTTTAGCGTAAGTACACAGTTTGTTTGTTTTTTTTTTGTTTTTTTACTTACACACAGTTAAATGTAAAACTGTTGATTTCAAACAATTCAGCTTGGCCAGCAGGAAAGATGATATACCATCAAACAAAGTGACTGAAACTTAGTCTTGTAACTACCTATTTTTACTGATGGCCATATGAGATCATGGTCGTCAAAGAAGCCGTTGTAGCATCGTTTAATTAAGCAAAAGTTTCGCATTTGATGCATCTAGATTAAAAATATAGTTTGTTTTTTTACTTTCAGAGCGTTGGATTCCATAATTGACTCTTGACATAATAATTCTTTCTTTCGATTAGGGAATCGGAAATTGCTCGTTGATTGTACTGGGAGGAATTCTTTAACAGGAATAGAATTGATTCTGGATTCTGAAGAATACCTGGTCGTCATTTATTAAGTTTTACTTAGTTTGGTACTGGGCCAAAAGTTTCGGGTACCCGATGAGAATCTAACTCATTCATCATTATCATCATTATGGATTCCTTTTACTTTCTCTCGCTAGCTTTTCCTATCGGCCATCGCTCTTGATTAGACATCTAGACGGCCCACAGTGTTCGCACTGATCTGATGAATGTAACTCTTTGTGGGTCAGCCGACACTGGTGCGTCCATATGTAGGAGTCCATAGGAGAACGTCGCTTATGTATTCGTCCTTACTTTTTCAGCAGTGCCCAGTAGGTCTTGCTCGTCTTATTTGAATGGTTTTTAAGATGGGATGTAAGTGGCCGTACAACTGATGTTTTGTAGGGTTCTGCTTCTAGGGTTTGTTCAAAACAGCACGCAGAGTCATTGTGTCTTTCTCATCTAGCCTTTCTCCTAGCGTTTCGTTAGAGCCGAAGTTGTGTAACCATACAGTAGTACTAATATGACAACATTGATCTGCAAGACTAGCTTGCTAAACAGAAAAGCACGACGAGGTGCTCGTCAATGTAAAGAAGTTGGAGATGTTAAAAATAGAAGAGGAGAAAAGGAGAAAAACATGAAGAGGGAAAAAACAAA
The DNA here is from genome assembly GCA_963585895.1 of Sepioteuthis lessoniana. NCBI lineage: Eukaryota > Metazoa > Mollusca > Cephalopoda > Myopsida > Loliginidae > Sepioteuthis > Sepioteuthis lessoniana. The sequence continues at coordinate 66,864,031 of OY757937.1, read as the reverse complement.
CTGGAAAGAGGACGAGTGAGAGAGAGAGAGAGAGAAAGAGAGAGGGGTAAGAAAGGATGAATAGGGAAGAAAGAAAGGATGAATAGGGAAGAAAGAAAGGATGAATAGGGAAGTGAAGGTAGAAAAAGACATAAAGACAGAAAGGGAACAAAGAAAAAAACAGAGAAAGGGGAGGAGAAGGAAAAAAGGAAGAGAGAGGGTATGAGTGAGAGAGAGAAGTGATAAAAAACAGAGAGACAAAGAGAAAGACAGAGAGAGAAAGAGAAAGTAAATAGAAAGACAGAATAAATAGAAAAAGAGACGAGAGAGTGATTTAGTTAAGAGAGAGGGAACGATTGAGAGAGGGAATAGGGAGAAAGGTAGAGAGAGAAAAGAGAGAGATTGAGAGAGAGAACAAAAAGAAAAACGTGTGGGAGAGGGAGAGGAAGATAGAGAGAAAGTGAACAGAGAGATAAACAGTGAATAGAGAAAAACACAGAGAGAGAGACAGGGAGAGAGAGAGAGAGAGAGGAGAAAAACAGGGAGAGATAGAGAGATTGTGAAGAGAGAGGGAATAAGGGAAAAAGTAAAGAGAGAAAATGAAGAGAGAGAGAGAGAGGAGCGCAAACTGAGAAGAAGAGAGAGACAGACAGACAGAGAGACAGAGAAGAGAATGAAAAACCGGAAGAGAAATGGAGAGTTAGCTAAGAGAGAGGGAAAAAACTGAGAGAGAGAGGGGGGGAGGAATGGGAAAAAGCGTGAAGAGAGAGAGAGAAAGAGAGAAAAGAGAAAAGAGAGAGAGAGAGAGAAAAGAGAGAGAGAGAGAAAAGAGAGAGAGAGAGAGAGAAAAGAGAGAGAGAGAAAAGAGAGAGAGAGAGAGAGAGAGAGAGAGAAAAGAGAAAAGAGAGAGAGAGAGAGAGAACAGACTGAGACAGATAAGAACGTATATTATTTTAATCTATTACGAGAGTATTTAAATTACAAACTTTATTTCCTTCGAAATAATTCTCTTGGTCTCGTGTTGTTCGTGAGGCTTAAAATAAACTGAATCCCTGCAAAGGGTTAAGACCCCACAAAAAAAAGTTGTCCCGGGTATGATAATGAACTGCATCTGATGGAGGTTCCAGTTCTGCAGCTCTGGGGGTTGTGGAACTCTCCTTCGCTACCATTACTCCCAAGTCCATTCTTAACTGGAGTGAAAGTATCTGTGAACGCCCCATCTATGGGTGAAATAGATATGTTTAAAGATTATTTGTATTCGATAGGATACATTGATGCCATATAACTGTGCAAATTATTTGTATTAGATAGGAATACTTTATATCGTATAACTGTGCAAATTATTTGTATTAGATAGGAATACTTTATATCAAATAACTGTGCAAATTATTTGTATTAGAAAGAATACTTTATATCATATAACGGTGCAAATTATTTGTATTAGATAGGAATACGTGATATCATATGACTGTGCAAATTATTTGTATTAGATAGGAATACTTTATATCGTATAACTGTGCAAATTATTTGTATTAGATAGGAATACTTTATATCATATAACTGTGCAAATTATTTGTATCACGAATAGTTACTTGATTCTGAAATTGTTTACCAGGGATTATTTCTATTAGTTTCTTGATACTATTCAACTGCGTGAAAATTCTTGTATTTGATCGGAATACTTTATATCATATAACTGAATGAAACAAACAAACAAACAAACAAGTCAAAACAACAATTGAAGAAACTACTACACAAAAAATGGAATATAAATATATAATGAAAGGAGTTCCCTAATCTCGAAGCGTAAAGTAACTTTTGACTGGATGACATGCCGTTAAAATCAATCAATCAATCAATAATGTTTAATGAAAATATGAAATAATACAAGTAATGATAGAATTAGTTTAAGGCGTCTGTGGTGTCATGTTATCATCGTAGGAAACTGACCCAGTAATCCGAGTTCAAACCTTGGACGACACAGTTTGCCTTTCATTGAGAAAAGTATACATCCATCTCTTTCTCTCTCAGCAATGGATGATTAGTAGGGCAGGCTGGGCTCTTAAACTTTGGTATGCCAACCGATCTATGAGAAAGAAAACTCTAGATTCAAACCTTTTAAACTCCGCTTAAAAATTGACCTTGTATTGCATCCTTATCGTATGGAGGTTTTGGGAATATATATATATATATATATATAATAGTAGAATTAGTAATTGTCTACTAGCTTATTAGTAATAAATTTACAATTTGGCTCCTTGCAAGTTTTTTTACAACTGTGATAACATGTGTTTTTCTTAAAGTTCGAGTGACAGCAAGTCTCCTCAGTAGTCACGGGCTCTTCCAAGTATTCTTGCTGATCTCAGCTGTGGTGTAGTCTGAACAATACCAAAGGATTTCTACTTCCTCCATTCTCTTTCCAATGTTCTTGGGGAATATTCCAAATGCTCCGAATATGATTGGTATAACTGTCACCCTCGATATTCCACAAAGTCTTTTTTCTCGAATTTTTCGCTTTTCTTTGTTTTAAGTCTGTGACCTGCGGAAACCACGAAGACTACTAGTTAATTTCGCTTATTCTTTTGGGTTACAACTGCATCTGGATTTCTGGCCGGGATTGGGTGGTCCATTTTTATCTTATGTCAAGATCACAGAAAATAATAATAATAATAATAATAATAGAGAGAGAGAGAGAGAGAGAGAGAGAGAGAGAGAGAGAGAGAGAGAGAGAGAGATTCTAAGGGTCCATGAACAGAGACTCAAACGTCAAAGTGACATTTATACTAATCGTAATTGGTGCTCTTGGTACAGTCACTGAAGCATTAATAAAGGGACTGGAGACGATCAAAACTACTGTATAATTGAGATCGGCCAGAATACCGAGAAGAGTCCTGGAGACTTGAGGGGTCTTGCTGTCTTTCAGACTCCAGTGAAAGAACATCAGTGTTAGGTGATGTGAAAAACTCTTAAGGAGTGAATATTTATAAAAAAATATTGATATTAATAATAATAATAATAATAATAATAATAATTCCGCTGGGAGATGTGCAAGAAATTTAAATTTGACCATACAAACAAATGGTATATGCGCAACCCAACACACATAAACTCCTATGGGGCTTTGGCATAAAGATGGATCACCTAATCTCGACCAGAAAACCAGGCCTAATAATAATCAACATAAAAAGAGAATTTGCAAAATTGTCGACTTTGCTGTCCCAGCTGATCACAGAATAAAACTGAAAGAATGTGAAAAGAAGGATAATTACCTCGAACTTGCTAGGGAATTGAAAAAAACTATGGAACATGCAGGTGACAATTACACCTATTGTAATTGGTGCGTTTGGAACAGTAACTAAAGGATTATTAAAGGGACTGGAGGACTTGAAAGTTAGCGGACGAGTGGAGACCATCCAAACTCTTACATTATTGAGAACGGCCAGAATACTGAGAAGAGTCCTGGAGACTTGAGGAGACTTGCTGTCACTCAAACTCCAGTGAAAGACCATCAGCTAACGCTGATGTGAAAAACTCTAATAATAATAATAATTAACAAAAAAAAAGAGAATTTGCAAAATTGTTGACTTTGCTGTCCCAGCTGACCACAGAATAAAACTGAAAGAATGTGAAAAGAAATATAAGTACCTCGACCTTGCTAGAGAATTGAAAAAGCTGTGGAACAAGAAAGTGACGACTGTACCAATTGTGGTTGGTGCTGTTGGCACAATAACTAAAAGATTATTAAAAGGCCTGGAGGAATTGGGGCGGACGGGTAGAGACTATCCAAATGACAGCATAACTGAGAACGGCCAGAATACTGAGAAGAGTCCTAGTGACTTGAGGAGACTTGGTGTCACTCAAACTCCAGTGAAAAACCATAAGCTAAAACTGATGTGAAAAACTCTCAAGGAGTAAATAATAATAATAATCTGAATCTATTCGGATAGCAACACAAAACAACGCCATAAGGACCAATCATATCAAAGGAAAAATGCATATGACGCAACAAAATAGCAAATGTATGTTATATGGAGATAGAGACGAAACGGTTAATCACATAAAAGGTGAATGTGGCAAATTAGCTCTGAAAGTGTATAAGATAGACATGACTTGGTGGGGTAGGTGATCCTCTTGGAACTGTGCCAGAAACTGAAATTTCACCATGCGAACAAATGGTATATGCTCAACCCAGAACCTGTCCAGGAGAATGAGACACACAAACTTCTCTGGGATTTTGAGATACAAACGGATCACGTAACTTCGGCCAGATGACCAGACCTCGTGATAAGTACAGAGTAAGGATAAGTATCATGACCTTGCTAAAGGACTGAGAAAACTGAGGAACATGAAGGTGACGGTGATACCAATTTTAATTGGTGTGCTAGGTATAGTCACCAAAGGATTGATACTTGGACTGAAGGACTTGAGAATAAAAGTACGAGTAGAGACCATCCAGACTACAGTATTATTAAGATCGGCCAGAATACTGAGAAGAGTCCTGGAGACTTGAGGAGACTTGCTGTCACTCAAACTCATGTGAAAAACCATCGACTATTGTGGTGTGAAAAACTCTCAAAAGAGAACAATGATAATTATTATTATTTATGTTTTTCACACAAGCTTTTGCTGGTGCTCTTTCACTGGAGTGACAGCAGTTTTTCACAGATCATTAAAACTCATCTGAGTATTCTTGCCGATTTCAACAATGCTGTTGTTTGGATAGTCTCGATTCTTCCTCTGATTTCCAATTCCTTCAGTTCCCTTCCCAAGCCACCTACAGTTGGTATCACCATCATTTTCTTGTTCCTCAGCATTTTCAGCTCTCTGGCAAGGTCTTTGTATTTATTCATCTTTTCGCATTCTTTAATATGAACTCTGTGGTCCGCTGGAACGGCAAAACCTGCTGGATGACAAATTCTTTCTTTTGTTAAGTAACACTTGGCCTGGTCTTCTGGCCAAGATTGGGAGATCCGTTTCTATTAAGAGTCACTAATGAAAACACAAACACGGATATTAGATAACAGATTATATTACACAAGAAAGATAGAGTTACATAGAAAAGGTAAGATGTCTTGTACTGTTCTGATAACACCGATATTGATCTACCTCCTGGCAGCGAAATCTCTCAGAACTAATAAAGGCGAGAAGAGTCCATTATGGTGAGATGGGTAATGCTCCCACAACAGTTTCTATCTCAAAGCCCAAGAGTATTTTATGAGTTTCATTTTCTAGTACGAATTTTTTGGGGGTTTATGCATATACCATTTATTAGTATGGTCAAACTTTAATCACTTGCACAATTCTCGGTGGATCTTCTTTCCCCTCTCAGTCATGCCTAGTCTTGTTTTCATTTTGTGTCAGTTTGCTGCATTCAATTATGTAACTAACCTTCTCATCTCTGTTTCTAGATAACATACACTTGTTATTCTATTACGTATTTTTAGTTTTCCTTCTTTTCTTGATACGTATAGTTTGTCTATGTCATCTCTCGGTTGTTAGGCCTTGTGCATCGTCATCAATTTCCATGTCCTTTGGTCCATTTGGCTGAGTTCCTCCCACAACAAGAAGTGAAATAATGATGATTATGATAATACAAGAAAAGGAAAAGATAAACAAATACTTGAGTCTTGCCAGAGGGCTAAAAAAAGTGATGGTGACGCCAGTTGTAATTAGCACACTCGGAAAATCCCATAAAGGCCTGGAAAAGAGACTGAGATAATTGGAAATCAAAGCAAAAATCGAGACCATCCAGACCACAGCAATCCTGAAATCTGCTTGAATATTAAGAAGAGTCCTGGAGATTTAAGGACACTTTGAGGAGCCCATTAATTAAAATAGGTATGAAAACTAGTACAATAATAATAATTATTATAGGAGTGCTTGGTATTGTCATCAAAGGATTGGTACAGGGACTGGAAGACTTGGTAATAAGAGGACGAGTGGAGACCATTCAAGCATTGTTGAGATCGGCCAGAATATTAAGAGCCCTAAAGACCTGAGGAGACTTGCTATAGCTCAGACTCCAGGGGGAAACCATTAGCTAACGCTGGTGTAAAGAGCTACTAAATGAGTTAAATAATAGTGGTAGTTAACAAAAAAAAAAAAAAAAAAAAAAAAAGAAAGATATAACCTGTCAAATAGTGGACTTTGTCGTTCCGGAGCACAAAATCGTGAAAATCAAAGAAAACGAAAAGATGAACAAACACTTAGACCTTGCCTGAGAACTAAAAAAGCTGTGAAATATGAAGGTGATGATGATACTAATTGTAATTGGAGCGCTCGGAATGTTGTATACTACGCGTATGCAAACCACACAATACAATTACACAATAGGCGGACTCTAAAACACAGGCGACTCCGTTGTTCAGGTACGAACGCAATTATTAACTTCTGACTTCTTCGACACGAGGAGAGAGACAATTCTTAAAAGTCTTTCGTAATCATACTATGCTAACCATACCCCAACGCTCTGCACATCTCGTGGTCCAATCTCAATATCTCAACATCATGATCGGACCCCAACTTCAACTGTCTGCCTCAATGGCAGACAACACAACTGTGTCTATATGGCCCAAAGTCAACTCCCAACTGACTCTTTTTCAGAATCTTCAAATTCTCTGGACCATTGGTTCCGGGCATGACGTCATTCACACTCCAGCCTCATTTTCTGTCTTGGGTTTATTATGACAATTGTGATTGTCATATCCTTTGCACGCAACAGTAAACTGTACCCAATGCTATGCACTAGAACTAAGTTGTTCAAAGGCCAACCAAACTGAATGATAAAATATAATTAACGAAAAATGATTAATATAAAAAAAATAATTCCTTAATTATATAACAGGAATAATCTCGAGAGTACTTGTAAGAGGGCTTGAAGAGTTGGAAATCAAAGGACAGGCAGAGACCATCCAAACCACAGCATTGTTAAAATCTGTCAGAATACTGAGAAGAGTCCTGGAGACTTGAGGAGATTTGTGGTCTCTCAGACTCCACTGAAAGACCAACAGCTAACGTTGGTGTGAAATAATATCACTTCATCCCGGCCAGACGACCAGACCAAGTGATTATTCGAAAAAAACCCAAAAAACAAACAAACTAAGAAACGAGAATCTGCTAAATAGTGGACTTTGCCGTTTATGACGGACCACAGAGTGAAAATAAAAAAAAAACAAAAACAAACAAAAAAAGAGACAAGTACTTAGACCTTGCCTGAGAACTCGGACAATTGGAACATGAAGGTGACTGTGATACCAATTGTAATTGGCGCACTTGGAACGGTAGCCAGGAGGTCTGGAAGTGTTGGAAATAGGAGGAAGAACCGAGACCATCCAAACTACAGTATCGTTGAAATCGGACAGAATACTGAGAAGAGTCCTGGAAACCTGAGGAGACTTACTGTCACTCAGACTCCAGTGAAAGCTATCAGCTAACGCTCTAGTGGAAAAACACGCGGGAAGTAAAATAATAAAAATCAGAAATATTTTTGTTTCAGATATTGTAATGGTTGTTGCAAATATTGCGATTCTGATAATCTTGAGGAATTATTCTAAACCGGGCCTCAAAGTTACTTAAACAACTTGCACAATTTAGGAGCAGCAAAGAAATGAAAGATCTGATCCCACTGACCAAATTTGGTTTTAGCGTTTTAAAGGTGGAGACTTGATCCTTGAAATAAAGCTCAGATTTTACGGGTTGTTTAGGCTAGTATTCTCATCAATATCGATTTTTTTCAATACGTTTCGCCTGACACTTTCTATGGCCTTCAGATATATAATAATTCATAAGATATCAAATAGATTTGACGAAGACTTTTATAGAATAATGATATTAACTCCTTTCAAAATCACGGTCTCTGCTTTTACAGTGAATGTAAATATTCGTTCTTTTACCATTTCAAAGAGAGAATGTCCTTCCCTCTTTAAAAGATGTTTTATTTTTTGCGTGTGCCTATTACAGAAATTTACTTAATCTCAACTGTTCTTCTATAGTTGTATCGTTTATTGTACTTTCCTGTACATTCTTGTCTATAAGGGTATGTAGGCATTTTGCGCACGTACACACACACACATGTGTGTGTGTGTGTGTGGATATATTTCAAGATCTCAGCCTTTTTTTTTGTGACTATGTAAGTGTTCGTGTACACATCTGCGTGTCCTTTTACTGCATATATTCGAAGTTTATATGTATATCAAATATTGTATGTATAAGTATTTTCGTTTGCACCGGTGCTGCGCATGCGTGTTTCTTTCTGTCGACCTTCCATGGATTGGCTATGAGCTGTGCTTACGTTTGCAGGCGACAAGCCAGTCATTGGTGCATGTTAAATGAACTTTCAATGGTCCACTCCTCCTTTTCAGTCAGCTACTGACTCACCACTTGAAGTAGATTCCAACAAAAATCCATCACCCGAGCAACATCCAACACCCTGCATGTGACAGATATGGTTAAACCGGTCGTTTTTACTGTCTTTGAAATGGAATTACTCAATATCAGGTGCCATGACAAAATACCTCCGTTCTCAACCAATTTATTTCTCCCGTTTTCTTTTCTTTTCTTTGTTTTTTATTTACTTTCTTTCAAGTCCTTTTTATTACTTTTGTTTTCTTTCTTTCTTTCTTTCTTTCTTTCTTTCATTTAAGAATACTCTTTCTTTTTTTCTTTCTTTGGAAAATACATTTTCTTTCTTTCTTTCTTTCTTTCTTTCTTGAAAGTACTTTTAGTTTCTTTCTTTCTTTCTTTCTTTCTTTCTTTCTTTCTTTCTTATAAGAATACTCTTTCTTTCTTTCTTTCTTTGAAAAAAACTTTTCTGTCTTTCTTTCTTTCTTTCTTTCTTTGGAAAATACATTTTCTTTCTTTCTTTCTTTCTTTCTTTCTTTCTTTAAAGTACTTTTAGTTTCTTTCTTTCTTTCTTTCTTTCTTTCTTTCTTTCTTTCAGAATACTGTTCTTTCTTTCTTTTTTTCTTTCTTTCTTTCTTTCAAGAATACCTTTCTTTCTTTCATTGGAAAAAACTTCTTATTTCTTTCTTTTTTTCTTTCTTTTAAAAATACACTTCTTTCTTTCTTTCTTTCTTTCTTTCTTTCTAGAATACTTTTCTTTCTTTTTTTGAAAAAAACCCTTCTTTCTTTTTTTTCTTTCTTTCTTTTGAGAATGCTCGCTCATTGTTTGTTTGTTTCTTCTTTTCTTTCAAGAATACTTGTTAATATGCTGCAATTTATTTTATCATTTTTTTTACCTACCATAATTTATTTTATTTGTGACCCACCCAAACTTTCCGGCAGATGTTTTGGTTGAAAATCATAAAGATACTGATTCAAAATAGATGTGAGATCCTATATAGGAAGAAATGATTGCGCATGTGCATAAGTAAGGGAGTGCTATCACTTATCCTTCCTGTTCATTAGAGTTTTGCTCTTCAATTATCTTTAAATGTCGACTGTTGAGGACGTTAACACATTGGATCTTTTATTTTAAGTATAGGCTACCTGCACTAGTAAACATCAAAAGCCAGTCATAGCGTTGTCCGTCTGAGACAAGTAGGACTCTTATACATCGAAAAAAAGATGGGTGTTAGGATTTATTTCGACTTCTATCATTGGTCAGACAGAGAGAGAGAGAGAGAGAGATAGAGAGAGAGGAGAGGAAATATATAGAGAGCGTGATTGGTAAATAGGTTGAGAGATTTTCTTTTTTTTTCTAATTATTTTTTTTACTAACAACAGCTGTACGGCCACTTACCTCCCATCTCAAAAAGCATCCAAGTGAGACAAACAAGACATGCAGGAGACTGCTCGAGAAGCAAGAACGAACTCATAAGTGAGGTTCTTCAATGGGCCCCTACACATGGACATGCCAGTGTTGGCCGACCAGCAAGAACTTATTTATATAAGCTCTGCGCAGACACAGGATGTAGTTAGGAGGACCTGTCGAGAGCGATGGATGATAGGGACGAATAGAGAGAGAGAGAGAGAGAGAGAGAGAGAGAGAGAGTGTGTGTGTGTGTGTCAGGAAAATACGTGCTGGCAGCGCGACTTATGATGATGATGATGATATATATATATATACTTGTCCAGAATATCCCATGGTTAAACTTACATTTCCCATCCAGAAAAGTATGTCAATCAGTCGGAAGTCACCGTTTTCTTAGCGGTTGAGAGAATGAAAAGCTAAAGAAATACTACGGGTTGGTAAATTAATGCGAGTTGAAAATGTTCGTTGTTTTTATTTTATTTTATTTGTATTGTTTTCTCATAAAAATGTGGCACGATGGGTGACATTCGTTTATCTGGGTGTGGATTTGTACCACTCAGAGGATCCCTTTGTCTGTTTTGGCGCAAAACCCACACAAAGGGCGTGCACGCGAGATTACCCACGGGACCAGAAGAGGGCGAGGGAAGGCAAGGTCCTAGGAAGGCAAGGTCCCAGAACAGAACACAGAAGAAAGCAGTCGATTGAACAGGGCAGTCGACAGAACAGGGCTGTCAGCAGGAGAGATCAGTCGACAGAAGTCGGTAGAAACCGACGGTCAGAGAAAGGCCACTGCTCGGACCTGTGAACCCAGAGGCCGGGTTGGCCAACGTGAGAAAATGAGTCAGTGTTCCTGATGATTTTGTGGGAATTTCGCTCGAATACACGCTCATGATAACTCACAGAAGCACAGAATGCTTGGAAAATGTTACAAACTTCTCCCTTCGTGTGCTTGGAGCTAACTCTAGTCCGTGTTTGTTCTCTTTTCTTCTACCCTCTCAGTTGTGTATGTTGTGTCTTTGTGTTGGTAAAAAAATACCCCTGGTCAGAGGTGAGAGAAATCACAAGACGATCGGATGGCCATGAGTGGTTTAGGAGTTTGTGTATTATCACAAAAATCTTAAGTAAAAAAATTTGTTAAATACTCCCGTCCAGGCCGAATCCCTGCTGTATAGTCTGGAACGGGCAGCAGGTAGCATAGACCTCTATATCAACGCAGAGAAAACAGAGTTCATGTACTTTAATTAAAGAGGCTATATCTCTACAGTAAATGGAATATTCACCTACATCAGAAGCAGCGTCTCATATACCGAGAATGACATTAACACCCGACTAGCCAAGGCATGGACAGCTATCGATATACTATGTCATATTGAAGTCCGACCTATCAAATAAGATAAAGCGCAGTTTTTCCAAGCAGCGGTCGTGTCAATATTGCTGTATGAATGCACCACATGGACGCTGACTAAGCGTACGGAGAGAAAGCTTGACGGCAATTGCACAAGAATGCTGTGAGCTGAACTGAACAAGTTCTAGAGGCAGCATCCGACAAAGCAGCACTTGTACGGATATCTACGACCCATCTCGAAAAGTATCCAAACTACACGAGCAAGGTAAGCAGGACACTGCTGTGGAAATAAGGGCGAGCTCATGAGCGATGTACTCCTGTGAACCCCCCTCACACGGACGAGCAAGGGTAGGGCGACCAACTAGAACCTAAACTGATACAGGATGTAGCATAGAAGACCTGCCGAGAGCAATGGACGGTAGGGACGAGTGGCGGAAGAGGGTCATGGAAATCCGTGCCAGTGATACGCCATGATGATGATGATTATCAAATAATTCCTCCGAGATATATTCTAGAGAGGGACTAGTTTATATGATATTCTACACATGGTATCTTTGATTCTAGTTCAGAAAGTGCCAGGGGCGAAACGGTTATCGTCGGACGCAGCGAGCCAAATTCAAATCTGATAGAAGCAGTTTGTGTTTCACTTCGCGCTAATGCCCTCGAGAGAGACATGAATCCTTCTTTTCTCTCCTACCTATATATAGTAAAGCAATCAACCTAGGAGAAGGAAAACTCAAAATTCAAACAGCTTTAAAATTGACCTGGTGTCACATCCTTTCCAAGAGTAAATACAAAATACAAAAAAAGTAAAGTTGACGACCATAGTCGAGGGCGACCCGAAAGCTCCCTTTTCAAAAGCTACTACACCCAGGTGTAGGGGAGGACTCTATTCCTTTCCCTGGATTGCTCCACTTTACCATTGTTAGTACCTTATAATGCTGAATGTTAAGCCAGTAGGTGTTAAGTCCCATTTTTAAAGTCTTTGGTATGACCCGACCTGGGATTGAACACCAGTCTCCCGGGCCATTGGTGAACACTATACTATTAGGCCAATGAACCTGCAAAGTAAAATTGGTGACCTTAGTCGAGGGTGACCCGAAGGCTCCCTTTTCGATAACTACTACACCGAGATGTAGGGGAGGGCGCTACTCCATTCACTTGATTGCTCCACTTTACCCTTGATCCTTACCTTATAATGCTGAGTGCTAAACAAGGCGTCATCAAGTACCAATTTTTTTAAGTCTTTGGTATGATTCGACCTGGGATTGAACCTTGGTCTCTCGGACCATTGGCGAACACTCGACCCAAACTTCAACATCTTTGTGGGTCAATTGCTGGTTTGATTTGTTTTAATTGTTTAAAAGCATTTCAACTCATTTAAATGGTTTCAAGAATGCCTATTTGTCACGAATGATCCATATCAAATACTCTCATCTAACGCCAGTAATTTGTTAACTATTACATGGTCTTTGGTTTGGGTTCTTTGTTTAATGGTATATCAATCTTCGTGAGTTATTTAATGCTAAAACTATTCTGGTAGAAGAACATTCGTGGTTCTATTTAACCCATTGTTGGTGGGAATTAGGGGATTCATATTTTTCTCAAGGGTATTTGTGAAAAAAAATGAACGCAATAGATTGATTGGAGTTCGAACTCGCTTACTACGATTTTGTAGTCCGACACTTTAACCACTACACCACTTCGACTCCCTATTGTATGGTCTGAAGTAACAAATAATAATCCTTAGTAAACAATTAAAGCTTCAATTAACAATTCTTTATACAAATAGTTTATACACAGATATTTGGTCTTCAAGTATTCATTGGTCTTGTGGGTAGAGTGTTCGCCTAATGGCCCGGGAGACCTGGGTTCATTCCCATGTCGTGTCATACCGAAGACTTTAAAAATGGTACTTGATACCTCCTTGCCTAACATTCAGCAATATAAGGTACGTATCAAGGGTAAAGTGGAGCAATCTAGGGAAAGGAGTTGCGCTCTCCCCTACACCTTGGTGTAGTAGCTATTGAAAAGGGAGCCTTCTGGTCGCCTTCGACTATAGTCGCCAACTTTACTTGACTTAATAATAAATATTTGTTTGCACACAGTTATATGATTTCACTTATTCCTATCCAATACTAATAATTTTCAAATAAATCTATTTGACCCATAGATTGGACTCTAATAGTTTCTATCATTGAGAGTGGGCCTGGGAGTAATGGAAATAAAGGATACTCCAAACTCCCAAGAACTCTAAAACTGATGCCTCACTACCAGATGCAGCGTGATATACATATGACAACACTCTTTTTCTTAGAGGAGATCTTACTTTTCTGCAGGGGATACAATTAGCATATTCTAAGCCTCACCGACGATACAGCTAAATGATTGGGCAAGCCACAACTTGGTATTTTAAAACATCATAATCGACAATATGTGGTGGTCCTTTTTCACTGATGCCCTCTATATGGAAAAAATTGCACCCATTGACATTCATCGAGGCTTGTTGAACATTTAAAGAGACCAAACAGCGAATATAAACAGGCGGCACTGTTGGCAGCAAAATGTGTGACAAACTACTATCAACACAGCAGTCAATTCACGAAATAAAGAGCGCCTTGAATCAGGCCGATGAAAAATGGACTACAATGAGAAGACATTCCTAACATCGCTTTTGTGAGAAATTCTACTATTGTAATTTTTTATGAGTGCTGCATGCAAACTTTTGCTAATCGCTGGTAAAAACGAATAGCCATTGGCAGCTATGCGGGAGAATGTTGTTTAGTGGTTGAAAACGATCCTATGAAGTCATTGTACTTCCGGTGTTTGCTGTAAAGTAGATTGGAGGCATATATATGAAATTTATATAGAGAAATACCTAATGAAAACCAGCAATAATACACAAACAGACGAAAATGAGGCTAAAGAGAAACAATCATGGGATGTGGATAATTGGATGAAAGTGATATTCAATAATGAATCAAGAATCTGCATTGGCCAAAGTGATTATGCCGCAACTTTTATCTGATACTGTTCAAATGAAATATATAAAGATGACTTCCTGAAGAAAACAAGTACATTTCCCAAGTCATTCATGATATGGGTTACATATCCTTAAAATGAACAGGGGAGATGGTAATCATTACCTCGACAATCAATACACAAGTGTATGTAGAAATCCTGGATAATTTTCTCATTCCATCCATAGAAAATTGGTTTAGTGATGATGAAGCTATTTTTAGGATGATGATACATGTTGTCACAGAGCAAAAAGGATTAAAGCTTTTTCTTCTGAAAAGTCATATAAAATCAGTGATATGTCCAATGACCAGTCCGGATCGAAATCCAATTGAAAATTTACGGTGGACATTTAAAAATTGTCCATAAGAAGATTCCATCCACGAAAGAAGATCTATTAACTGCCATTCAGGAAAGTTGGAATCACGTTTATAAAAAATATTGCTTCAAATTAATGAACTCCATTTCTGAAAGAATTAAAGCTGTCATAACACCTCGAGGAGGGGCAACGAAGTATTATTTCTAATTGTTTATCAATGAATTTCATAATTTCTCCTTAGTACTTAGTTTTTCCAATATATTTTCCTCTGTATGCCTTTGAAAAATATCATTCCATAAATTTGAATAATTTACTCGACTTTGTGTAAGGTACATTTCATATAGCCAGAGTGTTCACCTATTAGATAAAAGATGTTTTGTGACTTACCTGTTATTAGTTTATTTACTGCTAAACAAGAAACCAAGTTGATCATTCTCTAAGAGTTCTAATTACATAATTTCTTCTAGGTGTTGTATGATGATTGCAGCATCTCCACAGATGATTACCGTCTCAAGTTACAGAGTTTGAGACATCTGCACATCATTGGATTTAAGTGATGCAAGCTTGTACCACACTTACACCACTCTCTAGGCTTTAAAAACAATGATCCAGTGACAAGCAGACTGGTAGTTATTTCAGCTGCAGGTTTTATATCGGAGTTTTCGTTCTCCTGTGCGAGTTACCTTCACTACGGTTAAGGAGCCCCGTCTGCCCCATCGAGGAAAGTTTATCCCCCGCCAGATTCCAACGTGGTATTTTCTCGTTCTCGTAGTATGGTAACCCTCCAGAATATCAGAGGGAGGCTAACAGGTACTACACCTTGCCCAAGGGTGACCTGGAACTATGCAAGGCAGGGGCGTTCAACTCCCTGAGGTATTTATGTATACCCACATACCCTTGGTTTTGTATAATACATACATACATGCATATATGCATACATACATACATACACGCAAACCAACAAAATCAAATTGTTTGAATACTAGATATACATGAAGATCGAGAACGTGAAACTTGAGTCGTGAATTTTTATGACATTCTATCTTATTTTATACTTAAATGTGTGTGCACATGTCTGGGTGTGTTTGTGTGTGTGTGCGCGCGTGTCTATGTGTGTGTGAGTGTGTGCACGCACGCATGTTTGTGTGTGTGTGTGTGTGTGTGTGTGCGCGCGCACGCGCTTCAGTCTAAGTTAAATGTAGAATTTTGTCATAGTTTATTTGGCTAAAACTATCTGTACACGGAAGGAAGAGTAATTTGCCCAATTGTTCACATACACTCTCCTTCGTCAGTCATTGTGACATGTTAGAAACGAGACAGCTTGTCTCGATATTGGTAAGGCATTATCATTAAGCAAGTCAATCCTTTTTTCTAATCCAAATTCGTTTTGTTTTCCTTTGTTCGCTTGGATTTTCAAAATTTACTTTATTGCGGGGGTAAAAATCTCTCCTTCCCACAATCGACTTTCTTTTCATCTCTTCCATTTCACCCTTTTTGCCAAAGTATTTTAGACCCCTTCCATATTTTCTTGCATTTTATTAGGGTCTTCTTTTCTGTTCTATATTCTTCCAAATTCTTCATCCATTTCCTTTCACTTTTATAAAACTCTGGGTTTTTTTTTTTCATCTTTTCTACCACACTCATTTTTTCTTTTTTTTAACGCTTGTCTTGATTTCTTTTCATTCTTTTAACTTATTCCTTTGCTTCTCATACCTCCCGGCTGCAATGGGATGTTCCAAAATTGCTATCGATCAATACAATACCATTTCTTTCTTTTTCTTTTTCTTTTTTTTTTTTTGTCTTGCTTTCTTTTTCCATTTATATTATTCTTACATAAATTCCCAAAGCAAGCGCCCAAAGCCATACGCCATAGCTGTCATCTGGCTCGCTTCCAATCCTACGTTGAGTGGCGAACTGCCGGCAGTATTTTATGGAAGAGGTGAGAAATTCTCGTTACCGGTGTCATAGGAACCAAATGCAGCTGCCCGTCTTTCAAGGCCATCTTTGACCTGGCTATTATTTATCGTTCGGCCATGCTGGATCATCGGACGCCAAATGGGCTCACTATGAGCGCCATTTATTATTACTATTATTATCTTTTTTTTCTTTTCCGGTTTTTTTCTTATAGTTTCGCATTGGCTGATGATTAACATTCTACGAAAGCTTAATAAAACTGTATGTCCAATTACGTTAATCATCGAATTGCTTAAGAATATATTGATCTGTCTATCGAGAGACGTTATTGTTTACAAATAATGAAAGACTAAAAATTTGTGATAAAAAACCAACAACTTTTCTATCTTTTAAAACAAATTTATTTAGATCGTAAAAAAAAATTCGTCATAAAGAATCTCAAATATATAAATCCAATTTAATTATTGAAGTTTACCAGTTTCGCAAAGTTTGGTTGGTTTTCATTTTTTTGTTTTGTAGCATATCAACTTTTCTGGGCTATTCAATGCCAAAGATGTCCTTATAAAAGTACAGTAGCAGTTGGGATAAGGGGTTAACACCTTTCCCAGAGGTATTAGCCCAAAAGTGAAAGCAATAGCACGACTGGAATCCAAACTCGCTTTCTACCATGTGGTAGTCCAGCGCTTTAGCCACTGTTTAATATATATATATATGTGTGTGTGTGTGTGTGTGTGTGTTAGGTAGGTCGGTTGTCTCCATTGGTCGATTTTATTCTCTAAAGGCTACGTATAATGTATTTAATTGGTCGATACACCTTTCAAACCAGCCAACCACTGGCTCGTATATGTTGGCGTCAGGTAAATGTGTATTCTTCTTTATAATCGATATCTGTTAGGAAGAGGATGTTAAAATTGTCTCTGCTACAATACAAAAAAGTGAAAAAGTGGAGAGCCGTATGAAAGTACGTAAAACATATGCAATAACTTTACCAAGGATTTCCGTTAAGTTGACTAATATATGTTCTATTTTTTATATAATAACTGTGCAACAAGGCCTCTCCTCAGTTTCGTTAGGAGTAGCTGGTTTTCTGACTGTTTTTACTGTTATTACTCCTCCCAGGTCAGCAGTAGTAATTTTTTTAAGCTTCATCGACTTTCTTTCGTAAGGAAGGCGCTTCATGCAACATATAATAAACATGACCTAATTCTTTTAGATGAGAGGGCCGGTTCTTCCGGAAGTGATGGTTTTCGGAGACAGGAATTATCGATTCCAACTCTATATATATTCATATATCTATTGGATGACACATAAACACTAAAATAGACGAATACCAGACTAAAGCAATCTTGACTAATTTGAAACACAACTTGCTTAACATATCTTCCATATGGAGAGCACAGTACCTGGTGTCTACGACAGTAGAGGTCATATAATGATCAGTTGAAGACCCTTGAATACCAGAAAATAATTGTTATTCAACGAATGGATACGCTATGTTAACATTTCATTTTTCGTCGTTTCTCTCAGTGAAGCGTGCTCGAGGACATGCCACCTTTTGTGGGAAACGCGTGCATAGTCTCAACCGGTTAGCTAAACACCTTTCGAAAGTTTAAACTCTGAAGCTAAGTCGGTGGTCATGAACATGTTTATTAATCGCCAGTAAAAACTGAAAAAGAACAAAATACAGCTTGACAAACGTGTGTGTGAAGCCGTTTTCAGGAGTTGGAAGCCTAATATTAACTTAAGGAGCCGTGGGCTTAATAAACACATAGTTGTTCTTTGATAAAAGGGTGTAACTCGGGTTAAAACAACACCAAGTGAAAAATAGAATTAATTTCTCGTAAAAGCTGAGTTAACGAAAGGAAGCGAAATTAAGGCTAACGCACGCAAAAAATAAATACAAGCTAACAGAATACACTCGAGGAAAATACTACAAAACGTTGAATAATTACGAAAGTTAAGTATTTCAAGAAGAGAAAGAGAATATTTCTTACCGATGATGCCTGAAATAAAAGAACGTAATTTGAAATGATTAGGATAACGAAGATCTTGGCCCTTTCTTCAATAAGGGTATGAAACCGGAAGTCATCTTTCGATGACAAGTTTAAAAAGTGTGTTCATCTCTGCAACGAGTGTCCTAGGTATGACATTAAACAATCTGATGGAGAGCGTTGGGGAATGCAGAGTAGCCCTTCATTGCCATCGCTCTCAGGTTCACTCTTGCCCGAAATAGTAGCATCTGAAATAGTCCTATCTTTGAGTTAAACAGAACTGTTTGACATTGAAACTGAGTACAAACAAATGAGTTATGCTAAATTGAATTGCTAAAAATAGAACTGTTTGCTCATTTCACTGTATGTAACTAAATGACTGATGTTTAAATGAATTGTTAGTGATACATAGTAATATTTGTAACTGTGAGCAAAAGAATGTGCTTAGGCTCGTTTAAAAACGTTATGAACAAAATGTGTTCACAAATCATATATATTTGATATATATCTATAAAGAGGATTTGGTATTAGATACACCAAAATGATTGATATGTCATAAAACCAAAGTAAACCAAATTTTTGAAAAGTGTAACTTAATACGCAAAGGTTGCAAGGGAAGATAAGTGACAGCGAAACTAAACTTTCATGTAACAGGATTTATGGTATGTTAATTCACTTTAGAATTTCCAATAAAACTTTTTTCACAAAATCTTTTGTCCTGATGATGACCCATGGTTGAAATTTAATGAGAACAATAAAAAAAAATAATAGAAACATAGTTACTTGTCCTCTCATTTTTTCCTTTTGTTCATCTTATATATATATATGTACGGTCGGCCAACTTATTTAACATATATATATATATCAATAATATCCAGTCAGCGTCCGAAGACACGTATTAGAGTTAAACGAAGACTATATGAAAGTAAGTATTCAGTTTACAAGCTTAGATTATTCAGAAGATTCCACCTGCTATGGAAATTGGGATAGGTCGATTTACAGGAACACCCTGTTCTTGTTTGTTAATGTTTCTAACACCTTATTGTTTTGACCCCCTTTTGCCTTCGCCTGAGAATTTAGAAATTACATCCCCCCCCACATTTTTTCATAGACATATAGACTGTAATCCACATTTGGTGTTATGCAACCTCAAGTCTAATATGTAAAGTCATCTGACGAGACGGAGAGTATAATAATATTCTCCGGCGAAATAAATTTATAATGACAATTTAACCAGGTTTGAGTTTCCTTCTAATTGCAGTATATATATATAACAGAGATTTATGGGTCTACTTGCTCACTTGGTGAGTTAATGGAGAACCAAATGTTGCAATATTGTTAAATAGTGCTCAATATCAATGATAGAGCATTTATATATATATATAATTTTTATTTAACTCTCTGCAAGTTTTTCGCACCAGTGTTAGCTGATGGTCTTTCGCTAGAGTCTGAGTGACAGTAAGTCTCCTCAAGTCTCCAGGACCCTTCTCAGTTTTCTGGCCGATCTTAACAATGCAGTTGTTTTCATGTTCTCTGCTCGTCCTCTGATTTCTAAATGTTCCAGTCCCTTTCCAAGCCTTTGGGAATTGTTCCGAGTGTATGAATTATAATTGGTATCACCGTAATCTTTATGTTCCATAGCTTTTTAGTTCTCTAGCAAGGTCAAAGTACTGATCTCTCTTTTTGTTTTCTTTGATTTTCCTCTGTGGACCTCCGTGACGCCGAAGTCCACAATTCATCAGATTCTCTTTTTTTTTTAAACTATCATTGATCTGGTCTTCTGGCCGAGATTAGCTGATCCGTTTGTATCTCTAAATCTCAGAGAATGTGCATCTCATTTCCAGGACGGGTATTTGTTTATACATATACCATTTGGCAGTATGGTCAAATTTCAATTTTTTGAACAATTCCCAGTAGATCACCTTCCACACCCAACCGTGTCTAGTTTAATACTCTCTTTTTTTCGCTAATTTGCTGCATTCACTTATTATGGGATTGATCGTTTTGTCTCTAACACATCATCTACATAATTATCAAAGGTTGACAAGAACTTACCTACAGCAGCTCTCTACGCACACAGAATGTAGTTTAGAAGACCTGACGGGAGCGATAGATGATAGGGACGAATGGCGAGAGAGAGAGAAAGAGAGAGAGAGAGAGAGAGTTAGGGAAATCTGTGCTAGCCGCAAGACTTGATGATGATGATGAAAGGTTGACGAAGATAATTTAAAGATGTTATAATCCCAGTATAGGCACTGTCGACCATCAATGGTCATTGTCAAGGATGTGGGTACGATTATTTTCTGGAACTAAGGATGTTTTCTGTGATCAATACATTTTTTTTTTTATATAGGAGCGTTCATCACATGCAGTTGACTTCACGTTTGAGCTCAGAGTCCGTTGGTGCTTGTTTGAATGTGCAGAAATTCAGGATCACGTGAATGAATCACTGCAGCTGTAGGACTATGCACCTGTGTTAGATGCATTTGAGTATTTCAGCTCCTAAGCTGAATGTATATATATATATATACATATATATATATATATATATATATTGAAAACTGGGGATTGAAAACTGCCTATTTTAAAATTCTTATAATTTATTTCCTAACGATACTTTTTACAAGAAATGAATATTAAAACATCGGGAATTGGGAAATACTTTTCAATCACCCTGTATATATATATATATATATATATAATACTGAATCGCTGCCTTTTTGAATAGAGATGAAAGTCACGAAAACGCTTTATCAAAACTATATAAAGGCGCTTGTAACCCTTTCAGCTTGGTTACTATTTTCACTGTGGGTAAAAAAAGATACTGCTTACAAACAGTAGTGACAAGAGTTAGTACTACATCCTGTACGTAATCTGTTCAAATTCTTTGAACTTAAAAATATATATATATATATAAATATATAGATAATCGGAAACTTTCAAATTTGGGTATATTTGTAGGTGGTAACTGCCTGGGAGAATAGTTTTACAAAATACTCATTGTCTTCTCCATCAATCGTCGACACATATCATTGACGAAGCATTTTTCCCCAATATCCATATTTACCAACCCCTCTGCTCGGACACAAGGTCAATTTTTAAGCGGAGTTTAACAGGTTTGAATTCAGAGTTTTCCTTCTCCTAGACTAGTTGCCTCACCAAGGCTGAAGAACCTAGTCTGCCCTACTACTTACCCATAGCTGGAGGGAGAATAATTGTATCATACCTTTCCCAAGGGTATTAGTGCTATGTGAAATGCAATCAGTCTCGTCCAGGATTTGAACTCGTGTCGCCATGTCCATTTCCTACGACGATAACCATTACACCACGGGCGCCTCCAAATATCGAGCAATGTAATAAAGTGCAGGGAGAAGCTGCGTCATGCCTTTCACAAAGGTATTAATTTAAAGTGAGCATAAACGGCGTGGGTCAAATTTTTAAATTATTTTCGTTGATTCCTTTTTCGTAACGATAAATGTGCTTCTATTCTTGGGTTTCTCATATTTACCCCTAAGGGGAAATAACATTTTGGAAGGATGGTAAAAAAAAGCATAAGGATCTCTAGGAGGTGAAAATATTGATTTGCATTTATAAACCTCTCTATAAAAGCAAAAAAAAATCGATGGATCATGTAGAATAGTTGCCATCGATGACTCCCAGAACGCACAATGCGTAGTAAGTAAGTAATGCTGGCGACCATAGCTACTACACCAAGGTGTAGGGGAGGGCGCTACTCCTTTCCTTGGATTGGTCCACTTTACCCTTGATCCGTACCTTACAATGCTGAGTGTTAAGCAAGGAGGCATCAAGTACCATTTTTTGAGTCTTTGGTATGACTCGACCTGGGATTGAACCCAGGTCTCCCGGGCCATTGGCGCACACTCTAACCACTTGGCCAATGTCCGGTTTATGCGTACAATGCGTAGTGATCCAGTAGAACCTTGAACATTTTTAACAGGTTTACCAACTATGGCTAAAACTTTTTTCAACTTTTCAAAAGGGACAAAAATACTTAGTTGTGAACCCCAATAAAGATTGGAACTTTTTTTTACTGAGGTTTGGTTTGGTTTTATGGCATATCAACCATAACTGGTATTTTATTGCTAACTCCTGTTTTTACATATATATTAAATACGAGGATCATTAAATAAGTTTCCAGACTTTTTTTATTATGGACACTTTTATTGATAGTACACTTATGAAACTCTAGTCCCCTTCGAAGTAATCTCCCCCGGCTGCAATGCACTTGTTGTACCGTTCCAACAACTTCTGGAAGGCCCCATGGAAGTCTTTATGTGTGAGTGTGTCAATGACCTTTGTCACAGCCTCTTTCATCTCCTCAGTTCTCTCACAACGACAGCCTCTAAGCTTAGGGAATAAGCAAAAGTCACAGGGAGCAAGGTCTGGACTATAGGGAGGCTGAAGAACTGTCTTGATGCCCATCTTGGTCAAATAGTCTTTGACAAGGATGGAGTTGTGGACAGGTGCATTGTCCTGGTGGAAATGCCACTGACCCAATTTGAAGAGTGCTGGCTTCTTCCCTTGGAATCTCTTCCTGAACTCCCTTAGAACCTCAACATAGTAACCCTAAGCCTAACAGTTTGGCCAATCAACTCTGGTGTATTGACTTCCTTACTCCTCCCACACCTCTCATCATCCCTTACAGACTCCCTGCCTTCCTTAAATCTCTTATGCCACTCAAAAACTGATGCTCGATTCATGCAAGATGGTTCAAAAGCACTTTGAAGCATTCCATACGTTTCTGTGGCATTTTTTCCAGGTTTAAAACAGAATTTTATTGCATATCGTTCTTCTAAAGTGTCAGATTGCATTTTTGAAATTCACCAGCTGTGACAATTCGGCTATAGTAGGGTGTATCCCAATTGCTGCTGTAACTGTTCATTTGAAGCTGAAATCATAAAAATTGGTCAGTCATCTCATAAGATGTATAGCAATAGCATAGTGAATTTTCAAGAGTCTACAACAATTTTAAATACCTGTACAAAAAAAAGTCTAGAAACTTATTGAAGGCACCATGTATATGATTTGTAAACACATTTTTGAGACATACATACACAGACACAGTTAAATGATCCCAGAGTTCTATTTCTAACGATTCAATTTAAAATAAGTCAACAAAGTTAAATGGTTCCAAGTATTGCTATGTATCACTAACAATTCAATTAAACATCAATCATTTGTTTACACACAGTTAAATGATTAAACTGTTCAATTTCTAACTATTCAATTTAGCATAAGTCATTTGTTTGCACTCAGTTTAAATGTCAAACAGTTCTATTTGACCCATAGATAGGACCCTTTCAGGTGTTACCACACCAGGCTAGAGTGGGCTTGGAAGCAATGGCAATGAAGGCGTACTCTGCATTCCCCAAGACTCTAGCATTACTGGAGTTTCAATATATGATTGTTTAGCATCATATCCAGGACACTTGTGGGGTTGGGGTCTTACCCCTCTGCAGAGATGCAGTCGGTGTATTCGACAACATCGGTTGACTGGGCTTTTTTTATTGTGAGGCTAATAACTTATTGTAACAAATTACCGGAACATGTTAAGAGGGCGAAATCTATAAATGGTTTTTAAATTTGTATGGATACATTTTGAGGAACACTGAGTTATAAGCTGTATGGGTATTTCTATAAACTGTCGGAAGAGGAATTTAGGAGAGTGTAATTTTGGTGGGGTAAGGAGTGAGAAACCCCACAGGTTATTTAGGATATTACAAAGAAAGCAGAAAATAAAAGGAAAAGGGAAACGAGAAGAAGGAAGGGGGGGTAATTGAAAATTACAAAATAAAAAAAGCTGTTTCTTGTGTGTTAGACTTGTTTTTATGAAGAAGACGATCTTTATCAAATAGATTAAAAACAACAACAACACACACATATTCAAGATTGATCTTACAAGTCCATTAAAAAAGATGTCCAAAGTGAATTAAATTAAAAAATATCGTACACCTGGCAAGTGTCAGATGAGTTGTGATGGTCACTTAAGATATGTCGTTCACAATCAACCCGTTCAAACCAACTGGCCATAAAAATGGACGAACTATCTGGCTCTGACCGAAGAGATCCTGACGTAACCTGTTGGAACTCTCCTTTTTATAACAACCGGAAGTGCTCACCTCGACAGCCATTGCTCACATGGCAAAAACAAGACAAAATCGTAACCAGCTACACGCACCCACTTCTGGGACAAATGCGGGAAAACTGGGTAATGAAACGCGGAAATAAAACATTTTCTTACCAATCGGCATCACTTACATAGCTTTCAAGCAAGCTAATTCCCGAGCCAATTCGAGCCAGAGTTAGCGTTCGCCAATGGTCCGGGAGACGGAGGTTCAATCCCAGTTTGAGTCATACCACAGACTCAAAAAATGGTTCTTGATACCTCCTTGCTTAACACTCAGCATTATAAGGTACGGATTTAGGGTAAGTGGAGCAATCCATTTAAGGAGTAGCGTCTTCCCCTACATCTCAGCCTAGTAGCTATTGAAAAGGTAGACTTCGGGTCGCCATCGACTACAGTAAGCCAACTTATATATATATGTGTATATATAAGGAAGGATTTTATCTCTAACTCATTGAATCATTTAAAGCCAATTAAAAAAAAAGACTTTTGCTACTTGAGACTCTTAGTTCTTTGAACCTCCGAGCAATGCCGAATACCCTTAACTCTCAATCTACCTCTGACAGTAATCAGGCTGGCTTGCCAAGCTACAATTACTCTTTGCGAGGCGCATAATTGTAGTGCAACACTAAAAATTTGGGGCACCCAGTAAGAACCTAACTCACAGAAAGTTGTCTACTAATTTAACGTGCTCACCATTACTTCGCGCAAGATTTCCAAAATTCTTTAGAAAATTTTTTACCGAAGGCCATAAGTATGTATACATTTAACAAGCCCCTCTACACGGACAGCATGTGATACTGGGTCAATTTTTAAGCGGGGTTTAACAGATTTGAATTCAGAGTTTTCTTTCTAATCCGGTTGCCATACCAAGGTTAA
The DNA here is from genome assembly GCA_963585895.1 of Sepioteuthis lessoniana. NCBI lineage: Eukaryota > Metazoa > Mollusca > Cephalopoda > Myopsida > Loliginidae > Sepioteuthis > Sepioteuthis lessoniana. The sequence goes on along the minus strand of OY757937.1, from coordinate 66,838,690 downwards.
AAAGCCCATATTATCCTACCATTTACTCTAAGCAAGAGGAAGAATAATTGGATTCATACCTTTCCCAAGGATACTAACGCTATGTGAAATGTAAACAGTTTCGTCTTGGATTTTGAACTCGTGTCACCGTGTCTATTTTCTATACGGTATCCATTACACAGCTATATGATGAGCATGTATTTGTCCAACTTCTCCGCCACAGAATGTGACCCAAGTTCAATTTTCAAACGGAGTAAAGCTGGTTTGTATTCAAAGTTTTCCTTTTCTGGGACTGGTTGCCTTACTAAAGTCAAAGAACCCTGTCTATTTTCCCATAATTGGTGAGTGAACAGAAGGATTCATACCTTTCCCAAAGAGCATCAGCACATAGTTAAACGCAAACATCCTCGTACAGGATTTGAACTCGATTCCATTTCCTTCGACGATAACCGTTGCGCTAAGTGCATTTTCGCAAGTATAGGGCATCAAATGAGAATCAAACTCACTACTAATTGGTTTTGCTTGTTAACCATTAAATCATGATGACGTCCCTAGAGGTGTAGCACTGGATAAGGAATTAAATCGTTTTCTAAAGTCTAACTTCTTGTCCGCCGACTGCACCTCTGCACAAGTGTAAGAACCCCATCCCCGCCCACAACGAGGTCACCTGTTGGCTGAGGGTGGCGACCCGTAATGCTTCAGGGCGAGATCCTAATAGCTGAGCAGTCCATGATCCGGCAGCCAAAGCGGTCACACTCCATTTTGACTCAATCCGATCAAGCGGCCGGTCATATCAAGCCCTTGGTCCTTTATAAATGTCCCGACTGTATTTTCAAATTGCTCTTGTGGCAAAGAAGTACCCAACACTATCTTATCTTAAAGGTGCTACAAAGGAGAGGTCCCCGCGGACTTTCTCGAAATCTATGTATGACACTAGACCTTGCTGTCTAGTTCAAGCCATAACCCGGCATACGTGCCCAGACCCACATTTGGGTTCGTGAAACTGCTTGCCTCATCAGGCTCACATTGCACCAAGTGAACCGATGAGTAGCATAGACCAGTAGGGTCCGAGTCTCGGATCGTTCCCGACCTTCCCCTCCCCTTTACCCCCACTTTAATCGGCCTTCGGGCTTTTGACCATGTGTCAAGTCGTGTCTGGTGGGAGGCAGCGACAATTAAACAAAGGAGTGGCTGATGGTCAATCGTGTTGATAAAAATAAGACTTTGATTTTTCTGGGTATGACACTAAACTGCATCTGATTCTGAGGTTCCAGTTCTGGAGTTTGGGGAATGTGGAATCAGTGGCGACTCTAGCCTATTTTTGCTACTCGTGCCCACCCCCGTCCTCTGTCAACTTCAGTTCCCAACCCGTGGTCCGTGGACCCAAAGTAAGTCATCATAGTTACTATTGCGTGATTCTCCATTGTATAGCACAGATTGACTAACGTACCTTGCATGGTGTTTTTTTTGTAAACAATCAAGATACTTTATAATTTGTAGTATTGTTAATACAGTAGATAGGATATTTTTTTTCCTTTCAAAAGTATAGAAGAAAAGAGATGTTCATTACTATGACGAGAAAAATATGTTTATTAGAATAAATAAATTGATGACAAAGATTATTTGTTGAAAATGTATTCAAATAAACAAATTTTAGTTACAGAATGTAATATATGCAAAATTCATTAAAGAAATAGAGATCTGTTAGTGAAAAAACGAATTAATACACGCCGTTTAACCAACATTTATCATAGCGATGATGATGACGTCGGCGACGGCTATAATCTGCTATCCCCCCTCTCTCTCTCTCTCTCTCGGTCCCTCTCCCTCTTCCCAAGACAGCTGTCAGCAGTCACATTGTGCTAATTTTTTTGAGCACGGTGTTTTGAGTTGCTCTTGCTATTGGCTACAGCCAAAAGCGGATTTCTCTAACATTACTGTTATTATAAGGGTCTTGTGCCTGGCACGGATTACGCGTATTCAACATTATAGCCGATTTTATGGGATGTTCAATGGATCTGACGGTGGCCGGACAAAGACCATCCGTTCAAAACAGCATCGTTGTATTATTCCCATATATATTTATGAACTTTTGGCTACTTAGTTTTCGAAACTTGAATAGATACGTAATTTGTTTGAGATCAGACTAAGTATATTTGCTTGAAATTAATGGATGATTTTTAATCCATTTTGAATAACATTGACCGAGTTATTGGTCGTGCCGGGCACGAGTAGCACTAGTCCCATCTCCACCCCTGTGTGGAGTACACCTTTATTACCATTACATTCATTCTGTTTTGAAGCAGTGTAATATAATGGCCGAGGGATTTCGGTTTATGCCTTTAGGTTTAGTTGGACTGAGAACCTTTCGGCTCAGCACATGGGTTAGTTAGGTGCAACATTAACACAGGTGTTCACGCGCGCGTGGGTGGGGGGAGACAAAGCGGGCGTGTCACTCAGAGATGTCACAATAGTCCAGATGGGAAATGGAGGCTAGCAAGTGCGAATGACGTCACGCACCGGAAGCGCGCGGAGGATTTTGGGAGATTTTGAAAAAGTCAATGAGTTCAGATGAGACCTGCCTCGGGGGAAGACGGTTGGTTTTCGCTTGCTCGCGGAGACCTTTGTGGCGGGTGCCACACGTGTTCGGGGGGAGGGGGTGCAGATGAAAAAGCCAGAATAGAAAGAATATGTATCTCTCTTCCTTATGTGGAAACTTTAACTTAAAGGTGATAAAAGGTTTCGTACCTGAACAAAGAAGTCGTCAAGTGTTTTTCAAGTTTCGAGATTCCTATGTTCTCTGTATATATGTAATGAACGTCCCATGTACATTTCACATATTCGTGTATATGGCTATGGTACAGCGGCACTACCTGTTAGGGTCCGATCTCTGGGTCTAATAGAACTGTTCAATCATTTACTAAGGATTATTATTGTTGGTTATTTAAAACCATACTGCTGTGTGGAAATTGTTCGTATTAGGAATACTTGAAAAGTTAGATTACTTGAAACCATATAACTGTGTGCAAGTAAATAATTAATATTGAATATAATTATTGAAGTTTGATAAGAATACTTTAGATTATTTAACTATTTGCAAACCAATGATAAATATTAAATAATAATAGTTGAAACCATTTAACTGTGTAAACAAATAAGATCAAACTTATTTAAAAATAAAGTTACCAACAAATTATATGCCCATGTGTGTATGTGTGTGTTATAAATGACATGTTCAATAAAAGGAAATATCTCACAGAAAAAGTTGAAAAAATATAAACAGCACTTACATCTACAGCTGTTGGAGTGAAAGCATGTGAAAATAAAATGAAAAATGTGTTTTGTTTTGTGATATTTCCGGGAAAGTTTTCCTCTTCTTCTTCTGGCGGTTTAAAAATGACCTAGAAATCGGTCTGTTGTCGTTAATAAGAAGTAATTTTGAGTTGAGTCATCATGTGTTGCTTGTAAAACGTAGCGTCTAAGCTGCTGATATATATAAATATACATATATAAATATACATACATGAATTATTTTATCCATTAGATCTGAAGAAATCCTGTTATTTTTGGTGATTTTGATTTATATCAAAACCCACAACAGGATGGAAATAAATTTATAATCCTAATGTGACCGGTTTTTGTTTCTTCTTAAAGAAATATATATATATATATATATATATATATATATTGAACAAGTCCTGGAGGCAAACCCCACAAAGCAGCAGCTATACGGCCACCTACCACCCATCACGAAAACTATCAAAGTTAGAAACAGACATGCAGGACATTGCTGGAGAAGCAAGGAAGAGCTCATAAGTGATGTTCTCCTATGGACCCTTACATGGCCGAGCAAAAGCAGGGCGACCAACTCGAGCCTACGTACAGCGGCTCAGTGAGGATACGGGATGTAGCCCTGAGGACCTACCAGAAGCGATGAACGATAGGGAGAAGTGGCGAAAGAGGGTCAGGGATATCCGTGCTGGTGGCACGACAAGATGATGATGATATATATATATATATAAAGATCTCGTGGTACGTACAGAATTTAAATATTGCTTTAAATCGAGTGCATAGTGATAAGAATGTTTTAAAATCATTAAAAAAAATCCATAAAAAGAGGACCTTTTCTTTCGGTCACTTCTCAACAGAGAATTGTGATAATCGATTTTGTACTAGAAGACGAAAGAATGTGGTTGTAGCCAAAGGAAAATCCATCAGAGGTGAAGAAAAACACATTGAAAAAATGACTGTAAGCCAGCAGAATTGGTACTGGCATTGGTGTTTTCTTCCGATGATCTGAGAAGCAATGAAGTATAGAATTGCTTTTGGATACACAATTCCGGTTTGTATTTTTTTAAAATTAAATAATGCAGTTCATTTGTTGATGTGTCCAGGATGTAAAAATAATGGTAGTGTATACGCATGCGCAGGTCTGATTAATGGTGGCCAATGGCGGAAGTTGAATTATAACTGCTCAGCATCGCAGTGTAGTCGGAAGTATGTGTTCTGATACTCGAGAGAATATGTTGGTTTATTCTAATCTCTAAACGGTGACTTGTGCGGCCTATATAGCAAATATCGCATTTGCATGGAAACCAGTAAATAAATTTACTTCGCTGGCCCTGGCTTCCTCGTAGCTGAGTGGTAGCATCTGGGATTAGTGTTTGAGTCAACCGGGTTTCGATCCCAGCTTCGGGAATCTAGCCCGTCTAGCCACACTGATGAGTTCTGATAGAACGAAACAGATCTGTCTGTAGATGACTATATATACAGTGTATTTAGGCAGTTAGTCATTATTTAAGCATGTTCTGTTGAAGACCAAGGAGTATTTTCTTTTTAGAATCTTTAAATGAAAACGCTCAAGTCTTCTTCTTATTTTCCTTATGTCTGAATCGAGGTGATGAAGAAAGTGCCCCATACTAAAAGAAGAAGAAGAAGAAGAAGAAGAAGAAGACTCCAAATAAATATAAAAACTCACTGCAACAAATAATCAAACACAACACCTGAGGACGACCGGCAAAATGACCGAAAGCGCTTGGGCTAGTATGGGGGCCTTTCTTCACCATCTCGAATAGAACATGCTTAAATATATATAAACAGAATTTGGCATTAAATAACCCACAGGAGTTGATATGGCATGAAATACCAGCCATCAACATTTATATTAACTGGTGCTGTAAAGGTTATCGTCATTAGAAGTGGACTCAGGTACCTGAGTTCAAATTCTAAGCGACACTGTTTGCACTAATATCTCTGGGAAAAATACGGATCCAACTATTCTATTCTCCATCGATCAGTAAATAGTAGGACAGCCCGTGGTGTAATGGTAATCGTCGTAAGGAATGGACACGGTGACACGAGTTCAAATCCTGGACAAGACTGATTGCATTTCACATAGCACTAATACCTCTGGGAAAGGTATGAATCCAATTATTCTCCCTCCAGCTATAGGTAAATAGTAGGGCAGACTGTGTTCTTCAGCCTTGGTTTGACAACTAGTCTAGGAGAAGGAAAACTCTGAATTCCGCTTAAAAGATTGACCTTGTGTCATATTCTGCCCGAGCGGAGGGGTTGGTAAATATGAATAGTAGGACAGCATGGGTTCTTTAACCTTGGCATGGCAACCAGTTTTGGAGAACTCTGAATATAACTCGCAACGGCAAAATTTCTGCAAATGGTTATATTGACCCATCACCCAGGCTTATAGTGTTCATCTCAGTTTCGAGAATGGTTCTTTCATGGGCTGCGGCAGAGTGGAAGGTTTAATCCTAAGAGTAGCCATTTATAAAGAAGATGAGGCACCAGCATAATTTGTTCTCAAGTTAAATGAATTCCAGACTTGACAGTTTGCTTGGGGGTGGAGGCGTTCGAGGGAAAGAGAAAATTTTGCAATTTCACCTAAGATTGCTTGAAGAACGGTAAACGGTTATAAAAGTTTGTTCCAGCAAATCACAATAATCAACATTGAATGATGGTTCCAGAGAATGAAGGGAAAAATTATTTTCCCTACAAAGAAAAGTGAATGGAATAAATTTGTCCAGAGATTTGGTACCCATTTAGTTGCCGACGTTGAAGTACAAGAACAAAAGAAGCTTTTTCTGTTGCTAAGCTTTTAATGTAAGCGGCCACAGTTTCTTCTTCACATGCTCATTTGATTGGTATTACAGAAAGGAGGACAAGTAGGAATCTGAATCCCTTTGCAAAAATGTCAATAGACCCTTAATCCATCCCACTATCCTATCGATTCCATACAGATATGCAAAATGTTTATCAGAAATGTGTTTCTGAAGCTCTATGTAAGAAATTTTAGAGGAATCAATTAGGATGTTTATTTCCAGTTCTACGGAAGACGATAACGAACAAAATTAGTTGAACATTGATTCTTTTGAAGCCATTAATTAAATATTAATTTATCGGACGTTTTTAATTGAACATCGGTTCCTTCTTTAATGGAACACTGATTCCTTTGAAGCCATTGATTAAATATTAATTTATCGGACGTTTTTAATTGAACATCGGTTCCTTCTTTAATGGAACATTGATTCTTTTGAAGCCATTAATTAAATATTAATTTATCGGACATTTTTAATTGAACATAGGTTCCTTCTTTAATGGAACACTGATTCCTTTGAAGCCATTAATTAAACATTAATTTATCGGAAGTTTTTAATTGAACATCAGTTCCTTCTTTAATGGAACACTGATTCCTTTGAAGCCATTAATTAAACATTAATTTATCGGAAGTTTTTAATTGAACGTTGGTTCCTTCTTTAATAGAACATTAATTCTTTTGATTTAAAGGAATCCTTGTTCAGTTAATGATTTCAGTAGAATCAATATTCAATCAATGGCTTCAAAGGAGGAACCAATGTTTTCAGAAATACGAAAATAAAGGAAATTTCTTTGAATTTTCTTTTCGTTTATTTGATATCCTAATTTGTGATCAGACCTTTGCAAATGGCAAGTAAAATCTGAAAACTCCGCTTAAAGATTGCCTCTGTATTCCCCAAAATTCCAGAATTACTGAAGCCTCACCACCAGATTGTTAAGTGTGATTATCAGGACATTCGTTTGGAGGGTCTTACCCCTTTGTAGAGATGCAGTCGGTGTATTCTACAGCCCGAGCCGACTGGGCCATTCAAACGTTGATATCTAATACTGATGATTCTATTTGATATTAATCCTTTGTTTGTTCACAGTCAAATGGTTTCGCGTATTGCAATCTAATACTAATAATTCTTTTTAATATCAATCATTTGTTTGCACACAGTTAAATGGTTTCAAGTATTGCTATTTAACACTTATAATTATACTTAATATTTATCATTTGTTTCTCACAATTTAGACGTTTTCAAGTATTGCTATCTCAGTTGACCCTCAGCCTCTGCCTTCTTGCTTCTTTAAGATAAAATAGAGTTGGGTTTTTGTTACAAGAGCAATTTAAAGTATATGGTCAGAAAATCATATAGGTGCTAGGGCTTGACATGACCAGCCGATTCATCGGATCGGGCCTCTCCAAACCACCCGTCTAGGCCAGTAAGGCCCAAAATAGAGTGTTGCAAGACACTTGACCATTACGGTTACTGGTTAAAGTCGTGCTCAGCCAACAGGATCTCGTCCTTAAATATTATAGGTCGCCACTTATAGCCAGCTGGTGCCTTCTTTGGAGTGAGGTAGGTTTTACCCCTATGCAGATGTACAGTCGACGTATACAGCTCAGACTACTGGGTAGAATTCATTGTTAGAATATAGACTAAGCCAGAGTCTCAAACTCATGGATTTAAAAGAGCCAATTTGAGACGGTAAGGGTCTGTCGTGATTGTCAATAACGCCCACACCATTAATTTGCTGTTCCTGTTTAGCATCGGACCGCTTGGACAACGACTCGAGTGGCCAAACAATGACAAGAATAAATTCACATTGCACTCGACCTTCAGGTCTTGTAAATTTATGACCAGCAAGGTCACCTGGTATATATGCTTGGAGACTCAGCAAAGCCAAGCATATTTCATATTGCACCGAGTTATCCTATGACCAGCATTGATCTGTAGCACACAAGTCTCAGCTCGTGAGTGACTTCCCTCTACCCTAAATCCCTCTATGAAAAAACACCTGCCAAATCTTGATGGGAGGCATAAATAGATATAAAGAGTATCATGATTTCTACCATATCTGGGAGAGGCGACCTCGTGGTGTAATGGTTAAAGCGATGGACTGCGGAATCATAGTATGCGAGTTCGTACCCCAATCGCGCTATTACGTTCACTTTCAGGCAAATACCCTTGGGAAAGGTATGAACCCCCTTATCCTCCCAGCTATGGGTTAAAAAGCACCACTACTGTTCTTCTAGGAGAATAGCTTTGGCATTAAATAACCTACAAAGGTTGATATGCCATTAAACAAAGAAACCAAACCTTCTACCCGATCTAATGCTAAGAATCTTCAACGCAGCTGATAGGTTGCAATTTATTTTTTCCCATCAAAATGAATATTCATATTCAATGAATGGGATATGTGAATTACAAAAAAATGTGTGTGTGTGTGTGTGTGTGTGTGTGTGTGTGTGTGTGTGTGTGTGAGGGGGGATTTTCATTAATCGAAGGAAGTCTGCATAGCGTAATTATTAAACAGTTCAAGTTTGAATTCCAGTGTCCATGGCCAATAGGAATGGATGGTGAGATACAATTAAGAGAACTTTGTGCTCTCAGCATAACTTGATAACAATACATACATATATATATATATAGTAATAGTTTATGGTTATCACTAGCTCACTTGGTGAGTTAATGGTGCACCAAATTTTCCGGTATTATTAAATAGTGCTCAATATCAATGAGATAGCTTTTATACGTATATATATATATATATATATATATATATATATTACATGGTATTGTCTGTGAACCTGGGTTTCATGCTTTACGCATTCATCAAACAAACTCTCTTTGATGGATGCATAAAGCATGAAACCTAGGGTCACACACACACATACACACAAGCACACACACACACACACACACACACACACACACACATATATATATATATATATATATATATATATTCTAATATATATATCACCATTATATATATATATATATATATATATATATATATATATGTTTGATTCACCTGAAGCTAATGATTTTCTGTTGTAGTGTAAGGGAGCAATTTTGAATACTGCTCATGGAGAATATCAACAATGAACCCCCTTATCCCCTCCCAGCTATGGGTTGAATAGTAACTCTGCTGTTCTTCTAATAGGTTGTCTTTGGTATTAAATAACCCACAAAGGTTGATATGGCATTAAACAAAGAAACCAAATCAAACATTTTTAATGATTTTCTATTTGTGTGAATTGTCTTGTTATTTTAGGTAAACCTTCCGCGTGCCAATATGAGTTAAAACAAAACAAATCTTCTCATGTGGGAGGATTACAAAAAAAAAAAAAAAAAAAGAAAAAGAAATGAATTAAAAATATAAATAAATAAATTCAAAAGAAGCAGTTTCTCGGGAGGCCTCTGACAGGAAGCGAAATCCGTGCTTGCCTAGAGGGATAGGCTTTCTGGTACCGAGGGGAAATTCTTTCTCTGTAAACAGTGACCACTTCAATTGGAAGCACTAACTCTTCTCTGTTGCTGGTGAGGAAGAGCATATGTCAGCTGGGTCATGGCTTAGTGGGACGCTAGCTCTTCCGCCATTAACAGTCTGTGCCGAACCTACCGACGTAACACACGAAACTTCAGATTTACAACTCCTCTGAAAATGACTCTAATATATTTTAACGCCTTGACTGGGAGACGCGACTATTTCTACTGGTTCAGGAAAACGTTCCACACTGCAGAATTGTCGTAGGCCCCAAAATAAAGTTTTGAATATAAAAGTATTTTTTCTTTTCTTCCATCCTTGATACGCTTGCAGCTTCCCACAGACAAAAGAAGACTACAAGTGAATGCGGTATGAAGAAAAAGGAGTCTGATATAAAACTCACACTCATCTCAATAAAAGCCAGCAATTAATCTACACCTTCACCATAACCTACGAATAAATAAAAATGTTTTTATTTCCCTACATGTAAGTGTTAGTTGTCTGTTACCCTTCACATTAATATGAGTTGCCAACTCTTTTCATGTTATAAATCAAACAATTTTTCATAATCTCAGTCACTCCTCCATCACAATAAGACCTATTGTGATAGAGGAGTGACTGAGATTATGAAAAATTGTTTGATTTATAACATGAAAAGAGTTGGCAACTCATATTAATGTGAAGGGTAACAGACAACTAACACTTACATGTAGGGAAATAAAAACATTTTTATTTATTCGTAGGTTATGGTGAAGGTGTTAGTGAAAGTGTTGGTTAAATGTTGGCTTCTATTGAAGCAAGCTGATGTTGATTTCACTAACTTTATTAAAAGGAATCTTTTGTTTTTAAATGTATATAAAATTCGCTTATTTCTATTTTTGAGCTTCTGATCTTTAAGCGAAATCGACTGAAATATTAAAGCACATGTTATCCTTCTTTCTCTTGGGAGAAACATAGTCAGGAACATGGGAAAATTACCAAGTTTTAGGAAAATATAAGTAATTTTGCTGCGTGCCATAGAAAAGTGTTTTATGGGCTGCACGCAGTCTGCGGACCGTGTGTTTGAAATCCTTGGCCCTCTAGCGATCAGATTGCTTTAAAAAGACGTCGTGAAAAACTTAGCAAATAAACATGTGTGCTTGAACCAATACCCTTATTCCGCCGATGTTGATTAGGATCAGTGGATTGTTGTCAGGATCAATTGGAAATGGATCTCATTGATCAATAACTGATTCGAATTTGTTAGACTATATTCTTTTGTAACAAGCTTTGTTGTCATAGAAGTATTATGGGGAGATCGATTGGCGGAGACGGGTTTCTCCGGACGGAAATGGCTGGTCATGTTCAGAATCGGAAGTATGTAAGTAGTCACCGGCACAGAGAGAGAGAGAGAGAGAGAGAGAGAGAGAGAGAGAGAGAGAGAGAGAGAGAGTGTGTGTGTGAATGAAAAGGGTTCAGGTTAGTGTTTTGTTTTTTTTAATCTTTTTTGTTGATTTATCGGTAGTTGGTGTTTTAGTTGTTACTTACTTAACAAGTATCTATCAATCTATCTATTGCTCTTCAAAAAATTCTCATAACGAATTTTTAAATACAACCAATTGATTTGTTAGCCACAACTTAATCCTTTCTTTCAAAGATCTTGCAGAACTATTGTGGTAAATGCAAACATAGTTGTCTCCCCTTGGATCAGTTCACCATAAGCACGAAAGACCCTTCACCTTAACCAGATCACAGTTAATTGAATAAAGCATAAGTAAGGCAATTACCTTATTCGTCTTTTATTACTATTTTGTATTTGTAATAACATGCTACTAACTTGACTATAAATTGACGATCGACCTATGTACGAAATCCCATCCAACTGGCGAGGCTAGGAATAGTCTGACTGTACCCTTGCAGACGGGTAAGCCTCCCCCTTCACAAAAAGAGTGTTCTGGGTATGATTCTAAGATGCATCTGGTTGTAAGGTTCCTGTTCAGGTATTCTCGGGAGTATAGAGTACCCCTTCATTGCCATTACACCCAGTCCAACTCTGACACAGAGTGGCAGTACCTTCTAGGGTACTACCACTGAACATCATACCTATTTGTTCCTTCTTCATTCTCATCTATTTCATTCTATCTATCTATCTATCTATCTCATTTGATTCACTATCTATCTATCTATCTATGGTTGTACCCTAGCAGTTACTACCACTATATATAAATCAAATTGATATTTTTGGAAATTATTAAATTAGATCTATAGCGTGTGAATTTATAGGCACAGAAATGAATTACGAAACTATTCTTTAACAATACACAACAAACGAAAGTTCTTTATTTGCAGCTTTGAGGCGGTTTGTTCTTGGTGCTACAAGACTCGTGGTGTTTAGGCTTGTTGGATGTTTGAGACGAAATGGCTTAGCTAGATGTTGAGATGGCAGCGTGTTGTTGGACGTGTGAGGGAAGTATTCAAGGCCACCGTGTAGTTTTGTGTGTCTGGTATTTGGGGAGAGTAGGCGTTATCTCCATTAATGTGACCAGAGGTCAAATGGGAGCTTGGTGTGTCGAGAGCGAAGTGGCGCTCGGATCGACATAGTAAATTTTTGTGGTGCTTGTGGAAGGCATGCTGAACGTATCTAATTCATATTCAACTGGGATTCCTTGGTCTAAAATATATTAGACGCAAAGAATCCATAAATTAGAAGGTTCCCTCGCCGAGTGTCCATGTTGCTGCTGCTAGGGTTAAAGCCACAGTGATATGTCCACACTGGGTGGCTTGTTTAGCTAAAAAGCATCGCTAAGCAGGGGCGACCAGAGACACGTCCGTTCTGGTCGCCGTCTCAAGCCGAAGAGAGTGTGTTTGGCCGCTCACCCGTTTTGCCAGTCGGAAATGAAGGTCCGGGCTGAATGGGATAAGTCATCCTGATTGGGTGAAATTCAGTGTTGAATTAAATAGCGCGCCAAAACAAAATACGAGATTTTTCTCTTCTCTACAGATCTATACTCAGAGCCTAATACCTTATAGTAAGAAGATGCTGGTTTTTAAAAATATTTTTAACCTCAAAGTATACATTTAGAGTTCACTGAGAGTGAGAAATTCGTAGAAATATTTGTTCAAGAAATGTTGTTGTCCTTTCAAGAAAAAATATAAGGTCAATTACATATTTAGGGATCACACCCTTTGTTTTCGAAAAAGTACTTCTAATGCTCGCTAGGTGGCGTGGCTCAAGTAGCATTATAAAACGTGCAGTTAAGTTAAAACTCTTTCTATTCGTTCCTGCCTTGGCAACCAGAAAGCACTCTAAAGAGTGTGTGTGCGTGTGTCTCACCCTGGGAGCGACTCTCATCCCAACAAACCTCGTATCGTACCACGCACGGTACCACACTTTGACCAAAGTCTTCGTTGTAGAAATGACTCTTCAATAACTAGAAAGGACTTTTCTTTATAATGTAAATCCTGTAATCATTCTATCAAGTTTGCTCAGTCAATAGATATTTTATTATTTCCTCATGAAGTGTCTTATATTGTTTGACAAGAGGATATATTAAACTGTAATACATTCCTCAGCTACAAGTGCCTGAATTGTATTCCTCATACTATAATAATTGTGCCGATAAGTTTTAGTACGCAGATCTAACAAATATACGAAGACCAACCTTCAAGTCGTCGATACCAAGGCCCACAAGTACAATTAACAACAGATTTTCTTGCCTGCGCAAAGTAGAACAAATAATACAAATGGAGTAAATGAAGGTGTTTTTAGAAATGTCTTTGTTATACGTATGTGTATGTGAAGTGAGAGATTTACATTTTGGAGAAGTGTTCCTTATTAGTTGGTCGTGTGGAATTAGGCACGTCTGTATGTAAGCAAGTACGCTTAGGACATTGAATACTGTGTAATATTCTATGGTGTCAATTTTAATTCGTTTGCTCTTGTATGGGAAAAAAGGAAGATCATGGATCATTTTGCTAGACGAATGGATAATAATGTTCATATCAATCTATGAACTTAGAAAAATATGTGTGGTATGTTTGTTTACGCTCATTTACCTCTGTGAGTGTGTCTGCATATGTTTTTCTCTTTTGCCTCTGTGTGTGTGTGTGTGCATATATGTGAGTGTATAAGAGAGAGAGAGAGAGAGAGAGAGAGAGAGAGAGAGAGAGAGAGAGAGAGAAAGAGAGAGAGTTAACCGATCTTTCATCTAGATTAATGGATAGTATCTGTTTTTAATTAAATTCATCGATGTTTATGTGTTAAGCTATTCATCAAGTATTCCTCAAGTTGACATCAACTGGCAATGCTATCAATTTCATTCACACGCTATTTTTTTTAATTAGAGCCAAAACCTCAAAATGCCATCACGTGACCCGCTACTTCATTTTGGATTCAATTGCAGCCGTAACCTATTTTTCTTTTAAAGATAGATCATCTTTTACATATGAACATCATACCTTTATGTTCTTTCTGTATGTTAACGTCAATTTATTTCATTTTATTCAATATCTATCTATCTATCTATCTCTCTCAGTCATTTCATTATCTCTCTTTATATATATATATATATATATATATATATATATATATATATATATATATATATATATATAATCTTTCTCTATCTCTCTATCTATCAACTTCATTCACTTCATTATCTATATTGGTTGTCCATATCTATCTATCTATCTATCTCCTCCGCTTCTCTCTCTCTCTCTCTTTCTCTATCTCATTCCATTCATTATTTTTCTCTTTCTCTCTCTCTCTCTCTCTATATATATATATATATATATATATATGTTCATTATATCTCTCTATCTCTCTATTTCCTTCACTTCAATATCTATCTGTCTATCTATCTATCTCCAATTCTTATTTAAAAGCAAAGAAAGACTTTTTTTATTTTTCAAACAAGAACCTTTATTGAATGATTCGAATCATTATCAATTGTGAAATATTCCATTAAATCAATTAAAATTTGGTGAATTTGTCATTGATATATTTTCCCCTTTTTTTCGGCAATGATTTTTGCTGATCTGCTACGTTTTCGTGTGTAATATTTGACCAGAATAGATTCAAAACATCTTTTGTCAAAGATTTTTTGGACATTTTCTCTATTTTATAATCCATCATGGCTGAGTCATGTTTTATTGGATTTATGTCAGGAGACGGATTGGCTATAAAAAGAATCTTTCTAAACCTGTTTTTGTTGCATGGTAATAGAACGGCATCCTCCATGGAAATGTTGCCGTGTTTTTTCATTTTTTTCTTGTTTTAAAATAACTATCAGTATATATTGGGAGAAGAACTTCCAGTTCAGTGGACAGGAATTAAGGTCTCTCTCTCGCTGTCTGTCTGTCTGTCTGTCTGTCTGTGTTTCAGTATGTCCATCAGTCTGTCTGTAGCTCTGTTTCTGTGTCTGTCTGTCTGTCTGCCTCTTTCTGTGTCTGTCTCTTTCTGTGTCTATGTGTTTGTCTGTCTGTCTGTCTCTTTCTGTGTCTGTCTGTCTGTCTTTGTTTCAGTGTGTCCATCAGTATGTCTGTAGCTCTATTTCTGTCTGTCTATCTATCTGTCTCTTTCTGTGTCTGTCTGTCTATGTGTCTGTCTATCCCTCCCTGTATCTGTCTGTCTGTCTGTCTGTAGCTCTGTGTCTGTCTGTCTGTCCCTTTCTGTGTCTGTCTGTCTCTTTCTGTGTCTGCCTGTCTGTCTGTTTTTGTTTCAGTATGTCCATCAGTCTGTCTGTCTGTCTCTTTCTGTGTCTGTCTGTCTATCTATGTGTCTGTCTATCCCTCTCTGTATCTGTCTGTCTGTAGCTCTGTGTCTGTCTGTCTGTCTGTTTCTTTCTGTGTCTGTCTATGTGTCTGTCTGTCCCTCTCTGTGTCTGTCTGTCTGTCTGTCTTTCTCTTTTTCTGTCTGTAGCTCTGTTTCTGTCCGTCTGTCTGTCTTTCTCTATGTCTCTCTGCCTCTCTTTGTTTCTGTCTCTGTTTCTGTCTGTCTGTCTGCTTTTATTTCTGTCTGTTTTTCTTTGTATTTCCGTCTGTCTATCTGTATGTCTGTCTGTCTGCTTTTCTCTGTGTCTCTCTCCATCTGTCTCCGTCTGTCTGTCTGTCTCTCTCTGTTTCTGTCTGTTTTTTTTTCTTTCTCAATTTCTATCTGTCTGTCTCTGACTATATTCTATTATATGAATTAAACTTTGATGAAGTGATTGTTAAGACTTCCTTTACCAATGGAGCTTAGAATATACCAACTGTATCTACTGTTATATTCAACCCTCCCACTTAAAAAATGTCTAACCTAAACTGCATCTGCTGGTTAGATTATGGTTCTGGAGCTGAGGAGACTAGAATCACCTCATCATTGCCATATTTCCTATATCCACTCTGACTCAGAATGGTAGAACTTATTAGAGTCCTATCTATAGGTCAAATCGATCCGTTTGCAAAATATTTGTATTGGATAATAAGACTTGATATCATATAACTATAAATTATTTCTACTAACTATGGTTATGTGAAAGTAAACCGGCTCATTGGCCTAGTGGGTAGAATGTTCACCAATAGGTTCAATCCCAGGTCACGTCATACCAAAGACTTTAAAAAAGGGTACTTGATACCTCCTTGCTTAACACTCAGCAATATAAGGTACGTATCAAGGTAAAAGTGGAGTAATCCAGGGAATGGAGTAGCACCCTCCCGTACACTTCGGTGTAGTAGCTATTTAAAAGGGAGCCTTCTGGTCGCCCTCGACTATGGTCACCAACTTACTTATAACTATTAGTTACTTGAAATCATAACTGAGGATTCGTATCAAATAGAAATAATTACTTGAAATCATATCATTATTAATATTTGCTGGGAATACTTGAAACCATATAACTGTTATTTGTATTAGAAAGTAATACTTGATATTGAATAACTGTGTGCAAAAAGCCCCAAAGAAATGCAGATATAAATATACAATGTATGAAGAAAAGTTGAAAAAATGAAATAATCCAAAATTTGATGAATTTATAATAAAAGTTGTCATTGAGCATTTCAGTTGTAATAACCTTCTTCAGGACTATAAATTCATGAAAAGTGTTGTTCAAATAGCGATGGATGTTTGATGAAATAACTGGAGAAAAAAAAATGTGTATAAAAAGAAAGATTCGTGACGGTGTATTCACCTAAGAGTTTTCGGACTATTGTCTTTATCTTTATTGTTATTTCCACAATGTTTCAGCTGATATGTCCTCCGGCTTACTTCAGGTGTTTGTCGAACTTGGAAACCTTCATCAAGCTTCGTCTCTGAAATTTAGACAACTAGTGTATTCACCGTTCTTATTTTGGCAAATATGTTTTCAAAAATAAGAACACTGAATATGCGGGTCCCTGAAAGACCTGAAGAAAATGATTATAACCGAAACGGTCAAAGTCGACAACAAAATAAATTCATAAAATTTAAATTTTTTCTTTATCAACTTTTTTTCATATTCTCGGATTTATTTCCTTATTGACTTCCATGTACAATGTATGCAATTCGTTAACATCTATGCATAAAATAATCTCAAAGAGGTTGACATGCCATTAAAATTAATCCATAAATGTCAATAAGAATTTTTTTCTTCAGAACAGCTATTGTCTCTTGTCTCTTTATATCTATTTATATATAAGTGTCGTTCAAAAGGTCTAAACCACACCCAGATTTTTAGTGACAGAAGTGTTGCAGTTGTATTTTTAGTGATAGAAGTGTTGAAGTTGTATTTTTAGTGACAGAAGTGTTGCAGCTTTATTTTTTTGTGACAGAAGTGTTGCAGTTGTATTTTTGGTGACAGAAGTGTTGCTGTTGTATTTTTAGTGACAGAAGTGTTGCAGTTTTATTTTTGGTGACAGAAGTGTTGCAGTTTTATTTTTGGTGACAGAAGTGTTGCTGTTGTATATTTGGTGATAGAAGTGTTGCAGTTGTATTTTTGGTGACAGAAGTGTTGCAGTTTTATTTTTATTGACAGAAGTGTTGCAGTTGTATTTTTATTGACAGAAGTGTTGTTGTTGTATTTTTAGTGACAGAAGTTTTGCGGTTGTATTTTTGGAGAATTTTTCAATGGTGTACCATTGTTTAATGAATAATATCTAATTCTACCCATTTTTCTCGTATGAAATTCCATTTGAAATTATAAAATCATGGTATATTTGGTTTAGAAAAAAATCAAACATTTTATAAAAAAACTTTTGATACTCAAAAAAAATCAACTCTAATGTACATTTTGAAGTTTTTATTTAATTTTTTTCCTATTTTGAAGTTTGAAATACATTTTAAAGTTTTCCTAAACTTTTTGAGCATTAAAAGTTGCACCTAAATTGACTATGTATTTACCCAACCCCTCTGCTTTGAGCACGATTCAACACAAAGTCAGATTTTGAGGTGGGTATAGATTATAGAAACTGCACAGGAATGCTACAAGCTATATTGAACAAATCGAGGAAGTAACACCCCACGAAACACCAGTTGTATGGTCATTTACCTCCCATCTCTAAAACCATCCAAGACGGGACACTGCTGGAGAAGTAAGGTCAAACTCATAAGTGACATTCTTCACATTGACATGTCAGTATTGGCCGACTAACAAGAACTTACCTACAACAGCTTTATGCGGACACAAGATGTTGTCTAGAAGAGCAATGGATGATAGAGATGGATAGAGAGAAAGAATCAGGGAAATCAATGCTAGCAGTGTGACTTGATGATGGTGATGATGGTAGCTGGGTTGAATTCAGTTTTCCTCCTCTTTGACTGGTTGCCTAACCAGAGTCAAAGAACTCAGTCTGCACTTAAACTGAGAAGAGAAAAGATCTTTACATTTTCTAATATAAAAACATTAACGAAGTAACAATAGTTTTTTTTAGTGTGAAAAATATAAAGTACTGTTCACTTAAAAATCACACCAAAATTTTAAAAAGCCAGATATGCAAGGGAGGTTACTCTATTTTAAAAACAAGAATTACATCCCATGAAATATGAGGAAGCAGTTATTTTTAAACTAAACTATAAATATTTGTCTCTGCCTCCCACCCAACACAGCTTGACATAAGGTCTTTTTTATAGAGGGGGTTTTGGGAAAGGGAGATCAGGCACAAGCCAAGATTTGTGTTCTGCTCAACTTATGCTGGTCATTGGCTCACTTAGTGCAATGTGAGCCAAATAAACCAGCTGGACTCAATATTACATATGAGTCCTGCACATGCCTGTTCATGGCTTAAACTAGACCAGAGTGGTTTAGTGGTATGCTTTGTTTGTCAATACCCGATCCAGCCAGATGAATGCCAGATGGCCCAGCTAAAAAGCTGGGTGAGCAAAACTATATTATGATGTGTTTATTAGTAAATTTGACAAAAGGTCTTTCTTGATGGAGGCAACCCTCATTCACACATGATGAGGGTGCCTGACTATATTTATTGTTTATTCCCATCTCCTGAGAAAAGCCAAGGTTATTTTATTCTATAAGTGGCGAAGTGTAGTGAGCCTGTTGTAAGCGACGAGCCACCAGCAAGATCTGGTTCAAAGATGTTCAATGTACAACAAATTCAATAGTTTTACAAAGTCCTTTGAGAGAATCAAAGGGGATTAAATGTAAAATAACCAGAGATTTCAGTTGATTGTTTTAGTAGTAAGTTGTTTTCTTGCTAGACTTGGGGTTCAGAGTCAGAGGTCAATTAGAGGACAGTGAAAAAGGAAGGACATATATGGGAAAGGGATTTGAGAGAGAAAGAGAAAGAGGCTTGATGATAAGGGTCACTGAGACAGAGAGAGAGATAAAAGCTATGAGAACATTAAGGAAGAAATTAATTGGAAAGTGAACGGAAAATAATCCCAAAATCCAAACTGTAGTAATTAGGTGTCGCTTCACAGTCAGAAAGCTTAATCCAGGACACTTTTCATGTATCACCGTCCAGCACAAACGTCTCTAGCTTAGAAAAAGTGCCTCCTGAAATGTCTATTCCAAATCATGAAATAACGTATCTCGCCAACCACAACACTTGAGTTCACTACGAACACAAACCATGGTAGCAACAAACCAGTACCCCAGTTAAAAATAGAATGTATCAGCAGCAATTGGCCTGATGGGTGGTGATTGGCTGAAATAAACTCAAAGTTTTTAAAGTGGGTGTGGGATAGAAAATAGAGGAAGAGAGTCAGTTCCAGACTGGATGTGAAAATGGGCTGAAAAGTTAGCACCCATTTGGGATGAGCCCCATGAAGGAGCCAGCCAACACCAGCGCACCAAACCAATGCCTTCTTAAGAGGTGTTGACCAAACCCAGCTGTTGTGAAGAAGCCTTAGTGCAGAAAGAACGAATGAACCCCACATATTCCCTTTGAAAATGTGAAGAAGAAACATAATAACAAGGTCGGTGTCTGTCTCTCTTGCCTCACAATAGTTTATTCTATCTAAAGCAGTTGACGCATTTCCTGTATCCTATCTCTCTGTTTTTGCTGACTACTATGAAAAGGTTGTAGCAAATAAACTTTTGTATCAAGTAAACCAACAGATAGTGCTTGTTGTTAATGGCATATCAACCTTCTTGGTAATTTAATGCCAAATCCATCCTTCAAGAAGAACAATAAAGGTAATATTTAACCCATAGGTGGGATGATAAGGGAGTTCATAATATTCCTAAGGGGCATTAGTCTAAAAGTGAATGTAATAGCGCAACTGGAGTTTGAACTTGCTTACTATGATTCCACAGTCCAGTGCTTTAACCATTACACCACGGGGACGTCCCCAACAAATAGTGTTTTGTGTTCATCACTTCTTATCATGGTGAGGTTACCACGATTCAACTGAAACTTAAAGGGTAAAGCTACATCCATAGTCTCTGCAGGAGCTGTGGTTATTGAATAAATCCTGAGTTATATAACATTATATGCTTACATTTAATCAGTTGTGTATAGTGGATATTATCATAGGATGAGCTGAACCTTAGTATTACTCAAAAAAACCCCAACCTCTCAATAAATTCTTATTGTGAAATAATATCCAACAAATTTCTATAGTAAAATCACTTACAATGCACTTCTATAGTAAAATCATTTATAATACATTCCTATGTAAAATCTTTCCAACAAATGTCTATAGTAAAATCACTTACCATACACTCCTATTGTAAAATCATTTATAATACATTCGTATAGAAAGTCTTTCCAATAAATTTCTATAGTAAAATCACTTACAATACACTCCTATAGAAAATCTTTCCAACAAATTTCTATAGAAAAATCACTTACAATGCACTCCTATAATAAAATAGTTTCCAATGAATTTCTATAATAAAATCCTTCACAATATTTTCTACAATAGAAATGCATTGGAAAAGATTTTACTGTTAAGAAATTCCAAAATTTCCCAAGCATCTAAAACTATTAGAAGACAAAATAAGAATCAGAAAATAACTTTCAAAATAATGTTTTATTTCAGCAAATGCAAATAATAATAATTAGATATATTTTCTATTTCATAAAAGGAAATCATTCTTTTACAAAAGTGAGAAATGTTGTCTTAATTGCTGAATGAGTTCTTTGGAGTCTGTATGTTCTGGGAACGCATCCAGTGCCTTTCGAACTGCATTGTAACTTCCTTGTAGATCTCCCAGCTAGAAAAGTAAAAACAATATTATTTCTAATATATTTCAATTATTAATATGCATAAAAGCCCAGATCTTTATTATTATTTCTTTTTTAGAAATTACTCATTTCAATAACATAAAAAAAAACATCAATAGACAATAAAATAGATTTATCTAAATAATTTGTTTGTCACTTCTGTGGATCAGTATCAGCTGAAGTTTGACCTGAAATTATTTTTATTTCTTTTGTTTATTAAATGAAAAATTATGATTAATTTTTTTTTTGCTTGATTATGTTTTCTTATTAAAAATTATTTTCTTTTTTCTAAATAATAAAAGACATTTCTTCTTCTACTAAAATTTTCTTTTTTTTCTAAAATAATTTTTTCTTTTTTCTTGAATTATTTTTTTTTTCCAAAAAATAACTTATTTTTCAGATAAAATTTGAGCACATACAAATTAAGGTTTGTAGTCCATTTGTTTTATAGTTATATTTACTAAGGTTTGCTTAGCCTGATTACAGAACCTGTTGTTATGAAACAGTCACTCATTTACACTAAGGACCAAAAGTTTGGGACCACCCTGAATTGTTTCTCTAAGTTCATAATAAAGGTTAATTTAGCAATTGTAATGTTTAAAGGGAACTGCCAAAGAATAAGCAAGAGTTGTTTACACATTCACACACTTCTTGGGAATCACTTCCGTCAACATATGTTTACAAGTTACAAGAAAGGATGACAAGAATTTACTCAGCAGTAATAGATTCTTGTAGTGGATGAATGTTGGTTATTTGAGTTTTATGGCATATCAACCTTTGTAGGTTATTTAATGCCAAATCCATTTTTATGCAAATAATCAATTCTATTTCAAACAATTCAGTTCAGCATGAATACACAGTCCAATTGTTAAAAACGTTTCTATTTCAAGCTATTCAGTTTATTCAAACAGAGCTAATTCAGTTTAGTATAAGTTCATATTTTGTCTACACACAGTTAAATGTCAAAACAGTTCTATATATAACAATTCAGTTTAGTGTAAGTACAGTTTAAATGTCAAAAACAGTTCTATTTCAAACAATTCAGTTTAGTATAAGTACACAGTTTAATTGTCAAAAACATTTCTATTTCAAGCTATTAAGTTTAGTCAAACAGTTCTAATTCAAACTATTCAGTTTAGCATAAGTATGCAGTTAGTTCTATTTAACCCATAGGTAGAGCCCTGATCAGGTGCGACCATTCTGGGCTAGAGTGGACCAGGGAGCAATAGCAACGAAGGGGTGCTCTGCATTACCCAAAGCTCCAGCATCACTGGAACCTCACCATCAGATTATTTAGTGTCATATCCAGGACACTCATTGGGGGGAGGGGTTTTACCCCTCTGCAGAGGTGTAGTCAGTGTATTCTACAGCCCCCCCCCCCCCCGGCCGATTGGGCAATGTAGTGGATGAAAAGAAAATATAAATTTACTTTAATTAAAATTAAAATTATCTTATATTCATTTTGATTTAAATTATTGCATAATTCTATGCAAACACAGAAAAAATGAATTTATTTCTTTAAAGACATGAAACTTTATTTTTTAATCTAAAAGAAAAATAAAAACTAATTTGGTCCCAAACTTTTGGTCAGAAGTTTAAGTACTGAACAGGATCATTACTGCTTAACTATTTTGATTAATCTATAACCAAAACTTCCTGCATGATTTTGTCCTAAGTCTAGGGTATCTAGTGAGAATCAAACTCACTAGTAATAGCTTAATAGATTAGCTTGCTAAGCTTCATGTCTTGTGAGACACTTTAAAATCTAAACCTGGCTTAGATTTGGTTGAAAGCAATGTATGCATATTTATCCAACTCCTCCTCAATTGGCAGGATGTGAGACAAGGTCAATTTTTAAGCAGAGTGTTGTATAGCCATGACCAACCCTACACATATACAGGCGGAAACATCATGAGCGGACACAGTTCTTTAGAAAAATATACCTCTCACTTTATTGAAAGGGTTGTGTGTGAGAGGTGAGTTGGAGACTGAACAAAGACTGCAACATATTGACCCCCCTCCAACTCTTCTGGCTATCACAGCCTTTCTTTCCCGTTCTCCTGGGCTGCTCAACTGGGGGCCTGGAGGCCCAGCCTCTGCTAGGACATGGTTCTCATTCCAGCATCTTCTCTCCAACTGATCTGAACTTCCTGTCACTGGGATTATATAATAATTTGACGCCCATCTATGAGCGTCACATTTGCACTCAATTCAACCCGTCGACAGTCAAGGTTATTCTCCAATATCTTTGACGGGATGCACCTGTTATTTACACAGGTGCATTTCTCATCTGACAGCCTAGCTGGGTCGGAGGTCAATATACAACAAGAGTACAGCTGGTTTGAATTCAGTTTTCCTTTTTCCAAAGACTAAATTTTTTGCCATGGCTAAAGAATCCAGTCAGTCCTATTATTTACCCATAACTGTGTGATGGATTCATGCCTTTCCAAATGGGTATTATTACATAGAGAAATGCAAACAGCCTCATCCAGAATTTGAATTCAGGTCACTAATTCTATTTCCTCAATAAGAATACGGAACCTAGTGAGGATTGAACTCACTACTCAGTAGAAATTGATATGCAAGATGTGTTTGCTGACCATTACATTACGATGAAATGTTCTTAAAATTAAATATAGCTTAGGTTTGGCACAAGGCCACAAGAAGAGGCTTTGTAAGAATAAAACAACGTGCTATAGCAACAATCTCATTTAACCTGAGTGTCATGGGTTATAACTGTAGCAGTCACAGATCTATTTCCTCTCGCAAATCAATGCCCCCGCTAAGCGATTCAGCCACTCACTGACCAATCAGGGGCAGAGCGCATTGATTCCTTCTTCCTCTCGAGTACTATTTTTTCTAGTCCTTTTTGGAAGTCATGACAATTCAGAGAGCACCTAGTTAGCAGCCAAGACAGATCTCTCTCGCGTCCTCTGCCACGGATATTCCACATGGAAAACCTTCACTGAAGAACATGCTGCTATTAGCTTCCCATACAGAAGAACCAGCTTTGTGGCAGTCACTCAAGCTACTTGCTACAGTGACACACACTTCCTACAAACTCAAGGACCAACATACTATCCTGCGACACCAAAAAAAACCTTTTCTCACTCTGACTCATTTACTTCTGTAACAATAATAAACCTTTCGTTGTTGAGTTTTCAAAAGACGTTTCATAATTTTTTTGGATAGTCAATTAATTTATAGTGTTATGGGAAACAACCATTAAAACACAAAATAGCTATGATTAGTAAAAGAAGATTAAGAAACGCTAAGACAAAAGTGTTTTACCTTTTCATTCAGGGAAGCAAAATTAAAATGAGGTTCAAACATATGCGGAGCCAGAGCAAATGATGATTGATAGAAAGCTCGAGCCTGTAAAATTAAAGGAAAAAGCTCATAAAATTAAATTTGTATGCTTAAGTGTTTGAGGATATACACATAGGCTATATATGAAAGTGGGTATCTGTGTGTGTGTGTGTGTGTGTGTGTGTGTGTGTATAGGAGGATAAGAATAAATAGTTGTTTGAAAGATAATGGAACAAAATCGTAAATGTATTATTCAATAAAGTTGTCATTTACTAAATTCAGCTTTGTTTGATTCAGATTACTTAGACCCATCCAAGTACTGAACAAGCTTATCAATGTTTAACTTTATTGATCAAGTAGAAAGCAGTTCATTTAGCATGACTTGACTATAAGTTATAGTGGTTTGGTTGGATTTCTTTGTTTAATGGCATATCAACCTTTATAGGTTATTTAATGCCAAAGCCATTCTCCCAGAAGAACAGAAGTGGTACTATTTAACCCATAGCTGGCAGGATAAGGGGGTTCATGCCTTTCCCAAGGGTATTAACCAGGAAGTGAATGTAATAGCGCGACTGGAGTACAAATTCGCTTACTACGATTCTACAGTCCATCGCTTTAATCATTACACCACAAGGACACCCCTAAAAGTTATAGTGTTCAATAAAGTCAATACAATATATATATATATATCACTTTCAGTAGAGGCAGTGGGAACTATAAAAGGATGGTATGTGCTTTTTTTGGAAAAATCCTAGAAGCAGCACCCAGCAAAACAGCAGTTGTATGACTGCCTGCCTTTCATCTCACAAGTCAACCATGTAAGTTGAACAAGACAAAAATCAGAGATTAACTCACCAGTGAAATTATCCTGTGGACCACTGCCTACGGATATACAAGAGTTGGCTGATCAGCTTTGTGCTGACACTGAATGCCTACTAGAGAACCTACCAGAAGCGATCGATGATAAGGATGGATGGCAAGAGAAAGATAATCAAGAAGAGTCAAGCTAGTACCACAACTTGATGATCATAAATCTATAATTTTTATAAAAATTGGGGTATATATTTATATATATATATACACATATATAATTTTCATAAATAATTATTAGGCTTGAATTATTCATGGCTAATACTATATATATATATATATATATATAGTATGGCCCTCAAATAAATATTGGCATAATGATTAGAATGTTCACCAATGACCTGGAAGCCCAGGGTTCAATCCCAGGTTGAGTTATACCAAAAACTCAAAAAATGATGATATCTCCCTGCTTAACACAGCATTTTAAGGTACAGATCAAGAGTAAGTGAAGCAATTCAGGAAAAGGAGTAGCACCCTCTGCAACATCTTGGTATAATAGCTATTGAAAAGCAAGCTTTCAGGTCGCCTTTGACTATGGTCGGCCTATTTACTTACTATACCTAAATTAAATTTCTTTTAAACTAGAGAAACCAGGATTTTATTATTTCAAGTAAAACATAATATACTTAGAAGGGATATTATTAGGTATTATTCATCACCAAACTCTACATCATTGAAACAGTATCCAAAATATATGGAAGTCGAAAAATAAGTACATCCCTTATATATATTTATACAATTGTATCTTTCTACATTGTTTCAATGAGGTAGAGTTTGGTAATTTATAATACATAATAATATCCATTTTGTCTAATGTTTCACTAGAAATTATAAAATCTTGCAATATTTGGCTTAGATGAAAATTAACTTTTTATAAAACATTGTTACGAGTTGTCTTTATTGGGAATCCTTTTGAGATGAGGCTTCTTAATCTGAGAATTAATTCTTTTATTTATTGGGGACTTTTTGTCCTCATCTTGGTATTCTTTCTTTTTTTTTTTTTCTCACTATGTTTCAGCCAAATTCCACCTCTTGTTATTAGGAGAGTAATTTTCCTGGACAATATTGTATATTTGTGTCAAATTTTTGTATGATAAATTAAATGAATGTTTTGACCCAACCAATATTTGGTTAAATCTTGAAAAATTTCCACTCTGTAGCAAATAATTTTTTTACTGCCACCCATCTACAAAGTAATAAATTTGAAACATTAAAAAAGTTTATAAAATGCGTATAAAATGTGACTCCCCATGAGGCACCCAATGGACACACCCATTCTCAAAGGGAGATAACTATTATCTTCCTACAGAGTGTATGAATGTGTAGTGCATTGTTTTTTTTACTCAAAGAATAAAGGAGTTTTGTGTGAAATTCTGTTTCAAATTATGGGAAATGAGATTTTTTTCCAGTTGTATGCAATGTCAAGAGTGGGACCAGCATTTCAAATTAGGAAGAACATTGATGAAAAATGATCTGCAAATCAGGATGAACTTTCATGTCAAAAGATAATGATTATGCTGATCAACAATCAAACTTTTTTTTTCAAAGCATGAGATAACTGATTTCCCTCAGTAAACTTGCACTCTGAATTTGACCCATGTGGACTTTTGTGTTCCCAAAACGGAAATATACCCTGAAGAGACTGCTGTTAGAAGAGATACATAAAAATCTGCTACAAGACCTGAATGTTAAAATTCCTTTTGTTGAAATACAGTCACCACAAGGTGCTAAGAGTGAAATGTAGTAGTGACCTCTATTCACCAGGTAAGTAGTTAAGAAGGTATTTAGCTGACTTCCCACCAAGTCAGTATAAGACACAAGGTTGTTTTATAGTGGGGAGCCACACACAAATCAAGACTCATACATGGCTGTACCAAAAAATGTTTAGTGCCATCAACATTCCTCTTTTCGGGTGCCACATGTTCTGAGCAATAAACTCAACTCTGCAAAACAGATAGAGCTTGGTGGGAAAACCCCCAGAGACCAGGTGATCATCAACCACACACATACCTGGCAATAGTTAAGAATAAAATGCTACTAAATAACCAGGTCTATCTAAGACAGAAATCTTTGGAACATTCCATTTCTAATGGATAGTGTAGTCTATACCATTTTCTAAATAGTAACTTTAAAATTCCCTATTTAAAGATTGCTGCGTGCAATCCTGAACAAGTCCTGGCAGCAACACCCCACAAGACACCAACTGTACGGCCACCTGCCCCCTATCACGAAAACTATTCAAGTTAGACGAACCAGACATGCAGGACACTGCTGGAGAAGCAGAGATGAACTCATAAGAGATGTACTCTTATGGATCCCCACACATGGCCGCGCAAAAGCAGGACGACCAGCTCGAACGTACATTCAGCAGCTATGTGAGGATACAGGTTGTTGTCCTGAAGACCTACCTAGGGCGATGAACGATAGGGAGGAGTGGCGAGAGAGGGTCAGGGATATCCGTGCTGCCAGCACGAGATGATGATGATGATGATGATGATTTAAAAATTGAAAGAGACAAATCTTTCAACTTCTTGGAAAAAAAATTTAGAATTGGAATAAAAAAAGGAAGATATGATCAATGTATCAAATGTTAAGGGGACAATTTTGAAAGAGACAAATCTCATTGCAAATAAAGTAAGAGATTCATTTTTGGGAGAAAAGGTTGTTTTTTTTACATAAATATGTAAAAAAAAACCATCTATCATCATCATCATCATGTCGCGCCGCCAGCACGGATATCCCTGACCCTCTCTCGCCACTTCTCCCTATCATTCATTGCCTCCGGCAGGTCTTCAGGGTTACATCCTGTGTCCTCACATAGTTGCTGTATGTAAGTTCGTGCTGGTCGTCCTGCTTTTGCACATCCATGTGTGGGGGTCCACAGGAGTACATCACTTATGAGCTCGTCCTTGCTTCTCCAGCAGTGTCCCGCGTGTCTGGTTCGTCTAACTTGTATAGTTTTCAATATGGGGGGCAAGTGTCCGTATAGTTGGTGTCTCGTGGGGTGTTGTCGCCAGGACTTGTTCAATACTGCTCTCAACATTCTTGTGTAATTTCCGTCTAGTTTCCTCTCCAGCCGCTTAGTTAGCGTCCATGTGGTGCATCTATATAGTAGTATCGACACAACCACTGCCTGGAAGAAACTGCGTTTCATTTTATCGGTTAGGTCTGACTTCCATATGATCGAGAGCCTATCAATAGCTGTCCATGCCTTCGTCAGTCGTGTGTCGATGTCTTTTTTGGTTGATGAGACGCTACTTCCTAGGTAGGTGAATTTGTCTACTAGTTTTAGAGAGGCTCCGTCTAGTGTAGCAATGTTGCCCGTTTGGTTGTAACACATATATTCAGTTTTGTTTGCATTGACATGGAAGCCAATGCCAGCTGCGGCTCGTTCCAGACTATGCAGTAGTGTCTCTGCTTGATTAGGCGTATTTGCTAGTAACGCCAAGTCATCAGCGTAGTCAGCGTCCATGATTGTTTTTGCGGGGTACCTTTTGCTTCTTCTCTTAGTCAGCTCGAAGCCATTTTCTCTGATTTTGTCGATCGAAGTCCTAAGCACATAGTCTAGACAGATGATAAAGAGGTACGGGACTAGTGTGTCTCCTTGTAGTACTCCTGCAACAATGTCGAAGTATTCCGTGTCTCCATCTGGTGAACATACTTTCACTTTGGTGTTTCTGTAGAGAATCATTATCGCTGCTACGGTTTCTTTTGGTAGACCGTATGCTAGTAGGATTTGCTCTATCTTCCCTCTGTGTATGGAATCGAAGGCCTAGGTAAAGTCGACAAATAGTAATGTCGCCTGAAGGTTTTTTGCCCGAACGCCTTCAAGGATTCTATGGATGGTCAGTATTTGTGAGGTTGTGGATCTATTTCTCCGGAAGCCATTTTGGTTTTTCCTAAGGATGTTGTCTATTTTGGGTTCTATGCGGTTTTGTAGTAGGGCATTGTAGATTTTGGCTGTTATGGATGTAAGTGTTATCCCTCGGTAGTTCTTGGCTAGTCCGAGGTCGCCCTTTTTTAGGGAAAGGAAGGATACATCCCTTCGTCCATCTTTCTATCCTATTTTGACTATAGACTGCGTTGCATTGCCGGAGTAGTATATCGTCGAATTTTCTAGTCTTCCACACTTCTGGGGGGATCTCGTCTAGCCCTGCAGCTTTCCTATTTTTAATTCTTCTGAGAACTGAGTTGAGTTCTTCTTTGGTGAAAGGACCTAGTTTAACGTCTAATTGCTAACTAATAATTCTGGTGATCGGTTCATCCGTTATTTCTGGTGGGTTTCCTAGTCGATTTTTGAAATGCTGTTTTCACAGTTTTATTCTTTCTTGTTGGCTTGCAGCTTTCAATTTTGCTTTGGCTGTGCTCTTCCTTCTACTTACTTCGTTTATTGTTTACCAGGCTATCCTGGATTGTCTATCTTCCACCGAGTCTCTAATCTTATCTATCTGATTTTGTATGTATTCTGCCTGTTCTTTTAGATATATTCCTGTTAATTGATGTTGTGCCTTTTCTAGTTTTCATGCATTTGTGTTTGTTGGGTTCTTTCGATAGCTTTTGGAAGCAGTTTTCACGAGTGCACGTCTTTCTCTAACCACTAGCGTTTCCCAAGGGACTCTATATTTAGTTCTAGGTTTTGTTGGAATACACTTTGATGCCACCTCAAGGTGTGCTTCTACAAAATTTTCATATTCGTCATTTGGGGTACCTTTTTCTGCCTTCTCCTGTAGTGCTTCGAATCTGTTTCTTAATTCTAATGCATATTTATCTCTAATATCTCTGTTGTTGAGTAGGGCCCAGTCATAGTGCTTGGTTGTCGCTTTACCTGTGGCGTTTTTTCGTAGGCTTAGTCGTACTTTGGCCGTAACTATTTGATGATCGGAGGACACACTGTCGAAAGAGGGGTATGCGTTGCAATTCATCGCACTGTTTTTCCATTTCCTGTTGATAAGGATGTAGTCTATCTGTGCTTTACTCTTATTTGCGTATGTGTAGATCCATAATTTCCCCTCCCTTTTTTGAAAGTTTGTATTGAGGCATGTTAATCTATTTTCTATCATGAAATCTATTAGATGTTGTTCATTCCTGTTTGACACGTTGTAAAGGCTGTATTTGTTGTTTCTGTTTTTCCCGATTTGTGCATTCATATCTCCGCCAATGACTAGCAGGTTGTGTTTCGGAATGCTACGTACTAGGGAGGATAGATCTTCGTAGAAGGTGACTATTTCGTTTTCTTCGCTAACATTGGTAGGGCTGTAGCAGGAGATTTTTTACATAAATATGTGAAAAAAAACATCTATAATGTTTGTAAAATGTTTAATAATTTGTCCTAATTCAGAGTAAAGATTGTTTCTTTTAATCTCACCATTGCAAAATGCCCTTTTTTAAGTTCTATTACTCCAAAATTATTATAAGCCTCGGCGTGGTCATTGTTGTAAGTGAGGGCCATTCGGAAACATTGGTGGGCTAAATTCAGGTCTCCGATGCCCTGTAGAAAGAAAGGATATCAAAATAATCAAAATAACATTGATAATCAATAGATAATACAATAAAATAATTATTTCAATAAATAAGATGATAAATAATTTTCTATAGATATTAAAATAATATAAAATAATTTCTTTGAATAATGAATAAATAATATGAAACAATTTTGTTAATAAATAAATTCATTGAAATTATTTATGAATAATTTTATCAAAAAATAAAATAAAATAATAAATATAATGAAATAATTTCACCAAATAATAAATAAATAATATGAAATAGATGAAAAATTAGATAAAATAATTTTATTGATAAACAATGAAAAATCAAATCAAAGAATTAATCAAAGAATTGAATAAATGAAAGAAAATAAAACAAATAATTAAACAATAATATAGAATAAGAAATCAACTTAAATAAGGAATGAATAATACAGAATGATAATTCATATTCATGAATAAACATGTCTCACATATAAAACTTTTTTGGTTTTGTTTGGTTTCTTTTTTTAATGGCATATCAACTTTCATGGATTATTTAATGCCAAAGCCACCCTTGTAAAAGAGCTGTAGTGGTACTACAGGGTGGAACAATAAAATTGTCGCCCTAGAAAAGACGACATGATTCCATTTCCATTTAATGAAAACCAGTTTTCTCTTTTTGTTGCAGACCATCTTCTAGTTGGCCAGTTGTGTACAAATCCCAAGAGCGATAGGAGCCTTCTATTATGTCTGAAAGTGACACAATGTTCAATGAGCGAGATCGGAGATGCACTGCTGTACAACTCATGCTCTCTACCGATCCAAGTTATGACAACAGGAACATTGCCAGCACTCACAAAATGCAAATGGATGGTTCAACGCTTGAGGGCACAGCTCAATGCATTGGACGACCCTTTGGAGGTGGTGGAATGGAAGCCCAAGGCTGAGGACACCACCAGGAAGACCTGGACCAAGGAGTTCATCGAAAAGGTCCAGGCAATCATTGATGAAACTCCCCAGCGGCCTATTCGGCAGATTGCTAGAGATTTAGGCATCTCACACACAACTGTGAATGTATATGTGAAGGAGGACATGAAGTGTAGGTCCTACAGGTGCCAGACAAGCCAGATCTTGACTGAGAAGACAAAGAACCTCAGGCTAATCAAGTCCATCAGGTTGCTCAACAAACTGAAGCATCCCAAGAAACCAAACATGCTCTGGTTCTTTTCAGACGAAAAGAACTTCTGCCAGGACCAGGTGCAAAACAGCCAGAACCATCGCTGGATTGCCACGAATAACAGGGATGTGCCCAAGGTGATGAAAACAAAGTTTCCGGCTACGGTTATGGTCTTTGGTGTGGTTTCAAGTGAGAGCCACATCATGCCACCTCACATCTTCAAAGTCAGCTTGAAAGTCAACACCAAAGTGTACCTGGATGTGCTGAAGAGTGTGGTGATCCCCTGGTGCAATTAGGTGGCCGATGGCAGACCCTGGGTGTGGCAGCAGGACTCGGTGCTGGCCCACAAGTCCAAACAGACCCAGGCTTGGCTTCAGAAGGAGTGCTACGACTTTGTACCCTTCTCTCAATGCTCCTCTCCTCCCCTGACCTGAACCCACTGGACTACTTCATTCAGTCATACGTTGAGAACATCACCAACATGACCTCGCACAACACTAAAGCCAGCCTGATCGCTGCCATCCGCCGAGTATTCGCCGAGCTCCCACTGGCGCTTGTGGAAAAGGCATGCTCCCAGTTCCGGATCCGTATCGAGGTGGTGATTGAGGGTGAAGGCGGCTACATTGAATAGATTCCAGCTCTACTACATAATCAAGTTACCTGAATTGATTTTTTCAATAAAAGTTTTAAAATAAAGCAGTAGTGTTGTTTTCTTTAGGACGACAATTTTATCGTTCCACCCTGTATTTCCCAAGGGCCTTAGTCCAAAAGTGAATGTAATAGCATGACTAGAGTTTGAACTCACTTACTATGATGTTGCAGTCCAGCACATTAGCCACTACACCATGCGGACTCCCTCCGTTTGCTTTTCTTATTACTCTTATATAAAACCATGAAAACAATGGATAATAAATCATTTTTGAAAATTACACACTGATAAGTGATCTTCACACTAATCTTACAAGGTATTGAAATTATTTAATGTTTAATTGGTGCTCTACAAATAATATCTTGTACTACACTTGATTTATTTAGATAACTACCAGTCTGAATTTTTGAGATGAGGCTTGGTAAGTATCATTTTGGGAATGATTTTTTGGACTGTTGTCCTCATCTTTATAGTGATAAATTAAAACATGATGTTTCAGCTGCTGTATCTTCTGGCCTACCCCAGGTGTCCCTTGTTTATCTGAGTATAGAAATGATTCAATCTGGGAAATCATTTTTAAAGTTTGACAGTTGATCATTTAAGTAAATCAATACATACCATAGCCACATGTCCCACATTGTACCAAATATCAGCCAGTAACATGTTGTCATCAGTAAGAGCAAGGGCTTTGCTGAAACATACCATTACCATATCATATTGTTGGGCGTAAAAACAGCAAAGTCCCATGTTGCAGAATAATTCACTTTTGTACACACCCATTTGCAGAAGGCGCCTGTGGAGGAACATAGAAAAAAGGGAGAAAGAAAGGAAGAAAAAATAAAATGCTTTTTTAAGAACAGAATATGAAGAGAGGAAAAAAAACAAACTTTTCCTAAGCTACAAGAGAATTCTTAATTACAATATTAAGGGGAAATGGAAATAGGGGAAAAGTATTTTGGTATGTTTGGTTCTAGAGAAGATATTTAGTCACATCCACACTCATCAAGGTTTAATATTAGAATTTATCATCATCATGTCATGCCACTCGCGTGGATTTCTCTGACCCTCTCTCACCACCCATCTCTATCGTTCATTGCTCCTGGCAGGTCTTCCAGGCTACATCTTGTATCAGTATGGAGCTGTTGTAGATAGGTTCTAGCTGGTTGCCCAACCCTTGCTCATCCATGCAAAGGGGTCCACAGGAGTACATTACTTTGAGTTCATCCTTACTTCTGCAGCAGTGTTCTACATGTCTTGTTCGTCTAACCTGGATAGTTTTTGCGATGGGTTGTAGGTGGCCATACAACTGCCGTTTTGTGAGTTGTTGCTGCCAGGATTTGTTCAATACAACTCGCAGCATTCTTGTGCAATTGCCCTCAAGCTTTTTCTCCATACGCTTAGTCAGCATCCATGTGGTGCATCCATATAGTAGTATTGACATGACCGCTGCTTGGAAAAAACTGCATTTTATTTAATCGGGTAGCTCTGACTTCCATATGACTGATAGCTTATTGATAGCTGTCCATGCCTTTGCTAGTCGCATATTGATGTAATTTTCTGTAGATGAGGTGTTGCTTCCAAGGTAGGTGAATTTATCCACAAGTTTCAGAGAGCAACTATTTAGTGTGGAGATGTCGCCCCAGTTATACATTAACACTGAATAGACGGAAGGAAAGATAAGATAAACTCATTTCCATACATAGGAATATTTAATACATACGTAATAAACATACAAAAAGTATTAACAAGAATACAAAAGCATATCATGACAGATAAAGTGTGTGCTCATTGTTCCATGAAAAAGTACTATATGAAAAGGGTACAAAAAATAATAAAAGTCTTACTTTTTTCAGTGGTTTAGCTAAGTGAGCTTAATGTTTTAATGATGAGGTATGACAAAATTCATAGCTGGGGTTAGAGATAAAGTCTCTCTACTGTTCAATGAACAGAGATAAAAGGCATGTCATATTCATTCAAAGAATGTAGACAAAAGAACATCTTTACCATTCAAAGAACAGTGACAAAAAGAAGCCCAAGTAGATTATGGGATTGACATGTGATCATCAATGGATGTGTTTCTTATACAAGAGTAACAATTATTCATCGTCTTTTTCCAAGTGTAATGAAAAACCTTTTCCTAAATACAGTGGTTGTCAGGTCCTATTTGATGACCTGTCCACCAGCTGACAATCACAGGGTAAAGAAAAAAAAATTAGAAATGAAAAAAAGAAGAAGATAGATTAAATGACTAACTTCATACAGTTTTAAAAAACCCCACAGCATTCCACTTGCATAACTAGAAATATGTGCCACCAACTATAAGAGTTGGAGATGAATATATCATCAGGTTGTGATGGCATTTCAAGACTGACAAGGCAGGTGCCCATGAGAGGGTCACCATTGCTGAAATGAGCCACAGGCAGAAACATACCCAAAAGTGAAAGCGCTCCAGGTGTAATGGATATCGTCTAAAGAAATGGACATAACAGCCGGAATTCAAAACCTGGACAAGGCTATTTGCATTTCAAATAGTGTTAATACTCTTGAGAAAGGTATGAATCTAACTATTCTTCTTTCAGCAAAGGGTAAATTGTAGGGTAGACTGGTTCTTTGTTATGGCAACCAGTCTAGGAGAAAGAAAATAATGAATTTAAACCGGTTAAACTCTGCTTAAAAACTGTTTGGCCTCCTCTTCATGCTGGGGGTTGGGTGAATATATATATATATATATATCGTGCAAACAAAAAGAAATAAAATTAAGAATAGATAAATAAATTCCAAGAAGGCAATATATACAAGGTGCAGAAGCAAAATTAGGAATATTCTAATATAATAATAAATGACTCTATTAAAAAACAAGATTAATTTTAATTAAAAAAAATTAACAACAAAATAATACGATAGAC
The DNA here is from genome assembly GCA_963585895.1 of Sepioteuthis lessoniana. NCBI lineage: Eukaryota > Metazoa > Mollusca > Cephalopoda > Myopsida > Loliginidae > Sepioteuthis > Sepioteuthis lessoniana. The sequence continues at coordinate 66,803,128 of OY757937.1, read as the reverse complement.
ATAAAATAGTAAATTTACACAATATGGCTGTCATTTTTTTCAATTATTGTATCAACACGCCTTTGAAACGATTTGCATGTCTTCAAAATAAATTCTTCAGACATTTTATTCCATTCCTCATCAGTAGCAGTCGTAAAGGAACAAATATTTCAATGGGAAGTTGCATTTGAAATATTTTCTAAAATGCCCCATATAGTCTAATCAAGGGGGTTAAGATCTGGACTTGTTGCAGCCCATAAAGAAACTCCAAATATTTCAGAAATTTTTAGGGGTTTGGTTTCAGCGTTAAACAAATCATAGATTCTTTGTCATTTCTTTTCTTGCTCACTCATATTGGGCTGAATTTTAATGAAAAATGCTTGAATAATAGAGCTAATCATGAAAATTTAGATTTATCACGTATTTTTCAAAAATTAGACTAATCAGACTAAAAAGATTTTTTAAAATAATTCCATATTTTGCTTCTGCACCCTGTAAAATAAGATAAAATCTTTTTGAACAAACCTAAAATATTTGAGGGCCACTTCAGGTTGGTCATTGTAAAAGTGGTGTGTGGCAATACATGCAATGGCTTCCACTTGCATGCTATCAAAACGAAGGACTTGACGGTAGTAAGACACAGATTCATTCAGGTCATTTAAGCTCTTGGGAAGAAAAGAAAAAGAGAGAAAAAAATGTCTAGATTATTCTTATCAGATAGATATTCAGGTTAATGAAACATTTCTATGCATAGGCATAATATGATAATCTATACTAGTGAATTAACTGTGCGTAACATTACTTTGTGTTAAGCATTGCAGGTGGCTAAGTTGGAAGCCAAGGCTCGGTCAGAAAGGATAGATACAAGAATTTTGATTTACTAAGTCTTATTTGTTTCTTTTGTGTCAGCTAGATTTTACCTATAATTCATTATTCATCTTTTACTTTAGATCTTACTTTCTGTTAAACAAATTATTCGTCTAAATTTGTCAGATGAAGTTTGATCATTTTTATCATTCAGAATATTCAGACTATTGTCTTCATCTTCATTGACTGTATGTCAAGATTTTTGTTGTTAATATCTCAGAAGATGTACAATTATTCTCTGTTAACAAACAGCTGAATACTGTGAGATTATGTAAGTCATCTGAAACATAGTGAGTCATGGGCACTTGCTAGATGGGGTACAAACTAGATGTTTGATCTCTTGGATAAATGCTACCCTTGGATATATGCTATCCCTTCCCTTGGATTAGGCCGCATATTAAGAATGAGGAATTATTCAAGGGTTGTCATCTTGTGTAACTCAGGAAAGTATCTCCTGTTTGATGAAGTTTGATCGTTTTATCACTTAGAATATTCAGACTATTATCTTTATCATTATACCCACTAGAACATATCAGCTGAAATATTGTGAGCATAACAATTAAGAATGAGGAATTATTCAAGGGTCATCAATTTTTAATCTTTTTGGTGTGTAGAGCAACTTGAATTGACCAAATATATTTAATGTAATTGGGTGAAATGCAACTTTTGTTAATATTACTTAAGAATGTTGGATGTTGCGCAACATACCCAGGAAAGTATCTCTTGTTTGATACACCCTGATCCAAGGATATATCGGCTGAAACATTGTGAGAATAACAATGAATATAAAGACAATAGTCTGAATATTCAAAGTGAGAGAAAAATGTTAAATACATATTAACTATTATGTTATTACAGATTCGCATCATATATTCTGTAATCATCATCATCATCTCTGGTGTAATCATCAACATCATCATCTATTTAGTAATCATCATCATCATCATAAATTATGTAATCTTCATGATCATAATATATTGTGTAATACATATTAACTATTATGTTATTACAGATTCGCATCATATATTGTGTAATAATCATCATCATATCTTGTGTAATCATCATATATTGTGTAATCAACATTATCAGCATATATTGTGTAATCATGATCATCATATATTATGTAATCATTGTTATCATAATAATAATATATTGTGTAATATATATTACCTATTATAACCCTTTCCTATTATTGGTGTCTAATACCTTTTACTTATCCATTTATGGAAGATGACTGGACCATTAAAAGAAAACAGTGACAAAATTTCCCCTGACAGAAAAAGTCACTTTATATATGTATATAAAGAGGTGCTGAAAAGTTCTTGGCCTGACTAAGAAAACATTCATCCTCTTCCACATATTCATGCAAAAGTTTAACACACTTGATACATTATTTATTAAATCTTTCAAAAAAGAAAAAATTGGTTTTTTTTTTTGGTTGGGACAAGAACTTTTTAAGCTTCCTCATGTAGATACACCACAAATATACCAATAGCAATGTCTTTTTCAAATAAGATTTTAAAAAGATCACAGACAAGATTTAATTATTTTCATATTTTTCTTTTTAGTTTTCACACAAAACTACAGGTCTTTGAGTAGAACAGTTAAGTCACATGTCTCAATCCGTTGCCAAATTGCAAAGTAAATACGAGTTGTCATTCAATAAATGAGGTGAATTTTGTCTAAGGAATTGGTAATAGGAAATATGGTTTACAGTTGCACTTTTTTCAAAGAAATCAATAGTGATGGCTGCTTTCATGTCCCAGAACACTGTCAGCATGATCATTTTTTATTGACTGCTGCACCCAGAACTTTTTCTTTACAAGAGAGTCAGTGGGTTTTCACTTCTTGGCCTGTCTTTTTGACTAAAGTTTGTAGTAGCAAAGCCATGTTTAACCCATTTGTAAACAGTTTTGAAAAAACATGCTTCTTTGTATACATTTTTGACAAAAATACGCTTCACTGTACACATCAAAATTCTGTAAATTTCACATGGCTTGCACTTCTTGGCCCGTAAAAATTTCATGACAGACCTCTTTTCAAGCCTGGAGCACTCTGTTTGATTTGCTACCATTTTGAATAGCCTCAAAACAAATATTTTGTGAGATGAATGCAGAGTTTAGATTTATGGAAAAAAAAGTTCTGAAAATGGATTTATTTTGCTTTTTCAAAAAATTCCCTTTATTCATTGAATAACCCTAATTTTTACTTCCATGGTGGCATCCCATTACCAATTCTACCAACCATGTAATAGTCATGATACTCAAAAAGAGTATAAAAGAAAAGAGTACCTTTTCAAAAAATTGGACGTGTTGAATACTAGTGGAATACGAGTTCACCTGATGACCGAAAATGGGAAATTATGAGTTGCGGGTTTTTATCATGCTTTCTACCTTATTTTTCAGACTTGAAATATACTTACTCTGCATTTTTGTGCATTGAGAACTATGGAAATTTCATGGATTAAAAACACTTTTAGTGTTAAATTTTAATTATAATCATAATTTTATATAACTAATTGGCCTAGTGGGTAGAGTGTTCGACAATGGACCGGGAGACCTGGGTTCAATCCCAGGTCAAGTCATACCGAAGACTTTAAAAATGGTACTTGATACCTCCTTGCTTAAAACTCAGCAATGTAAGGTAAGGATCAAGGGTAAAGTGGAGCAATCCAGGGAAATGAGTAGCGCCCTCCCCTACACCTAAGTGTAGTAGCTATTGAAAAAGGAGTCTTCTGGTCGCCAACAAAGTAAAGTTGGTGACCTTAGTTGAGGGCGACCGGAAGGATCCCTTTTCAATAGCTACAATACTGAGGTGTAGCGGAGGGTACTACTCCATTCCCTGGATTGCTCCACTTTATCCTTGATCCTTATCTTATAATGCTGAGTGTTAAGCAAGGCAGCATCAAGAACCATTTTTTGAGTCTTTGGTATGACTTGAACTAGGATTGAACCCCAGTCTTTCGGGCCATTGGCAAACACTCTACCCATTAGACCAATGGCCCAGTATATATATATGTCTAGCCACACTGAAGAGTTGTGATACAACAAAACAGTCAGTCTGTGGATGACAATATATACGCTCCCCCATGGGGGTTGAGCACTCTGGCGAATGAATTTATGGCTGCCACTTGCATATTGCAAAGCTCTTCGAACGAATTGAGCACTCTGGTATCTGGTAAGGTATAAATGTGAACAAATGAATGCTGCTACTGTTGCTGCTACTTAATACCTTATAATTCCCTAGCTGAAGTGGTATGCTTGTTGGCTGAGTGGTCTGATACTAAGTCTAAAGTAAAGTTGGGCGGGTTTCAATCCCAGCCTCAAGCGTCCTACGTGTCTAGCCACACTGAAGAGTTGTGATACAACGAAACAGTCTGTCTGTAGATGACAATATATATATATATATATATATATTACTTTAAATCTTAACATGTTTCTGGTTCAAACTCAGCGAGAAGCCAGAAACATGTTAGAGTAAAATAAATAATTTAAAAAAATATAAATTTCTTTGTGGACCTATTCATTTTAAAATGTTCATTTTTTTCTTCTTTACACTAACAAAAAAAGAAAAATTTATATATATAAATTTGACAGTACATACCTCATATATCCTGGCAATACCAATCAATAAAGTAACTTCTCCAGCAAATCTGTTAAGTCCTTTTTTGTACATAGCAATTGCTTGCAATGGTTGATCCAACTTGATGTAGACTTTGCTGATGTAATGGTAAAGAGCTACAGTTTCTTGCTGATCGAGGGCAGATTTCAGTAATAATTCTGCTTCTCGATAGAGGAGCATTCTGGGAAAACAGAGAGAGAGAGAGAGAGAAAATAGAGGAACATTCTGGGGAGAGAGAGAGAGAGAGAGAGAGAGAGAAATGGAGGAGCATTCTGGGGAGAGAGAGAGAGAGAAAATAAAGGAGCATTTTGGGGAGAGAGAGAGAGAGAGAAAAAAAATACAGGAGCATTCTGGGGAGAAGGAGAGAGAAAGAGAGAAATCAAGGAGCATTTTGGGGAGAGAGAGAGAAATAGAGGAGCAATGTAGGGAGAGAGAAAAATGAATATTTAGACAAGAAAGCAAAATATCTAAAAATTTTATTTAAAAAAGTTCTGTCTCTTTATATATATATATATATATATATATGGAAATTTATTTTTGGAGGGAATCTCTGTGGTGGTGCAATGGTTAAAGTACTGGACTGTGTCCTTGAAGTAAGTGAGTTTGAATTCCCATTATGTTATTGTTGTGGACCAATAAAAGGTCCGGAAGAAAGACACAAACTCAGGATTACGTGAAACAAGTATATTGAACGAAAGTATAAATACAGCATAGATAAAAGTGTGTTGAACGTCCGTCTGACTGCCAAAGTGTTAGGCTGGAGTTAACTTAGTAATTTACAAAGCTCTTTGCTTCGATGTGGCACAAGGCCGAATGAATGGGGCGCCCAATGAGACTCGAACTCACTCGTGTAGGTTTGCTAGTCTAGCTTGCTAACCGTTACACCACCAGAGGTGCCCGGCTGGAGTTAACTTAACACCAAGATGAATATTCTCCCAGTATTCATAGTATTAGGAAAAGTCCATTATAGTCTGTAAGGTAGGTACCATAACAGTTATTATGTTCATTTCAGACTAATACCCTTGGGAAAGGTATGAACGCCAATATCCCATGAGTCATCTATTAAATAAATACATTTGACTTTAAGTAACCCATGAAGGTTGATAGAGCATTAAACAAAGAAACCAATCCAAAATTTATACTTGGTTCCAGAGAGGTTGCAATTTTAAAAATAAACGAAACAAATGATTCCAAGTTAATCTTATCTGGATGGTGAATGTAAGAATTATATTTCTACATAATATCTTGCACATTACTGAAGAAATAATGGAAATTTTCATGGGTGGGCTATTCTTGACAAACACCAAAAACTGTAAACATTCAGTCTGGATAGTTTTTGATTACACCTTGGATGCAGAAAGAAGAATGATAAAAGATATATTTCTCACCTATAGAAGCATTTAGCCGCATGAAATTGCCACCACCACTCAGGATCTTTGGTGGATTTAAGTGCCAAATTAGCCAGCGAAGAAGCCTGGTAACAAAAAAGAAAAAAAACGAAGGAATGAAAATATACCAAAGCAAATTTTAAATAAGATGTATTCAGTTTAATTTATTTCTGTACACACCAGATAAAGTGTAGAGTTACAGCCACACACGGTATAAGAGTTAGCAAGCTTGTTACTGAGTTCACTTCTTACTGGGTGCCCTATAGTCTTAGATAAGTATTAGAATGGGTCAAAAGTTTTGCAATATTTTGGTAATTTGAGGAACAATTTGGCAGTTCTAGATGCTTTTGCTGAAGTAGTGAAGGTGATGAAACACACTGGACTGAGAAATAACAAGCTCGAGTATTACTCACTAGATTTGCCTCAATGCCTTGGAGCATGGCTTCAGATTTCATGGTTTTAGACCTATCTGACCTTGTCTAATCATCAAGGTTCTTGTAACCTTAGCAAAGTTTCTTAAACAACCTGGTTACTGTACTGTAATCAACTGTGCTTTCATCTTTCCAATTGTTATATATTGACCTCCGACCCGGTCAAACATGCCATTCCAAAGACGGTGGAAGTTGTATATTCTGTTGGCGTGGGCGAGCTTGGCTGACAATATGGGACATGGTTAAAATCCCACGGTACAGTTACAAACTGATGCACTGAAAGAGGGTGACCTGTGAACTGCATGACAGTTATTTCTGCTCGATGATGATCAAAACATGCCATTCGAAAGACGGCGGAAGTGGCATATTCTGTTGGCCATTAATGGGAAGAGATTGAGTGGGCGTCGAACTATTATATAACTCAGTGCGCAGGAAGTTCATGGAGAGTTGGAAAATGATGCTGTAGAGAAAACAGAACAAAGCAGAGAGCTGGGCCCCTGGGCCTCCGGTTGAGCAACCCTGGAGAACGAGAAAGACACATTGCTATGTCTGGAAGAGCTGGGGAGGTCAATATGTTACAGTTCTGTTCAGTCTCCAACTCCCACTCACACACAACCCTTTCAAATAAAGTGAGAGGTATATTTTTCTAAAGAACTGTGTCACTCGTCTTTATTGTGTCATTGTTATGATTCTGCATGCATATGTAGATGTATATGTATTATGTGTTTGTATAGTTGGTCATGGTGGTGACTATACAACACAATAACAAATGTTTTTGGTTGCTTCTGTGGCATTATGGCCCAATTCAAAATCATAAAGCATAGATTCCTAAATTAGACTACATTGCATGTTCATCTATGCAGCTTTCAAATTCCACATGGAGTTAAGCAATGCAAAACGTGTCAGCACACCAACTACCACAATACAACCAATCACAGTAGGTACCCTTCACAGTTTGAACTGCTTTGGTCATGTGTCGCAAACTAGCATGTACTAAAATACAGCAAAACTTTTGACTTACTTAGTATACTTAGTATAACATGGGGGGGGGCAGAACCTTATGTGGTGTAATGGTTAGCAAGCAAGATTAGGAGACCACTGTCAGTGAGTTTGATTCTTACTGGACGCATTTGTGCCACAACTAAGCTAAGCTTAGTAAACAACTAAAAAACATTGGGGATATTGTTGAGCCATTTTTTAAAAAATGAAGTAGATTATATTAAGGTTTGGTTAAATTTCTTTGTTTAATGGCACATCAACCTTCTAGGTTATTTAGTGCCAAAGCCATACTTGTAGAAGAACAGTAGTGATATTATTTAACCCATTGGTGGGGAGATAAAAAGGGTTCATATTTTTCACAAGGGTATAAGTCCAAAGGTGAATGCAATGGTGCAACTGGAGTTACAACTCACTCACTACAATGTCAAAGTCTAGCACATTAACCATTGTACCATGAAGACTCCCTCCCGTCTTTTTTCTTTTAGGCTTGTGATAAGGTTTGTGACAATTAAAAGAAATAGTAAAGCCAACTAAGTAATTCTCCTTTATTAGAATAGAATTTTTACTATTACTACCTGTACGCTTAATATTGAAATGAAATAATAATGCACTAAATTTGAAAGACAGCCCAGTCGGCTTGGGGCTGTAGAATACACCAACTGCACCTTTGCAATGAGTGTCCTGGATATGATATTAAACAATCTGATGGTAAGACTCCAGCCTTGGAATTTTGGGGAATGTGGAGTACTTCTTCATTGCTATTACTCCCAGGTCCACTTTGACCTGGAGTAGTAGCAACTGATAGGGTCCTATCAATGAATCAAATAGAACTGTGTACAAACAAATGACTTATGTTATATTGTGACTGTTATATAGCAATACTTGAAACCATTTAACTGTGTATAAAAAAGAGCTCAGACTTGTTTAAGAATGTTATTTACAAAATGAGTTTACAGATCTTGTATATATTTAATATATATGTATAAAGAGGATCTAGTATTGAATAACCTATAATGGTTGATATGCCATAAAACCCAACCAAACCAAATCATATATATTTAATATACATGTATAAAGAGGATTTAGTATTGAATAACCTATAATGGTTGATATGCCATAAAACCCAACCAAACCAAACCAAAATTTGAAGGAGTTATAAATGGTTATAAAATTATTACAAACAATATTTCACTTCACACGCAACAGTAATACAAGGTGCAGCCGAAATACCTCCAACAGTTTAAACTGTCACCTGCACGGTGCAAGAGAACTTAGGCAAGTCGCAATAGTAGCTCCATCTAGCTAATGTCTTACTGTTATGATTTTAGCCTTTGTTTGGTTGTTAGTGAGAAGGAAAGTGTGTTTTAGTAATGGTTTTAGTTATGTGTTTTTGGTGAGGAGAAGTTTGTTGTTAGCGAGGATAGGTTGTAATGTGCGTGTGTTTATGTTGTGTTGTTTCCTCGCTAAGTGTTGTTAGTCCCCTTGCTAAGTTTTAAGAGTATATAAAGGAGAAGGTTCAAGATGTTGAAGTCGAAATGTGTTTTTAGGAATAGTTTTTATTTGCAGCATGGAATATTGGGTTTGCCTTTTGTGCTGCAAGTCTTGTAGCGTGTAAGGAGATGAAATGGAATTATGAGAAAGTTGAGAAAGGCAGCATGTGTCGTCGGATGTGCGAGGGATTGTGTTTGCTGTAGTTTAGCGAAAGCCACATTGCCGTTAGAGGAAATTAACTTTGGAGTCACCGTGAGTTTCGTGTGTCTGGTATTTGGGGAGAGTGTGCATTGTCTCCATTAAAGTGGCCCAGAGGTGAATTGAGAGCTAGGTGCCGAGAGCTTAATTGTGCATTGCATTGACATAGCCAATTTTGGGGGTGACATAAAGTTGTGCCCGTGTGTCGCATGTTGAATGTATCTAATTTATATTCAACTGGGATTCCTTGCAAGGAATCCATAAATTAGATAGGTTCCCTCATGTGTCCATGCTGTTGCTGCTATTGAAGAGCCGCCAGTGTGACGTCTGCACTGGGGGGAGTTGTCCAGCTAAAGAGACTGGATGTGGCAGCTTACCCAAGTTCTGCTGCCCGGAAAAGGAGGTCCGGATTGAATAGGATAGGTCATCCTGATTGGGTGAAATTATGCGTCGAATTAAATTGCGCGCCAAACCAAAATGCCTTCTGCTACATGATCAATTACAATCATGGCTTGAACAATTCATAGTTCTAAAGGTTTGCAAAAAGACAGAGGCAACTGATATTAAAAAAAAATCATTTCACTGCTGTTTAAATTACGGGCAACAATTTTTATTCATTTCATTTTTAAAATGACATCCTCCAGACGGTGGCCTCTATTCTGAAATTTTGAACCCATAGCAGTATCGATTTTCCATTAGGAACAACATAATTTTAATGTAACACGAAATGAACATGACAAGTTCTTTTTTATCATTAAGGGTTTTCAGACTATTGTTTTCATTCTTATTGTTATTTCTTCAATGTTTCGGCCAATATGTCCACCAGCCTTCTTCAGGTGTTTGTCAAACTTGGGAACCTACACAGAACTTTGAACTATGTCCTTTATTGAATCCACGGGGGTTGCCTGTTCAGATTCCATAACCCATAACCGGGTACAAGTGTTAAGTATTCCTGTATTGTTACTCACCTGCAGTCAGGATTGAACCTGCAACCTCCAGATAATTGTCTCCATAGAAACTTAGGGAACCAATGCCTATAACCATTATGCTATGTGTCCTGCTGGACAAATAGCATAACAGTTATAAGGAGACAATCATCAAAGCTTTGTCTCAGAAATGCAGACAACTAATGACAAGTTCTGTGTAGCAATCAGATTCACCAGTCTTAAAAAAAAACCTTTTAACAGCAAATGCATAATGTGCATCAGTCCAAATGATAGTTTTAACTGTTCATGTCTGAAAAAAAAAAATGGTAAGACATCAGCTAGATGGAGCTATCATTGCCATTTGCTTAAGTTCTCTTTCACCACCTAAGTGACTGTTTAAAATGTGGGTGGTATTTCTGCTACCCCCAGTATTGTCAAATCCTTTAATTCACAGTAATTGTGAAAATTTTTGCATTGGTCTGTTAGTATAGATTAAAAGCATTTTGTATGGAAGGTATTTAATCAAGTCTCCTGGTAATAATAGATAGGCCAGTCTTGCAATAACAATTGTACACTTAGGGTATAAAGAAACAATATGAGTGCATATGAAAAAAATGTATACAAACCGTTCGAACATCATTCTCATTGTAGAAAATATATTCAAAAAGTGACTTAGCCAAGTCAGGTCGAGCAGCATACTTGGAAAGATTCAGTCTAGCCAAATTGATAAAGGGTCCATCAGGGCTGGATACCATGGAAGCCTGGAAAAAGAAAAGTGATTAAAAAATAAGCTGAATTATTTACTAAATTTCTGGTCATTGGAAAGGAACTGAAGATTGTTTTATACTTATTTTCTTAAATCATGATACCCACTTAAATCACTGTTTTTTTTTTTTTATTCTATATGAACAAATAGAGCAAAAAATTTTGTGCAAACCCATTTTTAAATGTGTTAACATTTAACATGAATTTAAAGACAAACCGAGTCACCCAGAAACATCAATGGTCCAATGTAGATCTTCATTTATTTTCATCATTCTAGCTTTAGATTGATTGATTTTAAAGGTATGTCAACACATCTATATACATACGAGGATCATTAAATAAGTTTCCAGACTTTTTTCATATGGGCACTCTTATTGATAGTACACACATGAAACTCTAGTCCCCTTTGAAGTAATCTCCTCCGGCTGCAATGCACTTGTACCGTTCCAACAACTTCTGGAAGGCCCTATAGAGGCCCTCTTGTGTGAGCGTGTCAATGACCTTAATCACAGCCTCTTTCATCTCCTCAATTGTCTTATAATGACAGCCTCTGAGCTTAAGGAATAAATAAAAGTCACAGGGAACAAGCTCTGGACTATAGGGAGGGTGAGGAACTGTCTTGATGCTCATCTTGGTCAAACAGTCTTTGACAAGGGTAGAGTTGTGGACTGGTGCATTGTCCTGGTGGAATGCCACTGACCCGATTTGAAGGGTGCTAGCCTCTTCCGACAGAATCTCTTCCTGAACTCCCTTAAATAGTAACCCTAAACCTAACCCTTCGGCCAATCAACTTGGTGTATTGACTTCCTTACTCCTCCCACACCTCTCATCATTCCTCACAAACTCCCTGCCTTCATTGAATCTCTTATGCCACTCAAAAACTAATGCTCGATTCATGCAAGATGGTCGAAAAGCAGTCTGAAGCATTCCATACGTTTCTGTGGGATTTTTTCCAAGTTTAAAACAGAATTTTATTGCATATCGTTCGTCTAAAGTATCCTCACGTCCAGATTGCATTTTTGAAATTTACCAGCTGTGACAATCAGGCTTTTGTAGAGTGTATTCCAAATCCTGCTGTAGCTGTTCATTTGAAACTGAAATCATAAAAATTAATCAGTCATCTCATAAGATGTATAGCAATAACATACTGAATATTCAAGAGTCTACGACAATTTTAAATGCCTGTACAAAAAAGTCTGGAGACTTATTGAATGCACCACGTATATATATATATATATAATGTAACTTACAGTTCCTAGTCGTACATATCTCCCTGATGCAGAACTGACTGGTCTAGCTGTGTGGGCAGTACGAGCAGTCTGCAGGGCTTGTTCCATGGTTCCTGGTCGGCTAGATTGTGTGCTAGGGCGAATGAAACCAGTCACTGGACGACCAGACTGAGTCACTGGCCTTTGAATAGAGACAAGAATAGTAAGTATCAAAACATATGGATATATTATATATGTAAATATACAAAAATAAATATATGCATCTATAAATATATAAATAAAAATAGATGTATATACTGAGAAATAAATTAATATATATATATATATATATAGAGAGAGAGAGAGAAATATATATAGAGAAAATATATATATAGAGAGAAAAAACCTAAATATATATATATATATATGTATGTAAACAAAACAAAAAAAAAAAATATATATATATATATATATATATGTGTGTGTATATATATATATATATATATATATGTAGATATTATTCAATATTTTGTATAGGTTACTTGACAGAGGAAAGTTTTTCTTTAATAATCTAAAGAATTCCTTCTCTAAATTTAATAACTAAGATCATATTTGTACGGTAGCATGAAGCATAAAATTTTCCTTGTGCTTTAACTCCTATTATGTACATCCAATGTTTCATTCACGTTTTTGTAAACAAGTTTGGTTTTGTAACCACTATTATTTAGCACCATCTCATAATCAGGTTTATTTTGAGAGAAGATGCTGATATTTGAAGAATTAGTAGATAATCTAAACATAAAACCATCAAGAACATGTTTGAAAACTTGTCTAAGATGGTTAGAACTTACATTAATATAACATGGGTATTGGTTATTTTTCTTAAATGGGGATACGGTACCATCATATCACCTTTTCTAGGTGTGCAGTCATTTACAAGAATCAATCCATCATCTCTATAAAAACCATGGGTACAGGGTCAATAATATCATTGAGATTGTATAACAATAAGCGTCCAATGAGTTTACTAAATTAAGGTGTGTCAAATGTATCCATTAAGTTGTCAAAGTTATTATGGCTTTAAAACTAATAACCACCCACCTCATATTAAAGAATTGGATACTTTTGAGTCTGATTTAACAGGGCTATAAGATTTAACAGGGCTATAAGATAGAGAAATGTTATTAATGGCATACAATAACAAATAAGGAGTGACCTTAAAGATACTGAAGGTAACAATGAAATTTTCGTTAAGGCAGATAAGTTGGGTAACTTATATAAGATGAGCCCTAATAAATATAATCAGATGTTGCATAAAGAAGTTATTAAATATAATAACCCCCCCCCCTAATTTAGAGGCTGATGTGGATAAGGAAGCTGAATTATTAGCAAGCAAATTGAAAATATATAATCGTACTGGAAAGTTTAATATCAAAAATTGTTTTATCATTCTTAAGGACCTCAAGAGTGATTTCTATAGTAATCCAGCATGTGGATTAAGTAATCCCTCCAAAAATGCAAATGGGAAAAATTAGCAAGATTTTTGTGCTATGCTTATAATAGCTTTAAATGGGAGTAAATAATGGAAAAGAATCTGACTGTATGGAGAAAAACTGAAAAACAAAGTAATCCAGTGATGAATTTATTTTGAAAGAAAGTTGATGCTATAATGTTTCAGTTTTAACAAACCATCAATAGGACTTTAAAAAAATGATAATATCAACTGTCGATAGATCAATACAAAAAAAAAATACAAAAAACAAGGGAGGAAATTACATATACAAAGAAAGAACATATGACTGTTTAATCATTAAAGCAACATTCATATTATCAAAAAGTATGACTAGGTTGGAAAAATCTGGAAAAAATAGTATGTCTTACACATAAATAATTACTGTAACTTTTGTTTTATAATCGTTAGGTTAGTTGGGTTTTATCAAACCATTATCAACCCTTGAAGGTTATTTAATGCCAAATCCTCTTTAGGCATATATATTAGATATATATGTTTTATAAACTTATTTTGTTGATAACATTTTTAGATGAGACTGAGCTTATTCTTTTGCACACAGTTCAATGATTTTGAGTATTTCTAATGTATAATTCTATTTACTATTTGTTTGAACACAGTTATATGGTTTCAAGTACTGCTATGTAACACTAAGAATATCATTTAACATCAGTCTTTTGTTTGCACCCAGTTAAATGGTTATACATGTATCATTTGTGAGTGAATAGTTTGTAGGTAATTTTACTTTTAAATAAGTTACAACTAATTCGTTTGCACACAAGTATTGCTATTGTTTCTACACAGTTAAATGGTTTCAATTACTGTGATCTAACACTAATAATTCACTTCATATTAATAATTTTTTGCACACAGTGATGTGGTTTCAAGTATAGCTATTTAACACTAATTATTCTATTCAACACTTCTCATTCAGTTGGACACAATCAAATGGTTTCAAGTATTATTATGTAATACCAATAATTCTATTTTGTATACTGGTAAATGCTTTCAAGTATTCCATACTAATAGTTTTATTCGAATACAATCAAATGGTTCCAAGTATTGTTATGTAATACCAATAATTCTATTTTGCATATTGGTAAATGCTTTCAAGTATTCCATACTAATAGTTTTATTCGAATACAATCAAATGGTTTCAAGTATTGTTATGTAATACCAATAATTCTATTTTGCATATTGGTAAATGCTTTCAAGTATTGCTGTGTATAGTTAACAATTCAATTAAACATCAGTCATTTATTTTCACAAATTTAAATGGCCAAAGAGTTCTATTCCTAAAAAATCAATTAAACATAAGTCACTTGTTTGCACACAGTTTAAATGGTCAAACAGTTCTATTTGACTCATAGATAGGTGATACCACTCCGGGCAGAGTGGACCCAAGAGCAAATGGCAACGAAGTGGTACTCCACAATTTCTAAAGTTCTAGCATTACTGGAGTTTCACCATCAGATTGTTTAGTGTCATTATTTTACCCCTCAACAGAGATGCAGTTGGTGTATTCCACAGCCCCAGCTGGCTGGGCTTTATTTTATAATAATAATGATATAAATAACAAAATGATGATATAGTTATATCAAATAATAAAATGAAATAATAATCAATCCCAAACTCTTCAATAATAAGTGTTAATTATATTTCAAATAATTTTTAAGATAAACTTCAAAAGCTCCTAAACAACTAACACTCAGCATCAGTTTCTATGATGATCACAAGGGGCATACAGATGGGCCTTGAGGGTTGCATGTGGCCTATGGGCCGAGGTTTGAGAAACCCTTATATAGATGACACATTTCTATTTGGTACTTACCTGATAGCAGGACTTATTCCCATTATTTCTTGGATGTTATCAGCTGGTGTTTTTAGAGAAGTTCCAGGACGAGCAGTTTGGGCAATAGCATTTTCATCGAGCAGACTCTCAGCAATGCTTTCTTCCTCAATGTCCAAGTCGTCAACATAAACCTGTTCTGTCAAAGCTCTTGTCTTTAATGTCCAAGCACACTAAAGTAATGGGAAAAAGAAAAAGACCATTCCCTTTTGGATCAACTATCATAAAAGCTACACATAAAACAATAATAGAAAGCAATGAAACTGATTTTTAAACAAATCTTTTAACTAGCAAAACATTAAATAATCAGCTGATTTATGTTGAAACCCGTGAAAACATTCAGTTCATGTTTTCCATTGAAAATTCATGTTCAGTTAAGTAAACAGATTATTAAAAGAAAAGTTTAGGTTAGGTTAGAGTGGACCTGGGAGTAATGGTAAAAAAGGTTTACTTCCCACTTTCCAAAACTGCAGTCTTACTGCTGGATGCAGTTTAGGGTCATACCAAGGATACCCCTTTTTTGGAGTACAAGGACTTGGTTTTTTTAAGGGCATGCAGTAAATATAGTCTAAGCCTTATTAACAGAGTAAATATGCATCAAAACCAATATGCAAGATGCGCATGTATTGTGCAGGAGCATATCAGGAAATTGATTTTCTTTATTAAGTTGATGTGAATTGTTTTTGAAAGCTACATATATATATATATATATATATATATATATACACACACACATATATATACATAAATACACACACACACACATATATATATACACACACACACATTTATATATATATATATCGGAAGAACCCAACAAACACTAATGCCTGAAAACTAGAAAAGGCACAATATCAATTAGAAAGCATATATCTAAAAGAACAGACAGAATACATACAAAATCAGATAGATAAGATTAGAGACTCAGTGGAAGATAGGTAATCTAGGATAGCCTGGCAAACTATAAATGAAGTGAGTAGAAGGAAGAGCACAGCCAAAGCAAAATTGAAAGCTGCAAGCCAACAAGAAAGAGTAAAACTGTGAAAACAGCATTTCAAAAATCTACTAGGAAACCCACCGAAAGTAACGAATGAACCAATCACCAGAATTATCAGTAAGCAATTAGATATTAAACTAGGTCTGTTCACCAAAGAACTCGACTCAGTTCTAAGAAAAATTAAAAATAGGAAAGCTGCAGGGCTAGACGAGATCCCCCCAGAAGTATGGAAGGCCAGACAATTCAACCCCATACTGCTCCGACAATGCAACGCAGTCTATAATCAAAATAGAATAGAAAGATAGATGAAGGGATGCATTCTTCCTTTCCCTAAAAAGGGCGACCTCGGATTAGCCAAGAACTACCGAGGTATAATACTTACATCCATAGCAGCCAAAATCTACAATGCCCTACTATGAAACTGCATAGAACCCAAAATAGACAACATCCTTAGGAAAAACCAAAATGGCTTCCGAAGAAATAGATCCACGACCTCACAAATACTGACCATCCGTAGAATCCTTGAAGGCATACGAGCAAAAAACCTACAAGCGACATTACTATTTGTCGACTTTACCAAGGCTTTCGATTCCATACACAGAGGGAAGATGGAACAGATCCTACTAGCATACGGTCTACCAAAAGAAACCGTAGCAGCAATTACGATTCTATACAGAAACACCAAAGTGAAAGTGCGTTCACCAGATGGAGACACAGAATACTTCGACATTGTTGCAGGAATACTATAAGGAGACACGCTAGCCCCATACATCTTTATCCTCTGTCTAGACTATGTGCTTAGGACTTCGATCGACAAAATCAGAGAAAATGGCTTTGAGCTGACAAAGAAAAGAAGCATAAGGTACCCCGCAAAAACAATTACCGACGCCTACTATACCGATGAGATAGCATTACTGGCGAATACACCAAACCAAGCCGAAAAACTACTGCATAGTCTGGAACGGGCCGCCGCAGGCATTGGCCTCCATGTCAATGCACACAAAACTGAATATATGTGCGACAACCAAGCAGGCGACATTTCCACACTAGACGGGACCTCTCTGAAACTAGTTGACAAATTCACCTACCTAGGAAGACATCGACACGCGACTAATGAAAGCATGGACAGCTATCGATAGCCTCTTGATCATATGGAAATCAGACCTGACCGATAAAATGAAATGCAGTTTCTTCCAGGCAGCGGTTGTATCAATATTGCTATATGGATGCACTACTTGGACGCTAACTAAACGGCTGAAGAAGAAGGTAGATGGCAATTACACAAGAATGTTGAGAACAATATTGAACAAGTCCTGGCAGCAACGCCCCTCAAGACACCAGCTGTACGGCCACTTGCCTCCCATCATGAAAACTATACAAGTTAGACGAGCCAGACACACAGGACACTGCTGGAGAAGCAAGAACGAACTCATCAGTGATGTACTCCTATGGACCCCCGCATATGGCCAAGCAAAAGCAGGACGAGCAGCTCAAACATACATACAGCAGCTATGTGAGGATACGGGATGCAGACCTGAAGACCTGCCAAAACGATGAATAATAGGGAGGGGTGGCGAGAAAGGGTCAGTGATATCCGTGCTAGCGGCACGACATGATGATATATACATACACACACACACACATATATACACACACACACATTTATATATATATGCACATACACATTTATCTATATGTATGCACACACAAAAACATATATATATATATACATACACACACACACATATATTCATATATATACACACACACATATATTCATATATATACACACACACATCTCTATATATGTGTGTTTGTGTGTGTGCCTATAAAGATATTATTCAATCCAGTAAATCTGAAGTAGGGAATAATTCCAATCAGGACAAATAAAATATTAAAAAATAGAATATTGAATTTAAATATTCTTGGTGAAGAGCTCAATGCAAATAAAATCCACAGAGAAAATTATTCTTTCTGTCTGGTTGTAAATGTGAAAAATTTATTTTAATACCATTTCTTGAAGAAGTCTGGTTAATTTTTTTTAGAGCATTGATTCATATCAATGCTTTTAACAGGATGGAAATAAATTTATGTTCTTAATGTGACCGATGGCTGTTATTTTTGAGAAAAAAAAAATTTATATATATATATATATATATATATAAGGGTCAGCTGAAAAGTTCATAGGTTGACTAAGATAATCCCATGGAATGTGATTAAATGTGGTTTATTTTTCAAGTGTCCTAGCAGTCCACATACTTCTTCCATAAGTATTACAGTGCATGGATCCCATTGGTCATAAATGTTATCAACAGCAGATATGATGTCATATGAATTTTTCAGTTTATGAACTTTCCCGCCTACCCTCATTTACATATATATATATATATATATATATATATATATATATATATATATATATATATATATTGTTATAATTTGGTTCTTGATTTTTAAGAAACTAGAAATACTAGTTCTAACATTGTGAAAGGAAAACAGAAATACTGGTTCAGCCATTGTTATTTGTCAATAAAAAGGTGGTAGGACTCTCCCACAGGGAGTAACATCAGACTGAAGTCTTGAGTCAAATTTATTACAATTACCTTGTAGACCAATTAACATATACACAAATATATATATATATATATATATATATATATATATATATAAATTTATATATATAAACTAAAAAGACAATTACTCTTATTTTTTATCGCTGTTACTAAAAGTTTTATGAGGTTCAAAATGTCAAAATTATCAGAAAGGAAAAGAAACATTTCTTTGATAAGATGGATTTGGTTGGTTTTATTGTAGGTTATTAATACCAAATCCATTTTTATACATATAAACACTTCTATTTCCAATAATTCAGTTTAGCATAAGTATAGTTTTTTGTTTGCACACAGTTTATTTCAAACAATTCAGTTTAACATACAAAAACAGTTCTATTTCAAACAATTCAGTTTAGCATAAGTACACAGATTAGTTTTATTTGACCCATAGAACCCTATCAGGTGCTACCTCTCTGGGCCTGGGTGGACCTGGGAGCAATGGCAGTAGAAGGGTACTCCACATTCCCCAAAGCTCCAACATTACTGGAACCTCACCATCAAAATATTTAGTGTCATATCCTGGACAGTTGTTGTGGGGGAGGGGTATCTTATCCTTCTGCTGAGAAGCAGTGTATTCTGCAGCCCCAGTCGACTGGGCCACAGAACACTCGTTGGGGGGGGGGCAAACCCGTCTGCAGAGAAGCAGTCAGTATATTCTACATCACTCCCAGCTGACTGAGCAAGATAAGATGCATGATTTGTGACACGTGCCAAGGAAAAAGAGGATTAATGCTTGAGTTAAGTAGAAAAAAAAAAAAAAAATCAAAAAACAAAGCAAAAAAAAAAATACCCCTCTTCTTTTACATCTCTTCGGACAGATGCCTCAATCATGGCCTGTTTGAGCTAGGCTCCTAATAAGCTCAATTTTCTTGTAATATTTTTACTCTCGCTAGAAAAACAATAGTGAGTAAGAAGAGAGGAAGAAACAAATAGCTTAAACTAACAGACGACTAATGATTATGCAGGTTATATAATTAAAATAAAACACACTGAGTACCTGATACTGTTGGCCTTTTGCCAAACTAAGCAAAGCTAAAGTTCTTCTCTTCCTCTCCTTTAGGATGTAATCATATTTACCAACCTCTCCACTCGGTCAGGATATGACACAAGGTCAATTTTTAAGCAGAGTTTAACAGGTTTGAATTCAGAGTTTTCCTTCTCCTAGACTAGTTGCCTCACCAAGGCTGAAGAACCCAGTCTGCCCTACTATTTACCCATAGCTGGAGGGAGAATAACTGGATTCATACCTTTCCCAAGGGTATTAGTGCTATGTGAAATGCAATCAGTCTCGTCCAGGATTTGAACTCGTGTCGCCGTGTCCATTTCCTACGACGATAACCATTACACCACGGGCACCTCCTAAATTTTTTTTTCTTTTTAGGATGTAATGATCCTTTTGAGTCCTTGAGGTTGAAATCCCTGCATTAGAGTCTCAAAGAGTGATTGGTGTATTTTGGTGATTGTAATATATGTGATGTTGTGGTAAAAAGGAATATTATAGTGTGTTTGGATCTATAACTGGAAGAAGTCAAGTTAATGATAGGATAGTGAAGACCCTTGTATTTTAGGCCTTGTGCCATATTTGTGTATATATATTTATACCAAAAGAGTCAGAAACTACCTACCAAGGTTTCATCTAGCGGATCATCAGGATGATTCAGGATATTCTTGTTTTTCTCTACTTAGTGTATTGAGCACGTTTACATATTAGGTAACTCAGTTGGTGTATTTTCTTTTGGCTAAACATTGCAGTGCTGGTTGATTATTTTCAATTTTAGTTTTTTCTTTTTTTATTGAATTTTCTTTTTTCAGATATTAGTTTGTATATGTTTTTTATTTACAAATTGCATCATATGTTTTTTTCATGCCACCAGAGTTATAGAAATAGGTTTAAAAATAAAAAAATTATACATATATATATATATATATATATATATATATATATATATATATATATATATATATATATAACCACCCCTTCACACAAGCAGGATGTAATCTAAAGTTTATTTTTTAACGAAAGTTTAACAGGTTTTAATCCAGAGTTTTCTTTCTCCTATACTGGTTGTCATACCAAGGTTAAGGAGCCCAGTCTACCCTAACCATAGCAGGAGGGAGAATAGTTGGATGGGTATCTTTCCTAAGGGTATTAGCACAATGTGAAATGCAAACAGCTTTGATTCACCATGTCCATTTCCTACATTACACAACTAACACTTCCAGTATATATATATATATATATATATATATAGTATTATTTGGTCCAGTTAAACTGGAGTTAGGACTAATTCCATCAAGACAAAAAAAAAACATTCCAGAGTGAACATTTAAATTTTCCTGGTAAAGAGCTCAATGTAACTGACATTACAGAGCAATAATTTTTTTAAGAAAAAAAAAACCAGTCACATTAGGATCATAAATTTATTTCCATCCTGTTATGTGTTTTTGATATAAAACAAAAACACGAAAAAAAAAAAATAACAGGACTTCTTTACCACAACTTTTTCATCTTTTGAAAAACAAAACACCCCCCACTCAAACCAATTATTTTAAATTTTATAAGGGGAATTCACTATCAGATTTTAATTCAATACAGAATGATCACCTATTTACAGTTAGCTTTGGAAAAGACAAATGACCAGACAGTTATACAGTAGGTTATTTAATGTCAAATTCTGTTGATACATATATATTAAATATGGGATTTACAAACTACTAGATTGTAACAATCTTTTTATAAATCAAGGCTCATTTGTTTGCACACAGTTGAATGATTTCAAGTATTGCTATCTAACACTAATAGTTTTATTTGCCACAGTTAAATACTTCCAGTATAGTGAATGATTAAACAGTTCTATTTGACCCATGGTGAGATTTTAACTGGTACAATCACTCTGGGAGAGAGTGACCTGGAAGCAATGGCAAAAATGGGGTTTGGTTTGTTCAGTCTGTCGTGGAACTAGAATGTGACTGCGTCAATCTTGCGAATAGGTTGATTGTGTTGTGTGTTGATTGACAGAGGACTGGACAAATGATCGAGGCAAGTGGATAAGTTTAATTTCAGGTTTTACTGAATGAATCTTACATGAAAGGCGCATAGGTGTAGAAATTGCAGTTGTTGTATCCCGTTGGCATAGTCTCTGTTGAATGTTGAAAATCTGTGTCATAGAAAGTCTTAGACTCAGCTGTCTATTAGTTTGTGGCAACAGCATGTCTAGAAGGTGAAGATGGTCTCTGTGCTTGATGCAGATATTAGGTGTTACTGTACGGTCAGGTTGTAGATGTTGCTGGAGATGGTCAATGATGTGGACACAATGGTTGCAAAGACTGGATGATCGGTGTCCCAGTTATGCAGTACTTTGGTTAACTAGGGGTGTGTCAATGTCGCCTTGAAGTGTTGGTGCTAGTCCAAGCAGTGAATCGCTTGTGGACTAGATGATACAGATGCTGGTTGCAGAGGTTGTGTGATCGATGTCCTGGTTTGTTCAATCCGAGTGTGTGTGTCAATGTGGCCTCAAGCGTTGATACTAGTCCAAGCAGTAGGTCACATGTGGACTAGGTGATGCAAGGGCTATAGCTTGGTTGTGCAGGAACAGCTGCTGGGTTAAGCTGGAGCTGGTCTGCAGTTGATGCTGGTAGCTTGGTTGCTCAGGAATGGCTGCTGGGTTAACCGGGTGCTTGTCTGCAGTTGGTGTTGGCTGCTGCGTCATCATCTCAGTATCTGCCAGGAAAGGTGTAGTGAGGAGACCAAAAGTGATCTCAAAAGACTTTCTGAAGTTACCTCTTGAGAGAGAGCTGTTGAGGACGGTGAGACTTTCTGAGATTAGCTCTGAGAAGAGCTATATGAATAAAAAAGGGCTGTGATTGGTCTAGTTGGCTGTGCTGGGTCCATGACTGTGATTGGTTGGTTTCCACGTCTTCTGCTTTGGCTGGTGGTAAGGACGCAGACCCCATGTTCGGCAGCTTGGTTTAGTGGTGAGGGCGCAGACCCCACGCTGCAAGGAGAAATAATGGATTCCTCTCCTGTGTTTGTCACGACCTGTTCACAGACGTAAACAGATCGGATTACTTACATCCCTAGAAAAATTACATCCAGGTATGACTGGAAATGATGAAGCCTTATACGATTCTGACCAGCCATTACAGCTAAAAAAAGGGAATAAATTTCATTTAACCACATTTACAGAACACGTCTGTTAAAAGTAACTCTATTAAAATGGAGTGAATTATCTTCTCAAAGCGAGACTCCCAAAGCTGAATCCTACATCTCGTGGTCGCATTCACCCTTTTATCATATACATATGCCAAAAGGACCACTAGAGGTCTTCTGCGGGTTGGCGTATCTCTGATGGTTCTTACGGACTCGTCAAAGCAGACGGTCAGGAGGCAACCACAAAGAGGACTCAGAGATCACCAGGTCTTAACCAACTCGGTCAATTCCATTGTCCGTTTGCTCGATTGGCTGCGCAGCGCTAAGGCACGAGTTAGCCTTTAGCTATCGCTTCCCTATCTGCACAGTGCTAAGATACCACCAATCATAGCCGCGACCTCCTGGTCCGTTTGCTCAATTCATTTGCTCTATAGCGCAGTGCTAAGGTATAACAACCTTAGCTGTTGGTTCCCTTGTCTGTTTGCACGACTGCACAGCACTAAAGCATGGGTTAGCTTTAGCTGTCAGTTCCCTTGTCCATTTGCATGACTGTGCAGAGCTATGGTTTGGGTTAAGCCTTAGCTACCGTTTCTGTCCACTCATTTGGTCCACAGTTCTAATGCACAGTTAAGTCTTAGTCACCATGCTTACTCAACTCTACGCAACAAGCTACCAACACCAACTTCGACCATGACATGCTTCAGCAATGCAGCATCCAGTCCACATACGATTTGCTGCATGGACTGCCGACCACAACAACGACATGCTCCAGCATTGCAGCATCCAGTCCACGTAGGACTCATTGTACGGACTACCGACCACATTGACGACACTCTCTAGCAATGCTGCATCTAGTCCACGATAAGCTCGTTGTACGGACTGCCGACTACAACAACGACATGCTGTAGCATTGCAGGATCTAGTCCATGTACGACTCACTGTACGGGCTAGCAATCACATCGACACCCCCCGGGACATCGATCTACCAACCTCAGCTACTCGCCCCGATCATCTAGCTGCCTTTCTACGACTTTGGCCATACCAGCTACCGACATCAACATCAGCTGACGACACCAACAACAATACACGAACTCACATACGTCCTCGTAAACTCAAAGAATAAATTGTCATCTTTGTTATATTGTTATCTCGCCTTTGTTTCCTTCATTGTCTTTTGGCTGTCATTACTCGCACGCTTAACCTTAAAAATAACTTACAGGGTCGACGTGCTTATTGGCTCCACATGTTTATATGTTAGCCACTGCTACTCTGCTGGTTGAGGGAAGTATTTTTGTGCAGAGGAAGTCCCCTTATTAGATATAAGTAATAATGAGATGATTCATTATACTTTGAAGAGGAACTTTAGAATATAATATATTTATCCTTTGGTAATAATTTTGTCTCTGAAGGCTAGCAGAAAAATAGTTTGGTTTTTCATAAAAGGAGTTCACTCATGACGTACATACGATGTTTTGTTGTCGGATGTCATGGGTGACTCAGTGTTTTTTTTAACCGGATATTTTGGGTATCATAGCCGAGAGTTTGTCGAGACAGCTTGCTGGAGGTGCCTGGTTGTTGCATCTCGCGAATGAGACTGACAATTCCTCAAGACCTGAGAGCTGTCTCCCCAGCTCTAATCCACTTTGGTGGGGCTAGGTTTATCGCCTGGCGCCCTTTTTTTTAGGAGAATGCCGATGGGGCGAGTGTGGGTTACAGCCCTGCAACCAGAACCATATTAAAAAAGGGCTTGTGCCAAATTCTGATGTATGTGTGGCGCCTGATGAATACCTGTACTCAAGACAAGCCCAACACTCCATATGGAGCTTCACCATCAGATAATTTAGTGTCATATCCTGGACATTAATTGGGAGGGGTCTTATCTTTCTGCAGAGATACAGTCGGCGTATTTTACAGCCTCAGGCGACTGAGCTCTAAGGTGGATGGGGGAGATGCTACTTTTTAAAAATAATTGTTACAGAAATGGATGATCATTTTACGCTGAATGAGAATGAAAATTAAAAAAAAATTTTTGAAAAATTAAAAAATTGCGGTGAGTTTGAAGGTCAAATTAGTTCAAAGCAGAAAAAATAAGTATATATATATATATATATATATATATATATATATATATATATATAAAGAAAATTTGTTTTTCTGGTGAACTTGAAAGGGGGCATGTGTAAAATAAATACCTTTAATTATCTCTACAGCTAAAGGAGCAATGATGACATACACGAATGATTTGAAATAAAGTTAAAGGAAGAAGCTAAAAAGATATGACTTAGAAAGACGTAACTATTATCTACATTTTTAATTAAAGGAGTTTACTTCGTTCCGTTCTTTTCATAATCTAATAAACAAGAAATAGAAAATTGAAATAAAGCAACTGATTAATGTTTATATTTTTAATAATTGGTTTTGTTTAGAGAATCATTCAATCGTTATATCGAAAAATGTAAACAGCATTTTTTTTACCTGGTCGTAGGGACTTTTCTCGAGAATAGACGTACAAAGTTCAGCACATTCCTTAAACTTCCTTCGCCGGAAATTACTGATTGCGTAGAACATTGGATCCATTCTTTCGAACGGTGGCATAATTCAGAATTCTAGATGATAAATTATTCGTAACGAGACAAACACACGACAATAATAACGACAGCGGCCATATTGTATATAGTTACCAACACAACAATCGATTGCTAAGGGACATAATTCATGTAATTTTGTATTGAGAGTAATCTCCCTTTGATTGGTGAAAGTATTCATTAATATTTTATTACTCCTTGCCACAATTATGATTGATTGATTTTAACAGAATGTCAACCCTTCAAGGGTTATTTAATGTCAAGAATTACGAGATTCACGTTCATTGTACATTTAGGCATTTATATTTACATTTTTTGTGTAGTTGCTTCTAAAAATTTTCTAAGCCCATGGTCCTATCAAATATGAATATAGGTATATCTCACCTTAGGTCAGTAATTCGTTCTAGGAGAAGCAACTTAAGTCAAATTTACTTGTCACTAGGCTAAGCCACAAATAACCATTCCCAGTTCGGTATTTTATTCATAAATGCATTTTCATTGGAGGTGCCCATAGTGTAATGGTTATCGTTGTAGGAAATGGACACGGCGACACGAGTTCAAATCCTGGACGAGACTGATTGCATTTCCCATAGCACTAATACCCTTGGGAAAGGTATGAATCCAATTATTCCCCCGCCAGTTATGGGTAAATAGTAGGGCAGACTAGGTTCTTCAGCCTTGGTGAGGCAGCTAGTCTAGGAGAAGGAAAACTTTGAATTCAAACCAGTTAAACTCCGCTTAAAAAATTGACCTTGTGTCATATCCTGCTTGAACGGAGTGGGTAGTAAATATGATAAACGCATTTTCAATAATATATGGTCAATAAGAATGTATTATAAGCTTACAAACAAATAAATTTTAGTTTTTAATGTAGTACAGAAAAAAAGAAATCTAAATTTAAAAATACGAGGTGCATACGATAAGTTTCCAGACTTTTTTCTTATGGGCATTTAAAATTGTCATAGACTCTTGAAAATTCAGTGTGTTATTGCTATACATGTTATGAGATGACTGATTAATTTTTATGATTTCAGTTTCAAATGAACAGCTACAGCAGCAATTGGAATACACCCTACTAAAGCCTGATTGGCACAGCTGGTGAATTGCAAAAATCCAATCTGACACTTTAGAAGAACGATATGAAATAAAATTCTGTTTTAAACTTGGAAAAAATGCCACAGAAACGTATGGAATACTTCAGACTGCTTTTTGGCCATCTTGCATGAATTGAGGATCAGTTTTTGAGTGGCATAAGAGATTCAAGGAAGGCAAGGAGTCCGTGAGGGATGATGAGAGGTGTGGTAGGAGTAAGGAAGTCAATACACCAGAGTTGATTGGCCAAAGGGTTAGGGTTAGGGTTAGGGTTACTATGTTGAGGTTTTAAGGGAGTTCAGGAAGAGATTCCATCAGAAGAGGCCAGCACTCTTGAAATCGGGTCAGTGGCATTTCCACCAGGACAATGCACCAGTCTACAACTCTATCCTTGACTATTTGACCAGTTCCTCAGCCTCCCTAAAGTCAAGACCTTGTTCCCTGTGACTTTTGCTTATTCCCTAAGCTCAGAGGCTGTCATTATGAGACAATTGAGGAGATGAAAGAGGCTGTGATTAAGGTCATTGACACGCTCACACAAGAGGACTTTGATGGGGCCTTCCAGAAGTTGTTGGAACAGTATAACTTGTGCATTGCAGCCGGAGGAGATTACTTCGAAGGGGACTAGAGTTTCATGTGTGTACTATCAATAAGAGTGCCCATATGAAAAAAGTCTGGAAACTTATCTTCTGCACCTCATACATATACTTACATATTTGTAAATGTAGATGTTTACAATTTGGTGATGTTTGTAGTACATTGCCGACTCTTTATCTTTGAATGTGGTTTGCTCTAAGACATTATAAAATAAAATGATTTTGTAAGGTTAAATAACAAATATAGTTATTAAAATTATTTTGTAATTTTAGAAAATAAACTAATTTATGTTAAATTCACAAGTATTTACATTATTTAGTGTTACATTCAGGGTAGTTCCATTTTGGGGTACAAAAATGATATTCAAGGTTCAGTTTCAAATGAAACAATTATGTTGGGACAAAATTATGGAATTAGCATACTTAAAAGATGTTCACCTTTGTGTTTGCCAATGGCCCTGGAGACTGGAGTTCAATCCCATGTTGAGTCATTCTAAAGACTCAAAAAACAGTACTTCATACCTCCTTGCTTAACACTCAGCATTATAAGATATGTATCAAAGGATAAGTGGAGCAATCCAGGAAAAGGAGTTGCACCCTTTCTTACACTTTGGTATAGTAGTTAATGAAAAGGGACCCTTCAATTCGCCCTCAACTGCAGTTGCCAAATTTGGTTTTGTTTTGTTTGCTTTGATTCTATGGCATTGTAGGTTATTTAATGCCAAATCCATTTTTATGCATATAAACAGTTCTATTTCAAACAATTCACTTTAGCATAAGTACACAGTTCAGTTCTATTTAACTCATTGATAGAACCCTATCCGGTGCTACCACTCCGGGTCAGAGTGGACCTGGGAGCAACGGAAATGAAGGGATACTCTGCATTTCCCAAAGTTTCAGCATTACTTGAACTTCACTATCAAATTGTTTAGTACCATATCAAGGATACTCGTTGTGAGAGGGGTCACCCCTCTGCAGAGAAGCTGTCGGTGTATTCTACTGCTCCAGCCGACTGGGCAACAGTTGTCAACTTAGTTATTTAGCAGTAAATAAACTAATTACCGATAAAAGACAAAAAAAAAAATTTTATGACTGAAAAGTATTACTTCATAAAATATTCCTTGAACAAATTTGACTAAGTTATCCAAATTAATGGTAAAATTTTTTCCAAGCGATCCTTAAAGGAAGAATGTTTGGGATCTTATTTGTTTAGTAGTTTATTTACTGCTCAATAAAAAACCTGTTTGGACATCCTCTAGGTGTGTTTATTCCATAATTTTTGCTTGAGGTAACATATAGTAAAAATAAAATTTAATTGATATATAAGGTGTGTAAGATGGTTTTGGTGTGTTGGGAATGATTATGAAGTTGGTCACTTACTTTTTCTTCTTATTCCCATTCAATTATAATCTTATTTTATTGCTAATTCAGGCCGAAAAGGAATGAATGACAGAAAGGAGATAGGGATATTTTCAAAGTCAACTTTTATTCCCAAGTTTAGAATTATTTTGTGGAAAGGAATGTTTTTCCTGAACCAATAAAATAACCATCCTCCCTCTCAAGGTTTCTATCATGAGCTAAGATAGATTTTCTTTTTCATGCCAGGAAGCCCCTATTTCAGGCATGTGTGGATTGTGCTTCCTGTCAAAGGCCTCCAGGGTGATTGTTATTTTTTGTATTTATTTATTTAATTTTGTGTTTATTTTATTTTTTTTTTTATATTAGTTTTTTTCATTTAATAATCAATCCTCACATATATCATTGTTTTACTTTATAGGAAATTGTATTTGAATTTATGTCTTTAACTAATGACTATAAATATATATAGGGAATAACTCACTATACCAGTGGAAATTGCACTTTTTATAAAACAATCTTTAAAAAAAACAATTAAAGGGAAGTACTATACATAAAAAACAAAACCTATACAATCTTTATCTCTCAGTTTAATAAGAGGTAAGTTCCAATGGTTTTGTGGCTGATGTGCTGGACTCCAACATCATAGTAAGCAAGTTGAAATTCTAGTCATGCAATTGTATTCACTTTTGGACTAATATCCTTATCCATCCAACTATGGGTTAAAGAGCATTGGCATTGAATAACTGTTGTGGCGGAATCACCTACTAATGGACTGAACCACTCTCCATAATACTGGAAGACGCAGCAATACGAAGTCAGTCTAGATCCGGAAGCTAACCTTGTCCCTGCATAGTTATGCAAACTAGCTTACCATCTTATGTTCTTGTAACCATCCTCTGTTCTTGTAAATATATACCCATACTATAACCGTGGTGTTCTGTTCTTTTTATGACCCCTTCTAGGGCCATAACAATAACCCACAAAGTTTGGTATGCCATGAAACAAAGAAATTGAATTAAATCAGTTTAGCAAAAGCATTCTTCACTTCTTTCTTTTACTAATCTTGCTCTTTCTTTCTTTCTTTCTTTCTTTCTATAGTTTCCCTTTCTTCAACCATCCTGTTTTCTTTTGTACATTCTTCTATTCCATTTCATTAAAGCATATAATAAGAATCTAATGTATAGCACTAGTTCTTTCTTTCTTTCTTTCTTTCTTTCTTTCTTTCTTATGAGTTATTTTACTAATCTTTGGTTTTCTTCTTTCCTTTCTTCTCTTTTTTACTTGTGAGTTTTTTTAACAATGATATTTGTTTTTTTTCTTTTCTTAATCAGTTTAGCATAAGACAAAACTAATTGTTTTCAGGTATTGCTATGTATCACGAACAATTCAATTAAACATCTGTCATTTGTTTACATGCAGTTAAATTCAGTTAAGCATAAGTCATTTATTTGCACTCAGTTTAAATATCAAACAGTTCTATTTGACCCATAGATAGGACTGGAGCAGACCTGGGCATGATGGCAATCAAAGGGTACTCCGTATTTCCAAAAGCTCCAGCATTACTGGAGCCTCACCATTAGATTGTTTAGTGTCCTATCCAGGAAACCCATTGGGGGAGTCTTACCCTTCTGCAGAGATGCAGTTAGTGTATCCTACAGCCCCAGTTAACAGGTCCACAAGACACTTGTTGGGGGGAGTCTTGCCCCTCTGCAGAGATGCAATCAGTGTATTCTACAGCTCCAACTGATTGGGCCAATTGCCTTTTTAATAAATGGATGGTCATAGACTATTTATTGTTGAGATTGAGTAAGTTGTTTCTTTGAGTAAATCCAAAATCTTTTGTTCATGATCACATATTTCAAAATGGACTTTCAGTCATATTTTTCTGAATGATTCCTCACCATTTTCTTATGTGTAGTTGTTAAAATGTTGTGGATGAGTTTAATATAATTAGAGATTTTACTTAATTATTTTAGTTAATTATTTCATTCTAATGATGAATTGTGTGCTTGCTAAAAATTTTGAGTTGTAGTGGCAGATTTTGGAGTATGGAAAATGAAAGTAGGTAAATATTGTTTGCATGTATATGTCACCCCTCAATGTCAAAATAAACCATAATAGGTTTGTTTTGAAATTAGTGGTAAGCGAAATGTTAAAATAAACATTTGGATACATATTTACTTTGATGTATTAGTCCAAAAGTGAATACAATTGTTTTAAAAAGTTTTAGTGATTACAGTGAGTAGCAGATTAGTTAAGGGAATAATTTTAAGAAAATATATAAGATTTTAAAGATGCAGAGGCAATTGGAGCTGGAACAGATGGAGAGATCAGATGGGACCCTGAGTAAGTCACACAGGTAGAACTAGGACTAAAATGGCTGGGTAAGTAAAGAAAAACTAAGTCCCTTTTTACATTCTCTGTCTCTGGCAGCTTATTTCTCCCTGTATATCTCGGGGTTCAATCCCAGGTCAAGTCATACCAATGACTCAAGAAATGGTACTTGATGCCCCTTTGCTTAACATTCAGCATTAGAAGGTACGAATCAAGAGTAAAATATAGCAATCCAGGGAAAGGAGTAGCTATTGAAAAGGGAGCCTTTAGGTCACTCTTGACTACGGTCACTAACTTTACTTTTACTTTTCTAAATCAGTTGACACATTCTTTCTGATCTCTTTCTTCTCATGACTGCTGTAAATGTTGCAGGCCCCCCAAAAAACTTTCATATTCAGAAACTAACAGAGTCATTTTTTATCATGTTAAAAGGGTAATGTTACATCCAATTTCCCTTTGGTACTGTCACCTTTCATGCAGGCAAAAACTGAGACCTTTGCTCTGTAGTTCAAATATATTTATATTAAATTTGTTTCAGCTTAAATTCATTACACATTCATGTGGGTCATTTTTAAAAATAAAGGGTGATTCAAAAAGAATTGTTAACACCCTAATGGGAGCACAATTATGATATAATTTTGAACAGTCTCTATATGTTCACCATCTCTGTCGACACATTATTGGAATCTCCCATAGGTAATTAAAAGAATATTAATATATCTATGGAAGTATCTTTATTAGAAAAGCAGAATTGATATTCTAGAGACCTTCTGGGGAAGATTCCAATAATCTGTTGACAAGGATGGTGAACAGGTCGAGACTTTAAAATCATTACAGAAGGAACTCCCATAGAAATGTTAAGATTTTTTAAAAACATCCTATATAGAGAGAGAAAGAGAGAGAGAGATCAATAGAGAGAGGGTGTCCATTGATGGTCTGGGAGACTGGGGTTCAATCCTGGATCAAGTCATACAAAAGACACAAAAAAATGGTATTGATACCTCCTTGATTAACACTCAGCATTTTAGGTACAGAGTAAGTAATCTGTAATTAGGTACAGAGTGAAGTAATCCAAGGAAAAGAGTAGCATCCTCCTCTACACCTTGGTGTAGTAGCTATTGAAAAGGGAGCCTTTGGGTTGCCCTTGAGTATGGTTGGGCATCTTACTCTCTCTCTTCCTTATATATATATATATATATATATATATATATACATTTCTTTAAGAAAAACAAAAAACCGGTCACATTAGGATTATAAATTTATTTCCATCCTGTTATGGGTATTGATATGAATCAATAACACTAAAAATAACAGGACTTCTTCAGATCTAATGGATAAAATAATCCAGAATAGACACAGGAAGGAAGGGAGGGAGGGAGTAGAAGAGGGATGAAGAGTTTTTTCCCCATTTCGCCCTCTTACGGTTTTTAGTTTTTATTACTGGTTGGAATTATAGTAAATTAAATTTTTGAATTTTTAAATTCTGAATACATTTCAACTTAAAACTCCAGATTTAATTATAATTTAGGGAAGTACAATATTCCTTAATAACCTTATGTAAGGATACAGTAATACTTATCTTATTGAGCTGTTTACCAGGAAAATTTAAATGTTCATAGTTGAATGTTTTTTTGTCCTGACGGAATTATTCCCAACTCTGGTTTAACTGGACCAAATAATACATATATATATATATATATATATATATATATATATATATATGAGGTTTGTCTGTAAAGCAATGAGACTGTGGATGCTGATTAACTATGATAAAAAGCTAAAATGACTATATATATATATATATATATATATATGTAATCTTAGCTTTCTGCAAACATACTTTTGTTTACACCTCCTCTTTTTTAGGTCATTCAGTGCCAAGAACAGAGGAATCAATAAACCATAAAATTTGAGTTCACTTAGGGAAAACTCTTTTACAAAAGCTTGAAATGTTTCTGTGAGAGTATGGAGATAACACCATGTCATACAGGTGTTTACTTAATAAAAAAATTAAAAAAAGAAAAACAAATGAAATTTGGGTGAGGGAGTTAGGGTGACCTGAATTTTGGAGGCTTTTCCAAATCTTCATTAGAAATTTCTCATTATTTCTTTGTCAGAAGATGCTGATCTAATATTTTTTAAAATATAGGTCTGCTGAAATAAATATTATTACAACAATATGAGTAATTTTAAAATGTTTTTCTTTTATATGGTATATATATATGCAAAATTTTGTCCAGGTTGAAAAGATATGTTGCAGTATACAAAAATTTACTCCAAGTACCATATCCAGTAATATCCGCCGTCATCACCCAGTTTATCTGTCATGTTTGCAGCAAGGTTTGCAAGACTTCAGCTGGATTGAAAAGTTATTTGAGTGAACATAATCAAAGATATAGCATCAATACAGCCAATGCTGGAGAATCAAGAGACAAGTAAGAGTAATCATTGTTATCATAAATATATGAGGATCATTAAATAAGTTTCCAGATTTTTTTCGTATGGGCACTCTTATTGATAGTACACACATGAAACTCTAGTCCCCTTCGAAGTAATCTCCTCCAGCTGCAATGCGCTTGTTGTACCGTTCCAACAACTTCTGGAAGGCCCCATGGAAGTCCTCTTGTGTGAGTGTGTCAATGACCTTCGTCACAGCCTCTTTCATTTCCTCAATTGTCTCATAACAACAGACTCTGAGTTTAGGGAATAAGCAAAAGTCACAGGGAGCAAGGTCTTGACTTTAGGGAGGCTGAGGAACTGTCTTGATACCCATCTTGGTCAAATAGTCTTTGACAAGGATGGAGTTGTGGACTGGTGCATTATCCTGGTAGAAATGCCACTGACCCGATTTGAAGAGTTGCTGGGCTCTTCCGACGGAATCTCTTCCTGAACTTCCTTAAGACCTCAACATTGTAACCCTAACCGTAACCCTTTGGCCAATCAACTCTGGTGTATTGACTTCCTCATTCCTCCCACGCCTCTTATCATCCCTCACAGACTCCCTGCCTTCCTTGAATCTCTTATGCCACTCAAAAACTGATGCTCAATTCATGCAAGATGCTCCAAAAGCAGTCTGAAGCATTCTATATGTTTTTGTGGCATTTTTTCCAAGTTTAAAACAGAATTTTATTGCATATCATTCTTCTAAAGTATCCTCACGTCCAGATTGCATTTTTGAAATTCACCTGCTGTGCCAATCAGGCTTTAGTAGGGTGTATTCCAATTCCTGCTGTCGCTGTTCATTTGAAGCTGAAATCATAAAAATGAATCAGTCATCTCATAACATGTATAGCAATAACATACTGAATTTTCAAGAGTCTACAAAAATTTTAAATGCCTGTACAAAAAAGTCTGGAAACTTATTGAATATATATATATATATATATATATATATATATATATATATATATATACATTTGTATGTATGTATGTATGTAAGTAACAGGTAATCAGATTAATTTATATGTGAGGAAATTTTTTGATGTCTTACCCATGGTGTTGTCAAATGTATACATTCCCTTGCAAGACAATGGTTATGCATTCAAATGAGGAAGAAATTGAAGCTAAAACCAAACAATGTATTATCCATTTTTTATTTACAAAGAACAAAATACAAATTGTCACAAATTCCTGAATAGATTTCATTAAAAATAATTTTTTTTTAAGGACAATTTCATGATGGCAAATAAGTGGTGTAGAGTTATCCCCCTTATTCTACTTTTTTTTTAGTTTCCCGTGACCAACCCTAAAGAAAGTTTTATTTCATAATGGTCCCAAAGCGCCCGAGAATTGGTGACCGTAATTTGGATATGTTAGAGAGTCAATTTTTTAAGGCAGCATATGGCTGGTTGGAATTCAGTTTTTCTTCTCTTAGACTAGTTGTCTTACTAAAGCTGAAGAACCCTATCGACCCTGCTATTCACCCATAGCTGAAAGGGAAGAGAGGGATTCGTGCCTTCTCCAAGAACATTAGCTCACAGTGAAATGGAAGTGGTTTCATTCATGATTTAAACTTGGGTCATTGATTCCTTTTCCAAAACTAATAATCATTAAAATAAGCATGCCTTTTATATAAACAAATACATAGTATTAGTGGTGGTGATGTAATATGAAGGTAACAGTGATACCAATTGTAACAATCCCCAAAGGGTAAGTAAAGGGACTGGAAATAAGAGGACAAGTGGAGACCGTCCAGACTACAGCATTATCAAGATCAACCAGAATACTGAGATGAGTCCTGGAGACTTGAGGAGACTTGCTGTCACTTAAACTCCAGTAAAAAACCATCAGCTAATGCTGATGTAAAAAACTTTCAAAGGAGTAAAATAATAATAATGATAATGGAATGGTCTTCAAAGGCTTGGAAAAAAGACAAGAGGAATTGCAAATAATAAGAATAATTGGGACCATCTAGACCACAGCATTATTAAGATTAGCTAGAATACTGAGAAAAGTCCTGGAGACCTGAAGAGACTTGCTCTTGTTCAGATTCCAGTGAAATATTACCAGCTAATGCTGGAGTGAAAGATTCACTAGGAATAAAATAATTAATTTTGAATAATCCTCTTGCTCTTTGAGATAAAAATAGTTGGCCAGGAAACCCAAGAAAAAGAAACAAACGTTCACTTCTAGACTTGGCTGTTCCTGTTGAACACAGAGTTAAAAAAAGTTGTAAAATATAAAGCTGTCAGTAATACCAGTCATTAGCACTCAGAACAATCCCCAAGAATCTTGAAAAGAGACTGGGTGAACTAGAAATCCGATGAAGAATTGAGACTGTCCAGACAACAGACCATATTACTATTTTAGTAGTAGTAGTAGTAGTATTTTTAGTATGAGTCACATCATAGACAATGTGGTACAGTGTTTAATTCATAGATTAAACTTTATTATAGATATGATTGTATTAGAAAAAAAAAAACTCCCTGCAAAAACAAGACAAGAAAAAGAAAAAAAAATACTTATGTTTGATACTATCTGCAATTTCGGGTAACCACTATGAGTCCTGGAACACGTTCCTGGCCGATTCGAAGAGACTACTGTATTTAAGATCATAAACCATTAAAATAACTTTCCAAGGAATTATATTTTCAAATTAGAAATTTTAACAGCATTGATAGATTCAATAAAATATCAAATGTATTTATTTAAAAAACATACACTGAAGTGTTTTCTAAAATAAATTTTGTAACCCAAAAAAAGAATGATTTTGAGTAAAGTGCATGCCATAAAGCTTGTAAAAAAATTTAATTAAGTGTGCTTGCAATATGATGCCGGGTAAAAAAAATAGTTTATTGAAAAGCTACAGAATGTTTCGTAATGTGAACATCTGTCTTGCAAACCAGGAAGATAAAGAATTAAATACAAAACAAGGACATTTTTCACTACATGTCTATAATATTATAACTATAACTTCAGATATATATATATATATATATATATATATATATATATATATATATGTATATATATAATGATAGTGAATAAAAATTAGTTTTTATATATATTTAATAGCATGGAAACTTGTATGGGACCACAGGTTTCATTATGTCTGTGGTCGCAGACAAGCTTCCATGCAATTAAATATATATAAAAACTAATATAATACACACACACACACACACATATATATATATATAAACTAATATATATTTACTTATAATTATTATTATTATATATATTTACTTATTATTATATAAGAGCTCTATCATAGATATTGAGCACTCTCCAAATTATATTGCATTTGGTCTGCCTCAAACCCACAAAGTAAGATAGTGACAACCAGCATTGTTATAATATATATATATATATATATATATATATATATATGTGTGTGTGTGTGTGTGTGTGTGTGTATATATATATATATTGGATAAAACCTTAAAAGAATAGATGTTTACTCAACTTCCCTGGCAGTCTCACTGCCAGATATTCATGTATTTTTAAAAAGTGCAATCCTTAGATGAGACTAGCAAATAGGATGGATGAAGAAAGCGAATAAATATCCACTGTTCTTTGCTTTATTATTAGAAATACCCCTTGAATAACAATATACATATATATATGTTTAAAAAACAAGAAATTTAGAAATAGTATTCCATTTCCCTAATAAATTTATTTTGCTAATTCAAGCTCTCCCGGTGGAATTCAACTTATTTCCTATATATATATATATATATATATATATATATATATATATATATGGTGGGTGTACAGAGAGAGAGAGAGAGAGAGAGAGAGAGAGAGAGAGATGAACAAAACTAATATGATAAAAAGGAATATCTCTTTGTAGTTATTTTTTAAAAAACTAATTTTGATCTCAGGTCATTGTCTCATATATACTTATATATATATATATATATATATATATATATATATATATATATATATATATATATGTGTGTGTGTGTTTGTGTGTGTCTGTGTGTATGTGCATCTGTGTGTCTCTGTGTGTCTGTGTGTGGGGGTATGGGGTGTTTGTGTATTACTAATTGCATATACATATCTGAGTGGTAAATGAGAAGAGAGAAAGAGAGAGAGAAAGAGTGGGAAAAAAGAGAAAGAGAGGAAGACTTAGTCACAGTGAAGTCAAGCTCACTCAATTGACACAAAACAAGGGCCTAGTTTGGCATTAAACTTACATTGTAAATTGAACCTCCTTGTAAAATTTTAAAGTTTTGAAATTTTCTAAATTTGCTTGAAAAAACAAATAAAAGCAAAAAAAGGATAAAGAAAAAATAGCCCAACCCCCTCCACCCAAATGTTTTGTGTTCCCATTTGTATTTACAGAAATTTGCGTGTCCATAGATGAAGCCAGCCTTGAGTTTTATAATATCAGACAGATGTTTTGTGAATTTCATATATTATATATATGTTCAGTGAATTATATATATATTAGAAATGTTTAGTAAATTATATTAAAATGATTCAAAACAAATTTCTGCTGTTTAAATACCAAGGAAACATTTTATTTCAACTGGTCAGGAAGATACATATGATGAACGGAAGATCAAGTTTCTGATTACAACATTTTGAACCAAAAATTAAGAATTCCCTTATTTTCAAGTTTCTGATTTTGTAAGGAATTTATGTCAACAAACTTAAAGAAAAGTAGAGTTTTCTTTTTGAAGAATTATTCTGATGACTAATATGCACTTCATTATAAATTGGCCTGGACAGAGTTGGAAAGTATCTGAAAAAGAGAAAACAAAAATTAACTCTTTAGTCTATCTATCTATCTATCTATCTATCTATCTCAGTCTATTCATATCTATCTATCTATCTATCTATCTATCTATCTATCTATTTCAGTCTGTTCATATCTATCTATCTATCTATCTATCTATCTATTCAAGCCTTTGTATCTATTTTTCTTTCAATCTATCTATCTATCTATCTATCTATCTATCTATCTATCAGCTTTTTATATCTATCTATCTTGTTTAAAAATCAAGAAACTCAGAAATTGTATCCCATAATAAATTTATTTTGCTTATTAAAGCTCACTAGATAGATCTGAAATCCATCTGACGAGCTTTAATAAACAACCAGCCAACCTAAGCAACTATAACTCAATACAAATATGTTACAGTTACATAGAATTTGATTTTGAATAATTCTTAAACAGATCTTTTTGACCCATAGATGGGAGCCTAACAGGTACTCCCACTCTGGGACAGAGTGAACCTGGAAGTCATGACTACAAAAGGGTACTCCAAACTCCCCAAATCTGCAGAACTGGATCCTCATAAACAGATGTAGTTTAGTGTCATACCGAGGACACCCCTTTTTTGGTGGGGGGTATAGTCAGCATATTCTAAGCTTTGTTGACCGGGCAATGTAAATTTTGAGTTCATAACAGCATATAAATATGATAAACATAATGACTGATAGTTACTCTTATCAGGTTTGGCATCTTTGCTTAACAGCATATCAACTGTTGTGGGTTATTTGATGCCAAAACCACCTTTGTCGAAAAACAGCAGTGAGAATATTTAACCCATAGCTGGAGGGAATAAGTCTGACTACGAGTGTGACACGAGTTCAAATTCGATTACTTTGAGGCCCTCTTATCTGGTTTGTGAGTGTAAGTACCTGGGTAAGTCAAAAGTTTTGCAATATTTTAGTAGTACATGAGGCACAATTCGGCCTATGCTGCTTGCTTCAGCCAAAGACATGAAGATAATGAACCACGCCAGACTGTGAGATATCAAACTCATCTTGTACTCTTTGAGTGCTAATTGCTGGATTTGCCACTATGACTTTGTTGTGATGCTGACCAAAGAAAGACATGGGGAACACAAAAGGTTTGATAGAAAAAATATATATTCAAGTAACAGAAACAAGATACAAGTGAATCGGGTTAAACTTGTTAGCTAATAGAAAGCTGAGAGTCCAGTGTGGTAGTGGCTATCCGTCTACTTTACTAATGGTATCACATATGATTGTGTCACACTGATTGGTGCACTCCTGTCTGACGCTCTTGTTGATATGTATTTATGGAGGAGGGCTAGTCTATTATGTAGGGAGTATAACAGGCTTGAAGTACAACCTTAGAATCGATGTTTTTAGGCCAACCTAATTGTTAAGGTTCTTGCAATCCAAATGAAACTTCTTGAACCATCTGATTGCTGTCCTGTGATCAACTGCGTATTTACCTTTTGCACAACAAATATTTTCAGTTATTTCTATGGTTAAATGGTCAAGTTCAAACTCATACAGCATAAGTTCTTGAATTAGACTACATTGCATGTTCAAGTGCACCAACTACCATAATATTACCAAACACAGTATCTTTGATGACTAGAACTGCATTGGTCATGTGATATATGTATCAAAACGAGCACATACCAAAATATTGCAATATATGTACCATAAATTAGAATCAACCAAAATATTAGGATATATGTACCACAAAATTGCACATAGCAAGATATTGCAATATATATATATACCACAAAATAGCATCTACCAAAATATTGGGATATATGTAACACAAACTAGCGTCTACCAAAATATTGGTATATATGTACCAAAAAATTGCACATAGCAAGATATTGCAATATATATATACCACAAACTAGCATCTACCAAAACATTGGGATATATGTACCACAACCGAGCACATATCAAAATATTGCAAAACATTACATTGTTATATAATTTTTTATACATGACTGCAGATATTTCCTTGGCATGCTGTTCTGCACAAGCACCATTTTATTTAAAAAAAAATACTTCAAGCTTGAATTAATTTTGGAATGTTCTTCATCAGGGAAGATTCTAATATAACTTCTCAAAGACACTGACATAGGTAATGAAAAATACATACTCCTTTTTCCAGTTTTAGTTTGTCAAGCTCTTCTTGCAGTTTTTGTCCATATTCGGGATCTGCTTGTCCAAAATTATGCACAGCCCTTTTCTGAAGAAATTCCTGAGCACCAATTAAATGACTGGCAATGTTTTTCACCAGCCTCTTGCGTTCGGCTTGGTTCAGTACCTATTATGAAAAATTCAAAAAGAAATGAGCAATAAAAGGTTGATCATCATAACTGTGATTTGTTAATTGTAGTTATTATTGTCACACGGTGAGGAACCTATAATGTGAGGAACATATGACACTAGCAGAAGTATCATTAAAAAAACAATAATAAAAGATTTCAAACTAGGAGGTGCCCATGGTGTAATGGTTATTGTCCTAGGAAATGGACACGGCGACACGAGTTCAAATCCTCGACGAGACTGATTGCATTTCACATAGCACTAATACCCTTGGGAAAGGTATAAATCCAATTATTCTCCCTCCAGCTATGGGTAAATAGTAGGGCAGGCTAGGTTCTTCAGCCTTGGTGAGGCAACTAGTCTAGGAGAGGGAAAACTCTGAATTCAAACCTGTTAAACTTTGCTAAAAAATTGACCATGTGTCACATCCTGCCCGAGTGGAGGGGTTGGTAAATATGATATGATAAAAGATTTCAATACATTACGATAATAAAACTGTTTCCTGTAGATTCTAATATTGTTATAGACAAGGGAGAAGAGATGAGAGGAATTGATTTAATTTTGTTTATTTCAAAATAAATAAAAGTTGGTATGTCAGAAAAGATACAGGCTCTCTTTTTCCACCAGATAGTCGTCAGGAGGTGAATAGGTGTAAGTTGTTCTAGGGTGGCTGGTGTGTTATTGGTTGCGCAGTGTATGATGTGGGTTGGTAAGCTATAAACAATCTTGGTCTAGTGTTGGAATGTGGGACTTAATTTGGTAGAGCATCAGTGATCTTTGATATTGTCTGAATGTGAGCCACGACAATTCACTCTCTTGAAGTTCTCCCTCTGGAGTCAACTGATTTTTTTGTCGAGCATTTTATAATCACACTTGGGGTCAAATTGGCTCCAAAAACTTTAGAGGGGAAAGTTCATGATTGGTTGAAAAAAGGACATTTTTACCGGTAAATTTGTTATTACATTTCAACCAGATGGATGTGCGGAGCCTACCTGCACACTGATGTGTTTGATTAATTTTGGTCAATGTTAGCTTTTTCAATTGAAATGTATGCTTGTGGTGTTTTTATTTGTTTGTTTATTTATTCATTTTGCTTGTGAGTTAGTTTGGAATGCATCAGTAAAACAGAAGAGATTTCTTTATACAACATATTATGCGATAACTGTGAACTACAATATGCGATAAGCCTTATACATAGATTTACCCACATGGTCCTTTTTAACTCACAAAAAAAAATGCTTGATCTTCCCAACATTCCCCATTTTGGAGTGCCTCAGGTGCCAAGCAATAAACTTAGGTCTGCCAAGCAGGTATTGCCTCAGTGAAAGCCCACCCCCAAGTTAAATTATCATTTTTTACTCATCCAACACGGTTGTGTTATATCATAACACATAGATTTCCAATGTGATCCTTCTCAACAACAACTTTAGTAAGCAACATATCCCCCTCCAAATGAATAAATGAATGAATTTCTGTACATGGACAAATAATAAACAAGAATAAAATCTTTTTTTTTTTAAATCTCAAACACGTCTCATAACCGTTGTTGTCTTACTTCCCACTCTTTTCCAGTCAGCACATGTTGTGGTGCCCCAAGAAGATCACATTTATACAAGACCTAGCCTCACTCTTTGGTACCTTAGCTTCAGCTCAGCATCTTGCATACTGTGCCTCATAAAACAAAGCCATGAGAAAATTGCTTTTCATTTTAGAAATACTGATTTTTCAGCCAGAATTCAGGCTGCTTTAGTACATATACTCATTCTGGGAGACATGATACTGATGATTTAAGGTTGGTATCATACGTTTGTCGAATTTTGATACCATAACACACATTTGCAATAAAAGAGTGAAAGGTAACAATCCTAATCTTTTGTAGTGGAATGATGACTGAATATTGTTCCCCTTTATAGAATAAATACAAGAACAATTCACACAAAATTAACAACAACAACAACAACAACAACATATTTTATTGCCTGGGCAAACTTAATTGAAAAAATACAAGACAATGAAATATATGGGGGTTAAGAAAAGAAAAAAATAAACAAACGAAATTAATTTTTAAAAAAATTAGCCATTCTCATAAACCTCTGACAAAAAGCGAAATCTGTGCATGCCTGAAAGACAGACTTACTGGCACCAAAAAGAAATTCTGTCTTCACATCAATGCTGGAAAAACCCTCTACTGCTAGTATAAGAATTTTATGTGATGTATGATAGTGGCCTGAACTACCAACCACACTTTCTCATGATGCATTAGACTATTTTGTCGATAGTCTAACACTGAATAATTCGGCAAGGAAAGTCTTGAGTACATGATACGAAAAGTTAAACTACAAACATTTAATATTCACATATATGGTACTCAATAATGATTGATCCAAACCATACTAAATAAAAGTGCCATAGTTGCTCCAAGAACAAGGTGATGAATAGCAGATGTTACACTCAAGTAGTTCTGGCGTAGTGCAAGTTCATGTAAGGTTATTTGTATGCACGTGCTTCTCACATAGCAGAGGCTAAAGTAGACGTCGTTTCCCTAGGACCTTATTGGTCAAAAAGAGTGGTAGAACTCGTTTCTCAAACTGTCACACGACCAACGATCACATGATTGTCGGGAGCTCCACCAATGAATCACAAAAAAGGGAGACAATTACGTTTTGTTCCCAACACAAGCATGTAGTGCATGTGTTCACCCATTCCTGGACTTAGGGGGCAGGTTGCATCTCCCGCTAGAAGCAGCTTCTGTTGAAAACATCTTCTGCACATACCACAAGCTTCAACTTCATAAAGCCACCAAAACGACACTTAATATATTTTAACACCCTGTCTTGGAGACGCGATCATTTCCACAGGTTTCAGGATGAATTTCCACGCCCACAGAATAGTCGTTAAACCCTGAAATAAAGTTTGAGTTGAAAGGTATCTTCTTTTCTTTCCTTCCTTCCTTCCTTCCTTAAATTCCCTTGCAGCCTTCCACGGACAAAGAAGAAGCCAACAAAATAAATCGGGTAAGAAGAACAAAACGAGTCAGATACTTAAACCCCAAACCACCACCACCAACAATAACAACCAACGAAAACAATAATACCCAACAAATACTTCTCATCCCTGTTATATGACCGAAAGACATCTCTTCCTAATTTATCGTACACAGAAAATAATGATTGCAACTAGCACCCACGAGAGCATTCACCGGATGTTAGAAGTGCTGAGACTTTCTTAAAAATGGAAAAAAGGGGGTTCTGCGCATAGGATCAGCGCAGAGCGAAATGTCGATGAAATTTGTCAAAAAATAAAAATAATTAAAAGTAATTTTTCGGCCAGTCTGTGACCTTCACAGTAAAAAACAAAGAAAACCAAATTTGATCCGAACAGAAGAGAAGAACGATATAAAAGACAAATTTCTCGACAGCGAGGACAGATCAAACGAAGGCAGACGACAGTCCGCAGACCAAAACACCAACTGAGAGAGAGGCGAAACTTGAAACCACGCATCACGCACATTGACCTTCCTCTTCTCTGCTTTGAAGGAAGCGACTAAGCCGTAAATCACTAAACAACCCTCTCCTCTCCACACTCGTAACATCAGATTGACCGCATGTGCGTAAGTCTAACAATCCTACCACTATTAAGCATAGGAAATTTTTCTAATTCTTAATTCCATATCAACACGTTTTTACAAACCCAGTTATTTGAACTTTTTACTTATTTGTTTCCAATACAATTGTTTAAATTTTTACGTGCCTTCGTGTTTTTGTTTTTGCAACTGTATTTATTTCTCTCCTTGAAACCATACGTCCCTTTTTATATCATACATCTTCATTGATGCATCGGGATGGGTCATCAGTAATGTTTCCTTTGGGTTCTGGGGAGATCGGGTCTTGCAACATCAGACCCCATCGCCCAAATTACCCAGTTGGCATTGATCTTACTCCAACTCTCATCCCGGCAACTAACCTGCGCATCCACACAAGACAAATGATCACAGAAATGGCTCTATATTTAATTTTGCAACAGCCAATCAGAGCTAAGCTCTTCTGATGACTTCTAAATCTTTCCTTTAAAATCGGGAGCCCACTTTACTCTTGCTTTCCGGCCGCAATGACGTCGTTATTCGGCTATTTGTTGTATGAAGGAAATATCCTAAATGTGGAAAAGTTCTTTGGGTAGGTTGTAAAAGTTTTTAGAGCGAATTAAAGAACAAGAATTCGAAGTTTTGTCTGAAGAATTATGTGAAAATACATTTGAAACATCTTAATATTAAGATACGTTTGACACATCTTGATATTAAAATACGCTTGAAACATCCTAAAATACGCTTGAAACATCTTAATATTAAAATACG
This sequence comes from Sepioteuthis lessoniana, assembly GCA_963585895.1. Classification (NCBI taxonomy): domain Eukaryota; kingdom Metazoa; phylum Mollusca; class Cephalopoda; order Myopsida; family Loliginidae; genus Sepioteuthis; species Sepioteuthis lessoniana. The sequence continues at coordinate 66,758,319 of OY757937.1, read as the reverse complement.
TTTGACACATCTTAATATTAAAATACGTTTGAAACATTTTAATATGAGTATGTAATCATACGTGACTTCCCACTACAAAATAGCCTAGTGTCGCATTCTGACTTGGTAAGAAGTCAGTTAAACATCGTCTGCTGTGAGCCCTTGGCCCGTGGTGAAAGAGTAACTTGATCCTTTCACTGGTACTAAGCATTGATGACCAGATAACTCTTCCCAGTCCCCGGCAGCAAGTCAGCGCCAGCCGCCAATCAACGAATACAGTTGTCCAGACTTCTTTTCTCAACAGTCGTTTTCAGGTTTATCTTCAACAGTCCTTTCTAGGATTACAAGTCTTACCATAACTCTACGGTTCTTTTTAGGACCATGGTAGACCTTATACCCCCATTACTGCCCCTTTTTGAGGTAGTAAACTCAGAAACATCATGAGGACGATGGTATAACAGCATGCCAGACGCAACGAACCTCGGAACAAAGGACCATTTCACGAGCAGACAACATCGCTCGAATTATCGTCGACATCTCATTAACTCTTCAAAGCTAACGCCGATCAAATCCGGGCAAACAGCAAATTCAACAACTTAGACGTCGATTAGCCTGCTTCTGTAATCCGACACATCCTGGCCAAATAGTTACATCTGTAACGTAATTGAACCACTCATAGAAAACTGAAATTAGAAAAAAGAAGATAAGCAGAGAGTTTAGAAACGACCGGTTGTTTCCTGAGTGAGTCAGGCCAAAACACTTGTTGTAGATCAGCCAACCACGGATGAATGACTATGGTAATTAAAAATGACAAGAAAAAAAAACACGGTTTCCAAATCTTTTGCACGGGTGTAGAAACACCGGAAACAGGTATGTTCCTCTCCCCGACACGATTGGAGGAAGCAAAGGGACGACTCGAGTTTAAGCGGCACAATTCGAGCGGCCGGTCTAGAGGGAAGTCTGGCCTAAGTTTTATCCAAAGAAAAGCCGCACCCTTTTAATATAAAATATTAACCAGTCTTTCTCTTTCTTATCGGACAACTCACGGTACCGAGTCAGCTATAAACCTCAAAGAAAAATACGAATGTGTTCGTGTTAATTACCTGTCTAAGATCATTTCGACTTGTCGGAAATCATGAGACGCCATGTTACCAAAAACTATTAGACAGCCAAGTCTACACTTTTAACATAATATAAACTTTATCCAAATTCTCCTACATGTATTTATCGTCAAATGAAAGTTGGCAATTTAAATTTACTGTTTCGCCATTGTCATATTTGTCTAGTTTATTTCACATTCTTCATTTATAAAAGTTTGTGGAATCGACGTATTAATCGGTCTCGCAACAAAGCTGACAAAAGAAATTTAAGGTCAGCCATTTTCTTTAAAAAATCTCAAAGAAGTTAAATTAACACGATCCCCTAATGTTACACAAACAAAAAAATGTTATAGATAAGAAAAATTAGACCAGAAAAAGTTTTAAAAGTTTTATAGTTAAATTTGTTTATTGTAAAACTAACTGAGGTTGTGTGGTGTAGAATTCATAGCCCCAAGAAAGAATAATATTCTTTCTCTCACTGGGGTGGGGTGGGGGTCAGGATGTGAGGAGTGTGAGTTCGTTCAGTATGTGCGTTGTGAGTGACACAGTTCTGGTAAGTCCCATACATCATGGAGGAATGAGTTCGTTGATAACTCGGCAGTCGACTCTATCCTTGTCTGAGGTGTATATACTGATCAAACCCCATCCGCACGAGCAGGAAGCAACACAAGGTCCATTTTTAAGCAGAATTTAACAGGTCTGAATTCAGAGTTTTCCTACTAGATTGATTGCCATATCAAGGTTAAAGAGCATAGTCTACCCAACTATTTATCTACGGCTGGAGAGAGAAGTATTGCAATTATACCTTTCCCAAGAGTGAACAGCTTTCAACGTTATGTTTATCCAACCTCCCACAAGGTAGAATTTGACACAACGTTATTCTAATACGGAGAACCATGCACGAATGGAGACTCATGCTCGGCGTCATAAAAACTTGTAGCAGAAAGAAATTCGTATTTTTGTTTGGCGCGTAAATTAATTTGACCGTTATGGTCGTCGCATATTTTCAATGAGGATGACTTATTCTATTCAGCCCGGACCATTTTCCCGGACAACATAAAAGTGGTGAAAGCCCGCCAAACTATCTCTTCCTCAGAACCTTTCGAGCAGGACGGACGCTCCCTTCATCGCAGCAGCATCACAACACCATGAGGAAAGCCGTCTAATTTATGGACCTCTTGAGTCTACTCTCTTAGACCAAGGTTTCCCAGTTGAACATGAATTAGATACATGTAATCCGCCACTTACAGGAACACCTTTATTTCACCTCTAACTTTTGCAATGTCTACAGCGACGCGCAATATCGCTCAGACATCCAGCAACCTCATTCCCGGGCAATCTTTTCTGGAGACTTTCATACCTCTCTCCAACAACAATCAGGACCACACATTTATAGGTGACTACATCATTCCTGTCCTTAAACAGCAAACATGACTTTTGCTATGTCTATAGCGACGCATATTTCGTTCAGACATTCAGCATTGCCTTGACTGTAGGAACGCACATTCCGCTCAGGTATTTAGCTGCTAACATTTCTTCTCAACTCAATAACTATTTCCTTTCCTCCCTTCCTACGAGACTTGCCGGATAAAGGTACCCTTTATTCTGGCTACTATTAAACCTTCTTAAAAACCTTACGGCATCTTCGTTCTTCTCCTTTATTTCCAACAAAATAGCGGAGAACTAACGTAACAATATCCTCGCTAAAAGCTCAATTTTTATTCTCCATTTGAAGAATATCATGGAATCATTTTTGGCAAATTGTAAGTTTGATGACCGCCATGTGTCTCAGAGTTCAGTGGGTACGTTCAGCAGGAGGTTCCTACTAGTAGGAAAAACAACGCGCAGCTAAAACCTCAGGTCTTAGCGAGTACGTGCGTTCCCACTGGCAACTGAGAGAGAAAACTTTTTTTTTTTAATTTCTTATTCAATCTCTTCACTCGAACAAACTTACCTGTCTATAAAACATTCCAACTTGGGTGAAGTTATCTTCATCGGCAGAATTGTAACGTTTAACATCTCCGCTTAGTGGGAATGGACATTCCGTAAAGTTCTGATTGTCAACAGGGCCAGAAAAACTGTTCGGAAAATAATTGGGGGTCCCAGCTGAAATGAAAACATCGCATAAACATGAAAGAAACTATTGGTACAAGGGAGGGTTTTTTTTTTGTCGAGTCCTCACTCGCCAAGGTCCAATATTAGTATTAGTATGTTAGTATCCACGATAAGTATCAGAATCCAGTGATGTACAAGGGTGAGTCAAAAGTTTTGCAATATTTTAGTAGTACGTGCTAGTTTGCAGCACCTATATCACGTGCCCGAAGAAGTTCAAGCCGTGGAAGTTACCTGCTGTCATTGGTAGTATCGTGGTAGTTGGTGCGCGGACATGTTGTGCATGGCTTCATTTCATGTATGTTTTGAAAGCCGCAAAGACGAATGTTCAATCAAGGATTATGAGTTTGTGTTGGGCCATAATTTCACGGAATCAACCCCAAAAAATTTGTTGAGCGAAAGGTGAAGGTGAAGTTGATTACATTACGTGGAAATTTTGCTCGGATTGCAAGAACCTCGACGATCAGGTAAGGTTAGGTAGGCCTAAAACCGTTGATTCCGAGGCCGTACTCTAAGCTATAGAAGAAAATCAATTAACATTCAGAGAGTATCAGGCAAAATCACCATCTCCCATTTCAACATGGCTCCTCATCTTAATGACCACGGCAACAATGGATGCTTTTGTCGAATTGTGTCCCACGTTACTAGAATATAGCAAAACTTTTGACTCATCCTCATATTAACATTGAATAGATGGAAGGAAAGACAAGACAATATAGGGACATTGAATACATACATAATAAACATATAAGAAGTATTAAAATTTGTAACATAAAATGTGCCCATATCATTCCATGAAAGAGCAGTATTTGAAAAGGGGGAAATTATGGTAAAAGTCTTACTTGAGTTCAGTAGTTTAGCCGTGTGGGCTTTACATTTCAATAAAGAGACAACAAAAAGTCGATTGCTAGGGTTGGAGACAAAGTCTCTCGACTGTTCAATGAACAGAGATAAAAAAGGATGTCTTAACTATTCAAAGAAAGTGGATGAAAGAGAACGCAGTGGATTTTAGGATTGTCACCTGACCACGAAGTGACCCATAGACATGCCACCCACAGATTCAAGAGAGATAGTTATTTATTGTCTCCCTACAAAACTATATATTTTCTAAGGGAAATTTCCTCTCATAGATATAAGAAAAATCACGTAACAGTAAAAACATATTTCATTGCCTGGGTAAGCCTAATTGAGAGAATACAAAATAAAATGAGCTACAAAAAGTGAATATGTAAAAATGTCCTTATCAAATGCATGTTTGTAAGAGATATGAAAGTTTGTGAGAGACATCTTTTTAGAAGTGTTCCTTTGTTGTTGTTTCCGTGGAAATAAAAATGCCAGTGTATATCCAAGTAAGCTAAGGGCATTTCATGGAGTGTACTATTTTGTGGTATCATGTTTAACTTGACATACGGTTAGCTGGGAGGAAAACGTTCCTCAGAGGGTAATTAGAACAGGTCCTTGAAACTAGGCCATTCTGCAAAGAAAAATGATGAGAATATAATGCTTTCTTCCTTTATACTGCTTTGGCAATGTAATCTAATGGTCACAAACAGATAATCCTTGGTAAACAAATGTGATTATCGCAAAATCTGTGTTTGCAAACACAGGATGAAGCAGTTGTAATAAACCTGTATACTTTCTATTATTTTGCTATTAACTGCCCTATTAATATTGCTCATCCTGAATACAATTAAGAATAGAAAAAAAAAAGAATATAAAAGAAAAAAATAAGAGGGTAAGCGATTTAAAATACGATTACCTCTCAGCCCAGTTGGGTGAGACTGTAGAATACACTGACTGCATCTCTGCAGAGGAGTAGGACCCCCACTTCAACGAGTATCCTTGATATGATACTAAACAATCTGATGGTGAGGCTCCAGTGATGCTGGAGCTTTAGGGAATGTGGAGTTCCACTTCATTGCCATCGCTCCCAAGTCCCATCTAGCCTTGAGTGGTAGCACCTGACAGGGTTCTATCTATGGGTCAAATAGAACTGTTTGACATTTAAACTGAGTGCAAACAAATGACATGTTTAATTGAATTGTTTGTGATACGTGGTGTCTTCAATAAATTTCCAGACTTTTTGTACAGGCATTTAAAATTGTCCTAGACTCTTGAAAATTCCCTATGTTATTGCCATACATCTTATGAGATGACTGACCAATTTTTATGATTTCAGGTTCAAATGAACAGCTACAACAGCAATTGGGATACACCCTACTAAAGCCTGATTGTCACAGCTGGTGAATTTCAAAAATGCTATCTGGACGTGAGGAAGAACGATGTGCAATAAAATTCTGTTTTAAACTTGGAAAAAATGTTAAAGAAACGTATGGAATGCTTCAGACTGCTTTTGGAGCATCTTGCATGAATCGAGCATCAGTTTACTGAGTGGCATAAGAGATTCAAGGAAGGCACGGAGTCTGTGAGGGATGATGAGAGGCGTGGGAGGAGTAAGGAAGTCAATACACCAGAGTTGATTGGCCAAAGGGTTAGGGTTAGGGTTACGATGTTGAGGTCTTAAGGAAGTTCAGGAAGAGATTCCGTCGGAAGAGGCCAGCACTCTTCATATCAGGTCAGTGGGATTTCCACCATTTCAATGCACCAGTCCACAACTTCATCCTTATTACAGACTATTTGACCAAGGAGTCTGTAAGGGATTATGAGAGATATGGGAGGAGTAAGGAAATCATTACACCAGAGTTGATTGGCCAAAGGATTAGGGTTACTATGTTGAGATTTTAAGGGAGTTCAGGAAGAGATTCCGTCGGAAGAGGCCAGCACTCTTCAAATCGGGTCAGTGGCATTTCCACCAGGACAATACAGCAGTCCACAACTCCATCCTTATTACAGACTATTTGACCAAGGCATCAAGACAGTTCCTCAGCTTCCCTATAGTCCAGACCTTGTTCCCTGTGATGTTTGGTTATTCCTTAAGCTCAGAGGCTGTCGTTATGAGACAATTGAGGAGATGAAAGAGGCTGTGATGAAGGTCATTGACACGCTCACACAAGAGGACTTCCATGGGGCCTTCGAGAAGTTGTTGGAATGGCACAACAAGTGCATTGCAGATTACTTCGAAGGGTACTAGAGTTTCATGTATGTACTATCAATAAAAGTGCCCATACGAAAAAAGTCTGGAAACTTATTTAATGATCCTTATACATGGCAATATTTGGAACTATCTAACTTTGTTGACTTATGTTTACAAATCCTATATCTTTAATATATCTCTTTATATGTATAAACCGGATTTGGCATTAAATAACCAACAATAGTTGATATGCCATAAAACCAAACCAAACCAAACCAAAGAATTTTTACTGATTATCACAAAATTGCAACATCATATTGTTGTCATAGCAACTGCTCTAGTTATAAAAGAAGAAAGCATGAAGACTTCAGCCTCTTCTTTCACAGAATGGTCAAAGCACAAGACCTGTCTTGTTCCTCAGGCCAGGTACATATGTGCATGACAGGAAAGAGTTATGTGAACCTAAGTATTGTTAATAGTAGGACATACTTGAGAAACTCTTTTTCATAGTTGGTGATGTCTGGAGTTATATGTGAAAACTTTTGAGATTGTGTAAAATATGGTGTATATGTGCAATGTGTGTGTGTGTGTGTGTGTATGTATGTGTGTGTGTGTGTGTGCTTAGAGTATCACTGGTATAGTTCTTGTTCCCAAAGATGCTTCATAGAATCTGGAGAGAAAAGAGGGAAATGTTTCTGTGACATTTACTTTGTATTTAGATGGGTTGCTATGGTACTGGAGGCTACAATTTTCTACTGATCATATGAATGGTCTGCGGTAGACAAGGGCAGATAATCCAACATTCGAGAATAGCTGTTAGCAAGAGCAGGTATCAATACACTGCTCTTTCTTCCACACAAAAAAACAAAACAAAACAACAACAAAAACCAGGTTAAACATTAATTTTTTTTTTTACCTTGGTTGTCATTTACACACTGTGGGCCATCTCGCTGATAGTTGCTAACCCTCGAGCTGAATGGGCAGTTGACAGGAATTTGGAGGTAGTTGGCACCCAAGCGATGACGGTGAGTGTCGGAATATGAAAACAAACGACCCTAAGAAAAAAAGACTGCTGTTACTTATACACCTTAACGAGAATTTTTTTCTTTTTTAGTGATTTTTTTAAAGATATTTATGATGTAACAGTTACTGTCTTCAGAAATAAACATGATGACCTAAGTTTATGGCCTTTTTGGTTTGTTTGAAGTGTTACTACATACAATAGTGAAAAACTTCATTTAAAACAAGACAAACAAGGAACATCTAAAATTTAAACAACCTTTATAAAATAATAAAGAGTCAACTTGGATTTGAATGTTCAGAAGTTCGCCTTTACATGTAGTAAGTTTTAAGTAAGGGAGGAAAATGTTCATAAAGAGTACTTATTCCTTTTTTTTCTTTTTTATGGTCAGGTAGTGGAACTAGCTGAAAAGTAGTTTCAGCTCTTAGCTCGAGGGCGGATGTTACTTCTCGCTTGATCACTGTATCTATATGCTTCCTTTGGTCTCTTTTTGTTCTCACTGCCTAGGTTCACAAAATGTCGAGTTTTTACATCTCTCCCGCCAGCTCCAAAGTCGTCACTCCACGATCCCTCTCATTTTTGGCGTGACCGCTTCCCATTGGCTACTTTAATTTTTTATTATTTTTTCTTTTTTTCTGACTTCTGACTGGAAGGGTGCGTGGAGCCGATGCGTAGCAACGCGTTTATACATTTCTATGTGGCAGCCGACGAGTAAACATCCGGTTGGGAGTTTTATTGCTTATTCCTAAATCCCCACAAGTTCAAATCTTGAACGAGGTTGTCTGCAATTTCCCATAGCGCTGATACTCTTGCAAAAGGTATAAATTCAACTATTCCCCCCCAGTAGTAGGACAGATTGGTCTCTTTAAACTTAGTATGGCAACTGGTCTAGGAGAAGGAAAACTCTAAACTCAAATCTGTTAAAATCAACTTAAAAAATTGACCTTTTTGTCACATCCCGCCCATGTAGAGGGGTTGGGAAATATATATTTCATGATATTACAAAATTCTAATTGACTAAAAGAATTTGAACTGTTCATATTCCAGAATGCAGATATGCATCAAGGGAAGAAAAGCTTATAATCTCAACAGGGAAGACTTTTTTGTAGGGTTAACAATGTTTGTTTTATTGTTGCCAAATTGCATAGGTGGTGTGACAGTGAACGAGAGTCAAATGAAGATTCCAGCAGAAAGAGGGCAAGACTTTGTTTGGCGTGTAGAGCAGAGAAATAAAAAAGGCTTACCTTAAATTCGATGTCGGCGAAAATCGAGAAAAATGTTGAATGTTAGTGAGCGGAATATGTAGAGACGAGGCCTACATCATATGCAAATTTTTGTTGCATAAATGTCGGCTCGGAGACAAACACGATCAACACCAGAGAGTAATCAATTAATTGGACAGAAGAAGAGAGAAAGAACGGACCGGACGAACGAGAAGCAAAGCTGAAAGTTAAGATACTCTGCCCGTAAAATGGCGAACTAGTATTAGAGATCTCCCCTCAGAGACGAACATTATTATTTTGAAAGGCGAATACCATTAACAATTTCAACATACAGATAGATTTTTGGTTAAAATAGTATTCAATTTTGATCAGAAATAAAATACAAAACAAAAAGACAAAACAAATGACATAAATTATATCCGAATCTATCTATCTATCTCATTATTTCATATCTATCTATCTATCTATCTATCTATCTCATTCTATTCATATCCCATTCTATTCATATCTATCTATCTATCTATCAGCTTTTTATATCTATCTATCTTGTTTAAAAAACAAGAAACTTAGAAATTGTATCCCATAATAAATTTATTTTGCTTATTAAAGCTCACTAGATAGATCTGAAATCCATCTGACGAGCTTTAATAAACAACCAGCCAACCTAAGCAACTATAACTCAATACAAATACGTTACAGTTACATAGAATTTGATTTTGAATAATTCTTAAACAGATCTTTTTGACCCATAGATGGGAGCCTAACAGGTACTCCCACTCTGGGACAGAGTGAACCTGGAAGTCATGACTACAAAAGGGTACTCCAAACTCCCCAAATCTGCAGAACTGGATCCTCATAAACAGATGTAGTTTAGTGTCATACCGAGGACACCCCTTTTTTGGTGGGGGGTATAGTCAGCATATTCTAAGCTTTGTTGACAGGGCAATGTAAATTTTGAGTGCATAACAGCATATAAATATGATAAACATAATGACTGATAGTTACTCTTATCTGGTTTGGCATCTATCTTTGCTTAACAGCATATCAACTGTTGTGGGTTATTTGATGCCAAAACCACCTTTGTCGAAAATATGCCGTGAGAATATTTAATCTATCTATCTATCTATCTATCTATCTCATTCTATTCATATCTATCTATCTATCTATCTATCTATCTAATCAAATTACTTTAATCAATCACTAGTCACATAAAAGGTATAAAAAAACCTTATGATTACCTGCAACATTTTGTCAGGGCTAGCTTCAATCCCGGGTACCATGTGGGCAGGAGAAAATGCAATCTGTTCAACTTCAGCAAAGTAATTTTTGGGATTTGTATCTAGCACCATTTGACCAACAGGAATCAAAGGATATTCTGCATGAGGCCAAACCTGTGGGATAAAAATACACCCAGAAACAAAAATCAACTAGAAATAATGAAATATAAGACAAAAGATATACTTTTTAAAAGTAAGACTGTTGTTATTTGATTTGGCCATAATAAATGGATCTGCTCTTAGTGAAAATGAATTTTACCTCCAATAATCTGGTATAAACAAAAATGAAAATGGGGGAGATTATGGTATTCACTGCAGATGAGACCTAATAAAGTCAAAACAGCTGCCCAGTGTTTTTGTATGTCACGCTCAGTGTTTGCCGGATTTTCTGGTCATAGTAATTCAATTTATAATATAATTCCTCAACTTAAAAATATATACATCTATTTCCTTGCCTGTGGGGTTATGATTACATGGATGTGTTTCTCCAATCCTCTTGGGAAGACATAGTCCTGGAGGTGAGCGTGTTTTCTGTAAGAGTACGGGCACGACACATCAGGTTAATTAGCCATGTATTTACCATGTCTAATTAATTTGACATCGCTTGTGTGCAATGTGGAACAATGGCTCAGTGGTAGGGTTTCTGCTCTGTATACTGTGGTCACTGGTTCAATCTCTAGTGGGGGCGATCATAGTATATGCTGCTGCTAATGAGACCTAAGGTAAAAAAACAGCTGTCCAGTGGTTCTGTATGTTGCATGCAGTGCTTGCCGGATTTTCTGGTTATGATAATTCAATTTATAGTAGAATCCCTCTTCTTTAAAAGATGACAACCTTTTTAATTGCTTCTATCCGATTGGATGGTGCTAAGGATGATATCTTGTTGAGTTCCCACACACCAAAATCCAATATTAGCATTAGAATATCGATGAGATACACTAACACTGAATAAACAGAAAGAAAGACAAGATAAACTTCTTTATAGATCTAGAAACATTTAATACATACATAACATACATATAAGAAGTATTGATAAGAATACCTGAACATGTCACAACAGATATAATGTACTTATATTGTTCTATGAAGAAGTAGTATATGAAAGGGGATAGAAAGAGTAAAAAATCTTACTTGAGATGGCTGGAAGAAAAATTATATAAAAAAACCATGCTGGCTTTAATGTATTATGGCTGGATAGGAGACGTCTTTGCATCGTTCAAAGAACAGAGACAAAGGAAGCTGAAATAAATGCTGGTATTGTCATGTGTATCTGTTCACGAGGCCATCTCGTGGACTTGCCCACTTTTTAATGGATATGATAAATAATTGTCTCCTTACATATTTGCTCTATAAATACCAATCATAAAGAAAAAAAGAAAGCAGATAGACAAACTTCTATTTCACTCACTTTTGTCAAATCAAATGGATTCCATTGAAATGTTTCTGCTTCTTCAAAAGTCATGACTTGAATATAAAGTGTCCAAGATGGGAAGTTTCCATTTGCAATGGCATTGTATAAATCTTGGATGGCATAATCAGGATTGGCACCAGCCAAATGGTCGGCTTCATCAGGCATCAGGTTTCTTATTCCCTGGTTTGTCTAGAAAAATTGAAAACAAGACATAAAATTCTGTTTAACATAAGACAAAGTTAAATGTTTTCAAGTGTTGCTTGTGGGATTTGAAGGTTTTTGAAGGTCAGGGGCTAAGGGCAAGGCTGTGTTGCCGTAAGATATCTGACTCCATATTTTGGTTACACTGTTTCACCCCATGTTGACTGGCTGGCGCAATGCCTTGCCCAAAGAAAGTCCCAAAAGAAATATACAAAAAGAAAAGATAGAAAAAAGATAAGAGGCAAAAACATTTCTTCTATACTTTCCTTTATTTACTTGGTGAAGGGACTAACCAACGCTACGTCCCAAGATGTAGCGTGGTGCCCAAAACACCAGACAGCAAAATTGGTGTTGTCGGTTCGACGGACACTGCCTGAAAGAGAAAGATCATATTGTCTCCTTTTTCAAGAGGAAAATCCTTTTTTCTTTTTACGCATGCGTCATCTCCTTTTCCGTAAGAGACCTCTGGGAGTTTCTTCAAATTTAATAGTTTTCTTTTTATCTATTTATTTATTTTTTTAAATTTAATTTTTTATTTATTTATTCGTTCCCTACATGCTATTTAACACTAACATATCAATTAAAAATCAGTCATTTTTTCCACAGAGTTGAATGGTCAAACAGTTCTCTTTCAAGCCATTCAATTTAGTATTAGTCATTTGTTTGCACTCAGTTTAAAAGTCAAACAGTTCTATTTGACCCATAGATAGGACCCTATCAGGTGTTACTACCCTGGGCCAGAGTGGACCTGGGAGCAATGGCAATGAAGGGGTACTCTGCATTCCCCAAAGCTCTAACATTACTGGAGTCTCACCATCTTTTTGTTTAGTATCATATCCAGGACCTTTGTTGGTGGGTGTTTCTCCTCTGCAGAGATGTAGTTGGTGTATTCAGCTGACTGGGCTGGTATTTAATGTTACTAAACAATAAATTAAATAAAATTAAAGGTAAATCTATTTATTTATTGCAGTAGGAGCACCTGATAGGTAACTAAGTTTTGGGGAATAGTCTACTTAGTCCATGAATAAATCTACCATTGGTTGGGACTAAATTTAATGCATTATTTAATGAAAGAATATAATTTTGATTTAAAATCAGTGCAAATCAAAGCCCTTCTGTTAAAATCAAATCTTTCTTGATTTCTAAAATGATAAATGACATAAAATTCCTGCATTAGCCAAAAATCATTGGAACAATGTCAGAGAGAGAGAGAGAGAGAGATCAGTCTTACTCAACTTCTTGGTGGACCAAGTACATTGAAGTTAAAGGAGACTGTGTGGAAAATAATACGAAGGTAATCTTTCTCCTGTGACATTTTTTGGGTGGGGCTGAGAATATTTTGAAGTCACCTTATATATATATATATATATATATATATATGTACACACATATCTAAACAAAACAAATGTGATACATAAGCGTTTATATTTTCTTCGCTTGTGGCTGAGTGGTAGAATCTTGGATTGACGTTTCAGTCAGCCAGGTTTCGATCCCAGCTTCAGGAATCTAGCCTATCTAGCCACACTGAAGAGTTCTGATAGAACAAAACAGTCTGTGGATGATGAAATATACATTTGAAGCTTAGGTCGGGTTTCGATCCCGGCTTCGAGTGTCCTGCGTGTCTAGCCACACTGAAGAGTTCTGATAGAATGAAACAGTCTGTCTGTGGATGACAATATACATACGCTCCCCCATGGGGGTTGAGCACTCTGGCGAAGGAATTGTCGGCCACCCCTAGCGTAATGCAAAGCTCTTCGTAAGAATTGAGCACTCTGGTAGCCGATAAGGTATGAAAAATGTAAACAAAGGCTGCTGCTGCTGTTGCTAAATAAATACCTTAAAAAAATTCTCTGAGCCAACGTAGTCCACTTGGTTGGCCGACAGGTTTGAAGCTTAGTCTAACGTAAATTTGGACGGGTTTTGATCCCGGCTTCGAGTGTCCTGCGTGTCTAGCCACACTGAAGAGTTCTGATAGAACGAAACAGTCTGTCTGTGGATGACAATATATATATATGTATATATATATGTGTGTGTGTGTTTGGACAGTGTAGACATAGAGTCAATGGAGCTTGGTAACTGTCAATTTCTCACCTATACAAGGTGAAAAGCTGATTGTGAAGAACTTCTAATAACTCTATATCTACACTATTGTAACTGATTTATATATGCACTATCACTGTTATAGAACATTCTTTATTCAGTATACATTTTCTATAACTATTATGTAACTATATATTTATATATGTAAAGAGTGTTCTATATAGTGTGTGCAACTTCCAAAAATCATGAATTATTTTCTTTTCTTTTCTTTTTCTGAAATAATCTTCATATAACACAGGTAAATCTCAGACAAGAATTAATAAACAAAACATAACTTGTTCAAACTCAATTAAAAGAATTTTAAAAAGTTTACCTTAAAATGAAATTTGCAGTATACAGCCTCTCCAAAATCGTTAACCATTTTAAAAGTATGGCTGCCATAACCGTTCATATGACGATAGCCATCTGGAGTTCCTCGATCAGAGAACAAAAATGAAACTTGGTGAGTAGTTTCAGGACGTAATGTAATAAAATCCCAAAACATATCAGCATCCTGCCAGATTAAAAAATTAAGAATTTACAAAACGATAATGTTTTGTGTTATAAATAATACATAAAACATATTGAATATATTATAATTGATCCTATTACCAACCCCTCCGCTCGGGCAGGATATGACACAAGGTCAATCTTTTTAAGCAGAGTTTAACAGGTTTGAGTTCAGAGTTTTCCTTCTCCTAGACTAGTTGCCTCGCCAAGGCCGAAGAACCTAGTCTGTCCTACTATTTACCCATAGCTGGAGGGAGAATAATTGGATTCATACCTTTCCCAAGGGTATTAGTGCTATGTAAAATGCAATCAGTCTCGTCCAGGATTTGAACTCGTGTCGCCGTGTCCATTTCCTATGACGATAACCATTACACCACGGGCACCTCCTACTATATTATAATTGATTATGATATATAAATATAATATAAATACAGAATGTCCCCAAAAATTTAACAACATTTTAAAAGCGATTATTTTGAAAACTACTTAGTCGAGCTCAATGAAATGGAACAGTTTAAGCTTTAAACATCCTAAATTTATTCTGGGACCAATTACATAAGTGTTCAATATGTGCACTGCCTGTGACACCGCACAAGTCAAGTTGGTATTTAAGCTCTTGCCACAAATGCTGTAGCATGTCTCCGGTAACAGTATCCAGTGTGGAAGGGATTATCTGCTTGAGATCATCAATGCTAACAGAAAGAGGTGGGGTATGTAGACCAGTCCCTTCACATATCCAGATAAAAAGAAAGCACTTGGGGACAGATAGATAGATAAATAGATATGATTCTTGGTTGATGGATAGTTCAGACTGATATTGAGAAGACACATCAATATAGACTGAGATAGTGCTATTTTTTTGTTTATCATGTTTCAGTTCTATAGAGTTTGATTATGAATAATAACTAATGATATGTGTTTTCATTGTATAATGTTCTGCTTGAAATAATTGAATTCTGATATCTTTGGTTTAAAAGAATATCAACTTTTTATAAAATCTTGTTTAGAGTGTACTTACTTGTAGATGATATATATATATATATATAATAAAAATAAGTGAATTAAATAGATATACATATATGATTTGTAAGTTAATAGTACGTAGGTAATTTCATTTTTAAATGAGTTAGAACTAATTTGTTTGCATATTTGTATTGCTATTGTTTCTACACAGTTAAATGGTTTGAATTATTGCTATCTAACTGTACTAATTCTATTCAATATTAATCATTTGTTTGCACACAGTCAAGTGGATCCAAGTATTGCTATGTATCACTAACATTTCAATTATAAATCATTTAAATAATCGAACAGTTCTATTTCAAACAATTCAATTTAGTATAAGTCATTTAATTGCACTCAGTTTAAACGTCAAACAGTTCTATTTGATCCATAGATTGGACCCTATTAGGTGTTACCACTCCAGGTCAGAGTGGACCAGGGAGTAAAGGCAATGAAAGGGTACTTCATATTCCCCAAAGCTCCAGGACCTGAGCCTCATCATCAGATGGTGTTGTATCATAATCACGACACTCGTTGGGTGGGCTTTTACCCCTCTGTAAAGATGTAGGTGGTGTATTCGACAGCCCTAACCAACTGAGAGATAATAAACCTTTGTAAACAATTATAGTTTCTAGTGATTATCCTAATATAAAGAAGTAGGGGGGTGTAACTGCAGTTTAGTGGCTAACATGCTGGACTGCAACATCATAGTAAACATGTTCAAAGATCAGTAGTGCTATTACGTTCATTTTCAGACTCATACCCTCGGTAATGGTATGAACCCCCTTATCCCCCTCCCCCAGCAATGGGTTAAATAGTTACACTTCTGTTCCTCTACAAATATGGCTTTGGTATTAAATAGCCCACAAAAGCTGATATGCCATTAAATATAGAAACCAAACCAAACCAAACAATTAACAGTTATATGGCATTAGGTATTCATCTTGAATACAAATAATTTTTGAACAGTTCTATTTGACCTAGAATGTGACCCTAACAGGTGTTGATATTGGTTATTTTATAACAGCAGGTATCACATTGGGTACAGCCCAGTCAGCTGGTTGTAGAATACACTGACTGCATCTCAGAAGTGGGGTAAGACTCGCTCAATGTGTGTCCTGTTGCCCAGTCTGCTGGGAGTGTAGAATTCACTGACTGCATCTTTGAAGAGGGGTAAGACTCCTCTAAAGAATCAGATGGTGATGTTCCAGTTATGCTGGAGCTTTAGGGAATGTAGAGTACTCCTTCATTGTCATTGCTCCCAGGTCCACTCTGGTCCGGAGTGGTAGCACCTGATAGGATCCTTTCTATGAGTCAAATAAAACTGTTTGACCATTTAAACTGAGTGCACATAATGGAATTGTTAGAAATAGAAGCGTTTGATCATTTAACTGTGTGTAAATAAATGACTGATGTTTAATTGAATACATAGCAATACTTGGAACTATTTAATTGTGTGCAAAACAAATGTGCTCAGACTCATTTAAAAATGTTGCCAACAAAATGAGTTTACAGTTCATATATAATTGATATATGTATAAGAAGTTTTGGCATTAAATAACCAACAGTGGCATTAAATAACCAACAGTGCTTGATATGCCATAAAACCCAAACAAACCACAAAGGGCAGAAATGTCAGTAATAGTATTCATAAATTCATCTTATCATACTGCTAACTGCAAATATTTAATATCCTTTCTTATAAGAAACAAGCAATCTAATATTAATTTGAATTTGGTTGGCGGGGGTCATACTTTACAGTGGGTCTGTGGGTTTCTCTTCTGGGTGTGGATGAAACTGGGAAACTGAAATTAGAAGAAAAAAATCATATATAGATAAATTATGCTTATTAATTTACAAAAATCAAGAAAATTCAAATGAAATGAAAGATTCCAAGAAAAATATTGTAGGGTTTGTTGTGGTAGTATCAGTATAAGTAATTGGTCTTAAGTGTAGTAGTAGTAGTAGTATTTTATTACAAATTTTTGTACTTTTATACTTTTCTTAGTGATGGTAATTATTATCATTACTTTTTGTGAGTTTTTCTCACGACCATTAGAAGATGGTCTTTCACTGAAGTCTGAATGACAGTAAGTCTCCAGGAATCTTCTCAGTATTCTGTCTGACCTTATCAATGCTGTAATTTGGATGGTCTTGGCTCGTCCTCTGATTTTTCAACTCTTCCATACCCCTTACCAAGCCTTTGGGGGCTATTCCAAGTACCATCTGTAAGTATGGTTGAATTTCAATTTTTTGCACAATTCCCAGTGGATCACCTCCCCCAACCAGTTGTATCAAGTCCAGATTGCATTTTTGAAATTCACCAACTGTAACAATCAGGCTTTAGTAGGGTGCATTCCAGTTGCTGTTGTAGCTGTTCATTTGAACCTGAAATCATTTTTTAAGGAAGTGGGATGAATCCTCTGTAGAGAGGTGAACTTAATTTAATGGTTATCAGAATAGGAAATGGAATTGATGATCTGAGTTCAAATCCGAGATGAGGCTGTTTGCATTTCACTTTGCGCTCATGTCAATTGGAAAGGCATGAATCCATCTGTTTCTTCTTTAAGCTATGGAAAAATAGTTGGGTAGTCTGTATTCTTTAACCTCATTACTGCAAAGAGAAGGAAAACTCTTAATTCAAACTAGCTGTAGTCCACTTAAAAATTGACCTTGTGTCACAACCTGCCTATGATGGAGTGATTAGGTAAGTGCATCCCCACCCACCGCAGGGAATGCAATCAGCATATTCTAAACCCTGCTGAGAGGTTGATGAATATGAAAAGACATTTATTTTTGTTCTCTGTACAAGTCTCTTTCCAAGAAAATGTGAAATAAAAAGGTCAGAGGTCAGAGTGTGTCAAGTGATAATTGAAAAAAAAAAGCTCAATGCTGGCTTACCAAAATTGGATCTCTGATGAAGAAGATTGGAGTGTTGTTACCCACGAGGTCCCAGTTGCCATCTTCAGTGTAAAACTTGACTGCAAATCCTCGAGGGTCACGAGCTGTGTCAGCAGATCCACTCTCTCCACCTGAATAAAAATTGGTTACAAATTTTAGATGATTTCAAATAGAGAATTTGAATGCTTGTATTAATAAGGAGATTTATTTTGAATTTTATGAGCCCAAAGTATTTTCATTCTCTCAGTTTGTGACCCTCTCTCTCCCTCTCTCTCTCTCTATATATATATATATACGAGGGGCATACAATAAGTTTCCAGACTTTTTTTGTACAGGCGTTTAAGATCGTCGTAGACTCTTGAAAATTCAGTATGTTATTGCTATATATCTTATGAGATGACTGACTAATTTTTATGATTCCAAGTTTAAATGAACAGCTACAGCAGCAATTGGAATACACCCTACTAATGCCTGATTGTCACAGCTGGTCAATTTCAAAAATGCAATCTGACACTTTAGGAGAACGATATGCAATAAAATTGTGTTTTAAACTTGGAAAAAATGCCACAGAAACGTATGGAATGCTTCAGGCTGCTTTTAGAGCATCTTGCATGAATCGAGCATGAGTTTTTGAGTGGCACAAGAGATTCAAGGAAGGCAGGGAGTCTGTGAGGGATGATGAGACCTTGCTCCCAGTGACTTTTGGTTATTCCCTTAGCTCAGAGGCTTATGAGACAATTGAGGCGATGAAAGAGGCAGTGACGAAGGTCATTGACACACTCACACAAGAGGACTTCCATGGGACCTTTCAGAAGTTGTTGGAACGGTACAACAAGTGCATTGCAGCCAGAGGAGATTACTTCGAAGGGGACTCGAGTTTCATGAGTGTACTATCAATAAAAGTGCCCATGCGAAAAAAGTCTGGAAACTTATCGTATGCACCTCGTATATGAAGAAATAGTAGATTTGAAAAATCCGACAAGATATAAAAAAATAAATGGAAAAGGGAATAAACCGCAACACAGAGAACAGATTCAAATTGATTTTTCATCTTTATTTCATCTGGAGAAATCTTTGATGAGATAAAGATGAAATATTAATTCGAATCCGTTGTTTGCTTTTCGTTTATACACTTTTCCATTTTTTTTTTTTTTCATATCTTCTTGGATTTTTCCAAATCTACTATTTCTCTCTCTCTCTCTCTCTCTATATATATATATATATATATATATATGAATGTGAAAATAAATGGAAAAGTGGATGAATCAAAACACAAACAACGAATTCAACTTAGATGAAATAAAGACGAAATATTAATTTGAATCCGTTGTCTGTTTTTTGGTTTATCCAATTTTTCATTCCTTTTTCACACACACACACACACACTCTTATATATATATATATATATATATATATATATATATATATATATATATATATATATACATGTGAACAGCCAATTGACATAATGTTTAGAGTGTTCGCCAATGGTTTGGGAGACCGGGATTCAATCCCAGGTTAAGTCATACCAAAGACTCAAAAAATGGTATTTGATGCTGCCTTGCTTTGCACTCAGCACTATAAAGTAAGGATCAAGGGTAAAGTGGAGCAATCCAGGGAAAGGAGTTGCGTCCTTCTCTACACCGCAGTGTTGTAGCTATTGAAAAAGGAGCCTTTGGGTCGCCCTCGGCAACAGTCAGCCAACTTATATATATATATATATATGGGTGTCTGGTTCTTTCTTGCTTACTGACCAGATTGTTTTTAACCACTTGCGCTAACTTGGATAGAAGGGAAAGGAGTTGCGTCCTTCTCTACACCGCAGTGTTGTAGCTATTGAAAAAGGAGCCTTCGGGTCGCCCTCGGCAACAGTCAGCCAACTTATATATATATATATATATGGGTGTCTGGTTCTTTCTTGCTTACTGACCAGATTGTTTTTAATCACTTGCGCTAACTTGGATACACACACACACACACACACACACAGAGAGAGAGAGAGAGAGAGAGAGAGAGAGAGAGAGAGAGAGAGAGAGAGAGAGAGAGAATAATTTACATATATATCTGGTTCTTGTTTATTGGCCAGATTGTTTACAGCCACTTGCACTTACAGGGATCTAGATTGATAGTGAGAAAGAGTCTGTGTATGAGAGAGAGAGAGAGAGAGAGAGAGAGAGAGAGAGAGAGAGAGAGAGAGAGATTTCCAGTTCCTTTTGTAATTTAATATTGATCTTGCAGATTCAAAACAGCACATAGTATCCTGGTTTATTTTCCTGCTAGTTTTTTCTCAGATTATTTTATTAGAGTTGAAGAGGTGCAATCATTCAGTTGTACTGACAAAGCTACAAATTGAAAGAAATCCTATTTTATTTTATTAGAAAGAATAGATTTCCATATAGTCGTTAACTCATCAATAGTCACCCACACTTACGCTTTCAGTAGATGAGATATTGCTACTGTGGTATATAAACTGGTCTACAAATTTCTGAGGCTTGACATTTAATGAAGAGATGGCACCATCTTGATCAAAACATAGAAACTGTTTTATCTGAGTTCATGCCTCTGGCTGTCTGTTCCCTACTGCATATCCTTTATATAAGTAGGTAACCTGTGGGTGAATAGAATGTTTATGATATAGACTTAATACGATTGGAATTTAGGGAATAATTCCTGATACTTACCAACAGTCGAGAAACGAATTGCAACTCTTGTTTTCTTGCCAATTTCTTGAAAGAGTGCAGCTTTACAATATCTGCGAATGTCATGAGTTGTCTCAAAATAGCCAAATGCTCCTGAAAATAAGATAGGTAAATTGTCTTTTGTAGGAATTATTTTCCGAAATAGTTCTGGATTTAGTATTACTACAACTACGGTGAATTTAGGATAGGTGCCTTGGGGTAGACTTGGTCCCCCACAGTCATAACACAAAAATAAGACGTACGCAAAATAGTCAAATAAAACAGAGGTTTGTAAATACTAAACTAAATTTATTTACAGGGAATGTACAGGGGACGAGGAGGCATACAAAGGTAAAAACAAAAATAGTAACACGTGGGCAGAAGGGGTGAAAGTAAAAACATGGGCTATAACCAACATGAAATGTATTTTGGATTAAAGTTTAGAAGACTATTCTAAGTCTGGCCAGCGAAAACAAACACAACAAAACCTGAATAAAAAGTTGAATACAGCAAGTAAAAAGGTTACTGGTTAGTTCCTTTGTCCCGGGAGAAGAATTCAGGCACGTCTTACTCTGTTAGCGGCAGGATTCATTCTGACTAACTGGCGGAAACCCCAGGGTCACAAGACCAAAATCAGTAGTCTAAAAGTTCGAGCCACAAGGCCAAAGGGCCCGGGAGACTACAACAGTGAGCCGTACAAGATAGTAGTCGAAATGACCCAGATAAAAAAGCAAGGAAAAATTCCATTCTTAGTTCACAGAGGAGACATCAAGTCTGCTCCCAAGAACAAGATGAAAAGGGGGGTCCTTAGGAGGTATTCTGATACTAAAAAATCTTATTTAGTATATCTAAAATTGTCTTGATTAAACCTTTAAACACTTGACCAATTGGTTCTCGGATACTCTGTGCCTACGTTCACACACACACACACACACACACACACACACACACACACACACACACACACACACAACCTGAATAAAAAAACTCATATAAACTTTACTCTAGAGGAGGCGCCTTTTTTATTTGCTGTTTTCCTTTAAGTAAAGAAACTGGTTATATCCATGGATAGATCTCAAATATAATAAATCCTTCCCATAATAGTTATTCCATTTTTCAATAAATTTCATACATTAAGTGAAACAACTACTATGGTTTGGTTTGGTTGTGTTTTATGGCACATTAACCTCTGTGGGTTATTTATTGTCAAATCCTATATATATATATATATATATATATATATATATATATATATATCTTCTTTATATATAAAAATGAAGAATTGAATTTTTCTTTTTTTTTTCTTTTTCTTTTTATATGTAAAGATGTTTTTGCTCTGCACGTGATTTTGTGCATTTTTAATCCCAAATTAATTATGCAATCGATAGCCGTTGGCATTGAGCACTCAAACTGGATACTCCTACCCCTTTGATGTTTTTCCTCAGATTATATATATATATATATATATATATTCCCTTAAAAGTTATATATATATATATATATTGTAAGGGGATAGTTTGTAGGTAACATTATTTTAAAATTGTTTACACACAATTAAATGGTTTCAACTATGATTAATGATAAAAGGAATCTATTTGACCCATAGACGGGACCCAAACACGTACTATCACACCTAGTCAAAGTGGACCTAGGAGTAATGTCAATGAAGGGACACTCTGCATTCTCCAACGCTCCAGGACTGGAGTTTCGCCATCAAATGCAGTTTAATGTCATATCAAGAACTCTCGTTGTGAGGTCAGGTTACTCTACTGCAAAAGTGCAGTCGGAGTATTCAACAGCTCAAGCAGACAGCGAAAAATTATCATATAACAGAGATTCAAAATAAAAATGTTGAATGAAAATACGCACTGACACTAAAATGTCAAATTTAGGCATTTTTGACGAGGTGACATGTATATAATATATACCCCCCAACACATTTTATATATATATATATATATATATATATATATATATATATAATGTAACTGGAAGAAAACTCAACTATGGTTAAATTGTCATTATAAATCAATTTCTGCGAAGAATATAATCTTCGTCTCTTCAGATGACATAAACGCTTAATCTGAGGGTAAATTCCTTCATATATTCTATCCATGAATAATCCACAATCCTTGTCTTCCTTGACACCACCTGGATATATATATATATATATATATATATATATATATATATATATATATATATATATATGAAATGTACTTGGCTATATTTATAAATAAAGAGTGCTCACTATCGATAACAGAGCATATTTATTCAAGTTAAGATACCATTAACACCGACAAATTCAACGATACTCGGTGACTGTCAGTCCCTTCCCTATGCGATCATCACACTTGGCCTGATATATATATATATATATATATATATATATATATATATATATATATATATATATATAGGGGTGACTGTAGGTCCTCAGTGTTATTCGGGATAATATTTTTAAAATAATTTACTGTATGTATAATTTAGAATATAAGAAAATTTTTAGCATTTTCTTCTCAATGCAATTCATCAATTCCCTTCCAGTGCTGGTTTACACTGCTCATACTTGACAACTAACCATTCTACAAAAACCAAAACAATATTTTCACTTTATCTGTATAATTTTTCAAAATAGATATCTTTGATCCTGATTAAGCATCTGTTTAAGCCACAATAAGAATCTTTGATGTTAACAATGTCTGGATTAATGAGCAAATCCCACCCCCACACATACATAAACATACACACAAACACACACGGAACATAGAAGGGGTCGAATCTATTGGGCTAATCATCGTATCATTAAATTTCCCGCATATAATTTTATAAGGAAAACGAAAAAAAATATTTACCGTCAAAATTTAGCTGTTAAGTTAAAACAAAAATAAATTCATTGAAAAATGGAAAGTAAAAACCATTTTTATTAGTTTATGTTTTTATCATTTCAGCCAGAAATCTATTCATCAGAGTCATGTTATGAAAAGGATTTGTTTTTTTTTTTTTTTTTTTTTTTTTTTTTCCTATTCTGGAAAAGAGAAAAAATCATTAGCTGAACTCTAAACGGAAAATTGAAAAAACCAAACCAAACCAAACAAAACCCTACAAAACCCTACAAAACCAAACCAAACCAAACCAAACAAAACCCTACAAAACCAAACCAAACCAAACCAAACAAAACCCTATAAAACCAAACCAAACCAAACCAAACAAAACCCTACAAAACCAAACCAAAACAAACACAAACAAAACAACAACCTTCTCCCCGCCCCATAAAACAACAAAAATCAAAAACAAAAACAAAATAAAACAAAATAATGATTTGGTTTTGTTTCGTTTTATGGCATATCAACTATTTTAGGTTACTTAATACCAAATCCTCTTTATACATGTATATCAAATATATATGCTTTGGTTTGGTTGGGTTTTATGGCATATTAACCATTGTAGGTTATTTAATGCCAAATCCTCTTTATACATATATATTAAATATATATGATTTGGTTTGGTTGGGTTTTAGGGCATATTAACCATTGTAGGTTATTTAATGCCAAATCCTCTTTATACATGTATATCAAATATATATGATTTGGTTTGGTTGGGTTTTAGGGCATATTAACCATTATAGGTTATTTAATGCCAAATCCTCTTTATACATGTATATTAGATATATATGATTTGTAAACAAATTTTATTGCTAACATTTTAACATGTCTTAGCTCAGTCATTTATACATAGTTATATGGTTGAAAGTATTGCTATGTATCACTAACAAATCAAACATTTGTTTACACACTGTTAAACGATCAAACAATTTCATTTCAAACAATTTAGTTTAGCATAAGTCATTTGTTTGCACCCAGTTTAAATGTCAAACGGTTTTATTTGACCCATAGATACGACCCTGTCAGGTGCTATCTCTCCAGGCCAGAGTGGACCTGGGAGCGATGACAATGAAGGCATACTCCGCATGCCCCAAAGATCCAGCATTACTGGAACCTCATTATCAGATTGTTTAGTGTCATATACAGGACACTCAATGCGGAGGAGAGTCTTACCTCTTTACAGAGATGCAGTCTGTGTATTCTACGGCCACTGCCGACGGGGCAAAAAATTATGGGTAGGAAAGAGGAGTTACCTGCGCCTTTTGCATGGACAACTCTTTCTGGTATCCTTTCTCGATTAAAATGTGCCATTTCATCAGTAAAGACAAAATCCTGAAGCAGAATAGGACCTTTGGGTCCAACAGTAAGACTTGCTGTCTTCATTCCAATGGGAGCTCCAGTGCCAGTCGTTAAGCGATCAATATCCTGAAATTAAAAAAAAAGAAGCTATCATGAACACAGAGTAAATGTAAAATTAAAAAAAGTTATTTGAATGTCATAGATGAACCATTTTAATGATTAATTTTTAATAAGAATTTCTTTTATTGTCAACTAGAAAGTCCCTGGTGTTACCCGGATAGACATAAAACATCACAAATAACAGTATTGTAAGAACTGTGTTCTATTGTACACTGGGTGTGATAAGTAAATTATCGTATAAATTACGCAAAAATGAAAAATAATGACATCTCATTTTATCAAATACATTTGCCAAAATTGCATGAAAATATCTTGAAATACTATTGATTAGATTTAGTAATAGAAATCGCCATTGGTTTTAACCAAGGCGTCCACATAAATTCAGAATTTTTTGCAAGCCTTTTTGATGGTCTCTTTGTTTGAATTGGTAAATGCGGGCATTATCATTGCCTCCAGTTCCTCTTTGGTGTGGCATAGTTTTGTTGGTCTCTTGCCCAACTGCAGTGCACATGTTATTATCAAGGGGATTGTAATCTAGGGAGTTTGGCAGCCTGATATTAAGAGTGATGTTGTTGCAGAAATTTTCTCACTGACAACACTGTGTTCTCTGACTCGTGTGGCATGGCTCAAAGTCCAGTTGCTAGACGTGGGGTCTTCCAGCAGTCACCCTTTCGATCCAGGAAAATATTACCTCTTCCCAGGCACCTAATGTAGGCGTACGTATTGAATCTAAGGTCACGTGGGAAAATAAATAAAGGCTTTTATCATTAATGACTAACGCAAATACCATCATGTGGATAAGGTGTTTGGTTTTTATTAATGTGAATATGA
Source organism: Sepioteuthis lessoniana (assembly GCA_963585895.1). Classification (NCBI taxonomy): domain Eukaryota; kingdom Metazoa; phylum Mollusca; class Cephalopoda; order Myopsida; family Loliginidae; genus Sepioteuthis; species Sepioteuthis lessoniana. The sequence goes on along the minus strand of OY757937.1, from coordinate 66,732,656 downwards.
ATCTGTCCTCATATTGACGCCCAAATACTCTGAATTGTTCATGTTGGTGCTATGAATGCCAAGCAGTATAGCATGTTGTTTCTAAATTTCTGGAGGGCTGAATTGCCTCATAGGGCTGCTTTCCTCACTTATAGTTCTCAGGTTTGCTGCACAGTAGACAAAGCATGAAACAAATAAGACAAATGAATGAAATTAATTACTTAAAATGGCGACAATATGCCCATCGACTGTAAACTTAATTAATGAATTAATTCTGTTAGCTTATTTTTACTTTAAAGAGGTTAAAGAAAAAACTATATTAAAATAGAATTTTATCTCTTTGCTAAATGAACAAAATGTACGAGGATCATTAAATAAGTTTCCAGACTTTTTCGTATGAGCACTTTTATACATAGTACATACATGAAACTCTAGTCCCCTTCGAAGTCATCTCCTTCGGCTGCAATACACTTGTACCGTTCCAACAACTTCTGAAAGGCCCCATCGAAGTCCTCTTGTTTGAGCGTGTCAATGACCTTCGTCACAGCCTCTTTCATCTCCTTAGTTGTCTCATAACAACAGCCTCTGAGCTTAGGGAATAAGCAAAAGTCACAGGGAGCAAGGTCTGGACTATAGGGAGGGTGAGGAACTGTCTTGATGCCCATCTTGATCAAATAGTCTGTGACAACGATGGAGTTGTGGACTGGTGCATTGAAATGGTGGAAATCCCACTGACCTGATATGAAGAGTGCTGGCCTTTTCCAATAGAATCTCTTCCTGAACTCCCTTAAAACCTCAACACAGTAACCCTAACCCTAACCCTTTGGCCAATCAACTCTGGCGTATTGACTTCCTTACTCCTCCCACACCTCTCATTATTCCTCACAGACTCCCTGCCTTCCTTGAATCTCTTATGCCACTCAAAAACTGATGCTAGATTTATGCAAGATTGTCGAAAAGCAGTCTGAAGCATTCCATACATTTCTGTGGCATTTTTTCTAAGTTTAAAACACAATTTTATTGCATATCGTTCTTCTGAAGTGTCCAGATTGCATTTTTGAAATTGACCAGCTGTGACAATCAGGCTTTAGTAGGGTGTATTCCAATTGCTGCTGTAGCTGTTCATTTGAAGTTGAAATCATAAAAATTGGTCAGTCATTTCATAAGATGTATAGCAATAACATACTGAATTTTCAAGAGTCTATGACAATTTTAAATGCCTGTACAAAAAAAAGTCTGGAAACTTATTGAATTCACCACATACTTTCCTGGGAATGTTTTTAATACCAACAATTTGTTTCAAAGATCTGATTTTATTTATAATTTCTATCAACATTTATTTCCATTAGTGTGTTTTTAATATCAATATTCAGTTGGTTGGTTGTATTTTATGGCATATCAACTCTTGTAGGTTATTTTATGCAAAATCCTATTTATACATAAATATATTCAATATATATGATTTGTAAATGAAAAGTTTGTAACATTTTAAACAAGCCAAAGCTGATTTGTTTGCACACAGTTAAATGGCTTCATGTATTACTATCTGGCGGTGTGATGGTTTGCAAGTTAGATTAGCAAACCTACATGAGTCAGTTCATGTCTCATTGGGTGCCCCACTCATTCGGCCTTGTGCCAAATCGAAGCAGGGAGCTTCATAAATTACTACTATCTAAAATAATTAATTCTATTTAATATTAATCATTCATTTACTCACAGTAAAAGATTTCTCTTATTGCAATCAAACAGTAATAATTTTATTTGCACAGTTAAATGGTTTCAAGTATTGAGTAATTCAATTTAGCATCAGTCATTTGTTTGAACACAGTTGAATGTTTAAACAGTTCTATTTGAAAGCCTAGTCGGCTGCGGCAGTAGAAGACACTGACTGCATCTTTACAGAAGGGTAAGAATCCCCCCACCCACACTCTGGGTGTCCTGTATATCAGGCAAAAGCAAAAGAATAATCCTAGGCTTGTTTAAAAATGTTATCAACAAAATGTGTTTACAAATCATATATATCTAACATATATGTATCAAGAAGATTTGGCATTGAATAACCTGCAATGGTTGATATGCAATAAAACCAAACCAAACCAAGTTCTATTTGAACCATAGGTGTGACCTTAACAGGTAATATCACTCTGGGTCAGAGTGGACCTGGGAGTAATGACAATAAAAGAGTACTCCACATTCTCCAAAGCTGGATTCTAAACCATCAAATGAAAGTTGGTGTTATACCCAGGACACTAGTTCTTCTTAACCCATAGGACCCTGACAGATATTACCATTCAGTGTCAGAGTGGACCTGGAAGTAATGGCAATGAAGAATACTTTGTATTTCCCAAAGTTCCAGGACTAAAGTCTCACCATCAGGTGGTTTAGTGTCAGAGCCTGGACACTCATTTAAGACTGGGGGTCTAATCTCTCGGCAGAGATGTTGTTGGTGTATTCTACAGTCCCAGTTAACTGGGCTGTTAACATTTAGTTTCTATGTTATTTTTCTAATATAGTAACTGAGTTTCTCTAAGTAAGATATTTTAATATTTGATTATAAAGACACATACTGGACTGGCTGATAAGCTGGTTGTCTCAAAATAGATGCAATCCATTAATATGATAATGATTTATTATTGAAACAAGTGCAATAGCGGTCATTTGTACCATGTCTGGTAAAAAATGCATCCTTTGAGCAAGAGACATTAAATCAATGTTTTTTTAATCATTCTTCTATCAGCTTCCAGGACATATAATCTTTTTTTGAGTTTCTTGTCTCAGTAATAAATCATTATCATATTAATGAGTTGCATCTATTGTGAGACAGTTTTAAATAACTTTGTCTCTAAATAAGTAATGGCACAAAATATTTTTCCTCTCTTGTCCAAAGCATCGTGATCAAGGATTAATTGATACTATAGTACACTATTTTCAAATCTGAAACAAAAAAACACAACATTATAATTAATAGAGTTATAAGCAGTCTCATGGGTCCCATGTATATTGAGACACCCTATACAAACTTTGCTTTTAATTTCATTTGTAGCCATAGAGTCATGCCAGGACTAAAAAAAAAAAAATAGAAATTCAGTTGAAAGTCATTATTAAAATCATAATGAATTTAGTATTATAAAGATGAAGTGCTTTTTTTCTGAGAAGAAAAATCCTCCTATTTTTAGGTTAATTCTAACAAAAAAAAAAGTCCCCAGAAAAGAAAAGAAAAAAAGTCGATTAAATATATGTGTAGATGTTGTTTATGAAAATGGACTTCTAAGTAAATGTCAGAGTTTATCTCTGACTTATTGGTATGTCAGTGCATTTTATTTTGTTAAAAGTTTTGTCTTTCAAGGTTACAGCTGTTATTGTTGTTGATTTGGGTCTGATAAGATTATTTTTGGGGGGTTGTAGAATGAATAAGCAGTTTCTCTGTTTAAAACAAAATATGAATAATGTGATTTTCATGAAATTCTCATTGAAATCATGAAAATTTACTTTATCAAATCAAGCAACACACACACACACACACACACACACACACACACACACACACACACACACACACACACATTTTCTTGAATGTTTTTTTGTTGAATTATACATATACATATACATACATACACATATATATAGATAGATAGATACATGTTTATATAGTACACTCATACACGTTTTTAAATGTTTTTTGCTAACATATATATATAGCACACACACACACACACACACACAGAGAGTATATATATATATATATATAAAATGTATTTAATTGCCTATCGATCACTAAAACTTTAGTAGTTTCTGTAAACAGAGATTAGATTGGTCTCTTGCTTGGTAATGAGCACTATTAAATTTTAAATACTACTTGGTGAGTCAATGGTGGACCAAATTTCACAGTATTATTAAATAGTGCTCAATATCAATGATTTATACAATGACAAGCATAAGTAATGGATACTTGTTATTTTCTGTTATAACTCTAGTTTATGTTCACCATTTTGTCTGATATTTGGTAAGTAATATCTCGTAAAGTTGTTTAAGAAAAATTAAAAACTCATGGTTGAATCCTTCTTTTTATCAAAGTTCAAAATTACCTATGCAAAAGTATTGGATACATCAATTTAATATTCTGTTGCGTAGCCTCTGTTTTGTTTCACTGCTTCCAGTTGCTTACTATAGTTGGCTACAAGTTTTCCACACTGATCCAGCGTTACTTTATCCCATTCTTCCTTGCATAATTCCTCTAATTGCTTGATATTTTGTGGATTCCACTTATGAACTTTAACCTTCAAAGTATACTACAAATTTTCAATTGGATTCAAGTCAAGAGACTGATTTGGCCAATTGAGAGTACTAATACTATTATTTTCAAACCATTCCTTTGTAAGTTTTGTGGTATGTTTTGGATCATTGTCGTGTTGGATCATTGTCGTGTTGAAGCAGGAAATTCGAACCATGTCCTAAAGAAATTGCAGATTTATTCTCTAGAATCTCCCTGTACATGCTACCATTCATTCTACCATGGATAACTTGTAATTCACCAGTGCCCTTGGATGAAAAGCATCTCCATATCATAATGGAACCACCCCCAAACTTAACTGTGGGGATGGTATTGTGCTTCTTGAGGGCAGTGCCATTTTTTCACCAAACACTTGTTGCTGTGTTCCTTCCGAAAAGTTCAACTTTCATTTCATCCGACCTGATTACCTTTTCCCAAAACTGCATACCTTTCTTTTCATAAGTTTTGACAAACTTTAATTGATCTTTGACATGTTTGGTTTTCAGTAAAGGCACTTTTCTTGGTGATCTTGAATGAAAGCCTGTATGATATAGATCTCTGCTAATGGTATCCTTACTTATATTAATTCCAGCACCCTCAAGATCAGTTTTAATTTCAGAACGAGTAATGAAGGGGTTTATTTGCACATTTCTACTGATCCACCTTGAAGTATGCTCATTTATTTTTCTCAGTCTTCTATTTCTTGGAAGGTTTGCTGTACCGTCACCATACTTCTTATACTTTCTGATGGTATTTCCTACTGTACTAGGTGCTAGATTCATTTCTTTGCTAATTTTTCGGTAACCTTTTCCTCCTTTGTGATGTTCAATGATTCTATCTTGCATATCTCTGGATAATTCTTTAGTTTTTGCCATTTTTAATCCTTGAATTGCAAAATGCACATCAAAGAGTCAGATGATTAGTTGCACTATCTTATAAAAAATTGTGTGATTCTCTGATTGGTCAGAGATAACATTCCAATACTATCAAAAATTGGAATATCTAAAGTCTTTTAAAATACCAATTTTTGATTGGAAATTTGAAAAAAGTGTCATGTATCCAATGCTTTCGCATAGGGTAATTTTGAACTTTGATAAAAAAAAAGGATTCAACCATGAGTTTTTAATTTTCCTTCTACATACAACTAAAACAACTTTACGGGATATTACTTACTAAATATCAGGCAAAATGGCGAACATAAACTAGAGTTATAACAGAAAATAACATGTATCCAATACTTATGCATGTCACTATATATATATATATATATATATTATATGGGGGTGTCTGTGACCCTAGGTTTCAAGCTGTACTCATTCATTTGACTGATAAATGCGTAAAGAATGAAACCCAGAGTCACAGACACCATCACGTAATATATATATATATATATATATATATTAGCTCAGTTGGCAGGGGATGCAGAATGCACCAACTGCATCTCTGCAGAGAGGTAGGACTCCTCCAATGAATGTCTTGGATATGATACTAAACAATCTGATGGTAAAGCTCCAGGAATGCTGGAGCTTAGGGGAATGTGGAATATTCCTTCTTTGCCATTGCTCCTAGGTCCACTCTGACCCAGAGAGGTAGTACCTGATAGAGTCCTATCAATGGGTTAAACAGAACTAAACTGTGTAAGTAAGTAAGTAAAGTTGGCGACCTTAGTCGAGGGAGACCAGCCAGAAGGATCCCTTTTCAATAGCTACCAAACCGAAGTGTAGGGGAGGGCGAACTGTGTACTTATGCTAAACTGAACTGAAATAGAAGTGTTTTTATATCTAACAGTGTACAAACAAAAACTGTACTTATGCTAAACTGAATAGTTAAAAATAGAACTGTTTTTGACATATAGACTGTTTGCTTATGATAAACTGAATTATTTGAAATAGAACTGTTTTTGACATTTAAACTGTATACTTATGTTAAACTGAATTGTTTGAAATATTACTGTTTATATGTATAAAAATGGATTTGGCATCAAATAACCTACAAAGGTCGATATGGCATAAAACCAAAGTAAATCAAATCAAACTATATATATATATATATATCAGATGAATTTTTTATTCCCATTGCCATTAGCCTAATGAGTAGAGTGTTTGCCAATGGTCTGGGAGACCGGGGTTCAATTGTTATATTTTGATCCTCGCCCTGGCCCAAAAATGCTGTTCCAAGGTGATACACCGAAAGGAAGTGACACATTCCAATGGCCAGTAATCGAAAGAGATCGCGTGGGCAGATTAAGGCTTATGATATGGGACAAGGTGAAGGTCCCATTGTGCCACTACACTAATGCACCGGAAGAGAGTAACCTCTGAACTGCATGACAGTTATTTCCGCTTGATGACGATTAAACATTCGATTTCAAAGATCCAGTGGGTGATCGTGTGGGCGTTGAATTATTATATAATTGAGTTGAGTTGGGTGCCAAAGCAGTTGCCAGTAGAATTCCAGAGAGTTAGAGACTAGATGTGGTAGGGAAAGCCACACCCGACCTAGGGGTCCCTCGGAAAACCCCCGATGGAGTGGACCCCAACATCAGGAGAACAAGAAAGACACAACGTGACGGTCATAACAGTGGGGTCAAAATATGAAGTTTATGTTCGGTCTCCAGCACCCTCTCACATGCAAACCTTGAACAACCCTTTCGAACACTTGCAATAAAGTGAGAGGTAAATATGTTGTTAAAGAAGTCTTCGTGCGTTTTCCTTCATGCGTCGTTTATTCATGCGTCTATCTTTCTGCATGCGTCTGTCTTTATTATTATTAAGTCGTTATGATACGGCAAATGAGTATATAACACAATCACAGGTTGAGTCATACCAAAGACTCAAAAAATGGTACTTGATGCCACCTTGCTTAACACTCAGCATTATAAGGTAAGGATCAAGGGTAAAGTGGAGCGATCCAGGGAATGGAGTAACGCCCTCCCCTACACCTCGATGTAGTAGGTCTTGGAAAGGGAACCTTCGGGATACCCTTGACTAAGGTTGCTAACTTTTGTTACTTTTATATATATATATATATATACATATAAAAGTTGACATTTGATTCTTTTTGATTCCTATTGTAACAGCTATCTATGATGATTCAAATTAGTATTTGATATTTATCTTTGTAATGTTTAAAATTTGTCTGGTTTGATATATTCGACATGACTTCAGACTGTATTAAATTATCAGTTGGTTGCAATTGGGTAGGAAATTCGTTTAATCTTAACATATATATATATATATATATATATCATGTCTAACCACACTGAAGAGTTGTGATGCAATGAAACAGGCTGTCTGTGGATGACTATATATATATGCTCCCAGCCAGGGGGCTGTGCACTCAATTGAGGAATGGCTGGCTACCACATATGCATAAATCAAAGCACTTCTCATGAATTGGATACTCCAGTATTTGATGGTGTATATGTGAATTTATACATAAAAAAAAATTCCTTCACTTATACTGAGACTTATCATCGCTCAGGGGTAAGATATCCAACTGATGTAAAGTCAGCCAGGTTTCAATCCCAGCCTGAAGCATTGTGCATGTCTAAACACACTGAAGAGTTGTGATAAAATGAAACAGTCAGTCAGGGGATGACAATATATATGTATATATATATATATTATAAGAGTGTTGGTTGTCACTAAATCACTTTGTGGGTATGTGTCAAACCAAGTGCAATATAATATAGAGAGTGCTCAATTTCAAGGATAGAGCTATTATATTATGATGATAATAATAATAATAATAATAATAATAATAATAATGTATATATATATTATTATTATATATATATATATATATATATAATATCATATAATAATAATGAATATATATAAATAAAAAAAACTCCAAGAAACCCAGGGTCGCAGTCTATATTCCATGAATTAAATATATATATCTAATATATTTTTATTTATTATTATATATATATATATGTATATTTAGGCAGCATTTCTTTGTTAATGCAAATTTGCATATATATATATATATATATATATATATATATTATTAGAATAGTGTACACTTAAAGCAAAAAAAGCAGTAAGCTCAGTTTAAAAAAAAGGGTGTTGAACAATCTTTTTTTGCCCCAAATATATTTTTACTTAGTTTCGGTTATTCAGTTTAATAGCTTATCAATCTTTGAGGATTATTTTATGCCAATTTTTGTTTATACTCACATGATCTTTAAGTGAAGAGTTTGTTGGTAATTTTATTTTTAAATGAGCCAGAATTCATTTGTTTGCACACAGTTAAATTGTTTCAAATACTATAAGTGATTAAACAGTTCTATTTGAGTCATAGATGGGACCTCACTAGCACGCCAAATCAGGACCTAGGAATAATGACAATGATGGAATATTCTACATTCTCCAGAGCTCCAGGACTGGAGCCTCACTATCAAATGCAGTTTAGTATCATATCCAGAACACTTGTTGCGTAGTGTCTGCATGCAGAGATGCAGTCAAATTATTCTACAGCCCAGTCAGCTGAGTTGAAAAATATGTTTTTATATTGTGGGCCAGTAGACTTATTGGAGTTCAGTATGTGTATAATATTTTCGAAAATTTCTTTTTTGTAAACACTTAGAAAAAATGATGTGTATGCATTTTGGTTAATCAGTTTGTTGGGTTTTATGGTATGCCAACCCTTGAAGATTATTTAATGGTAAATCCTGTTAATACATACATATAAAATATATGATTTGTAAATGAGTAGTTAGTAGGTAAGATTTTTGAATGAGCCAGAGTTGATTTGTTTGCACAAAGTTAAATGGTTGAACAGTTCTATTTGACCCATAGATAGGACTCTAACAGGTGCTACGACTCTAGGTCTGAGTGGATGTGGGAGTAATGGCAATGAAGAGGTACTTCACATTCCCCAAAGCACCAGGATTGGAGTCTCACCAACAGATGTAATTTAGTTTCATACTCAGGACACTATTTTTTTTTTGCTCCATAGAAGGGACCCTAACAGGTACAGCCACTCTGGGTCAGAGAGAACCTGGAACTAATGGCAATGAAAGAGTAATCCACATTTACCATTCTGGAGCCTCACCATTTGATGGCTTAGTGTCATACCCAGAACACTCATGGGGGGGTAGTGTTATTTCCAGGACACTCGTTGGGGGTGTCTTACCCCTCTGCAAAGGTGCAGTTAGCATATTCTACAGCCCCCAGCTGACTGGGATAGTGCCTTTTAGAGTATATATATATATATATATATATATTATTTTCAGGATATATACTTGGGGAACATGAGAATATATATATATATATATATATATATATATATATATATATATATATATGTATATATTGTTCAGAATTGAGTAAAAATTCTCATGTTCCCCAAGTATATATCCTGAAAATAATTCCTTAGTTGGAAAATTCCATAAACCATAAACCTGACACTTGTTACCTAGAATAGGAATCAATACCACCAAATAATCAATACCACAAAATAATCAATACCATTAAATAATCATTATAACTATACAATCAATGCCACCAAATAATACCACTAAATAATTAATATAACTAAATAGTCAATGCCCCCAAATAATCAATACCAATGAATAATCAATACCATTAAATAATCATTATAACTATACAATCAATGCCACCAAATAATTAATACCACTAAATAATTAATATAACTAAATAATCAATGCCACCAAATAATCAATACCAATAAATAATCAATACCATTAAATAATCATTATAACTATATAATCAATGCCACCAAAAAATTAATACCACTAAATAATCAATACCAATAAATAATCAATGCCACCAAATAATCAATACCAATAAATAATCAATATCACCAAATAATCAATGCGACTAAATTATCCAAATTATGCCCTTGAGAGCTGTCACAAATGAATCAATTAGATATCCCATTGATTTACTTGGCCATAAGATGATTAAAAGTCATTTTTTGAAAATTTCTTTAAAGCTGACGGAAAGATTAAAGTGAATGTTGATTTATATTAGGACTATTCATTGTCAGGAACTTAGATCTGCTACTTGTTTTGATTACATAAAATTTGTCATACTTACATAACGTGTTTTCTATTAAGTAGTGGCTGTGTGAACAGCACAGGTGTAATATCTTTGGATAAGCAAGAGTGATAAGTTGTAAAGTGCAAAGGAATTCAAGATGAAAGATTTGAAATAAGGATCTTCCAAAAGTTCAAGTCTATACAGAGCTCCAGAATTGGAGCCTTACCACTAGATGCAGTTTTTCAGAGGCTTCTTAACTTCTTTAGGGCGATACAATCATCATATTCTTAGCTCTGTTGACAGGATGGTTTTCTATTTGAGCAACCAATCATGACAAAAGAAGGCTGGAGGTTACAACAGCTGAATTGTAGTGAATATAATAACTAAGATAAAAACTACATGTCTGAGACACGTATTTTGACGGATATTTAAGGTGGCTATTTTTAAGAATGCAGCAAGCAATATTGAACAAGTCCTGGAGGCAACACCCCACAAAGCACCAACTATATGGCCACCTACCTCCCATCACGAAAACTATCCAAACCAGACATGCAGGACACTGCTGGAGAAGCAAGGACGAGCTCATAATTGATGTACTCCTATGGACCCCCACATATGGCTGACCAAAAGCAGGATGACCATCTTGAACATACATACAGCAGCTATGTGAGGATATGGGACGTAGCCCTGAAGACCTGCTGGAGGCGATGAACGATAGAGAGAAGTGGCGAGAGAGGGTCAGGGATATCCATGCTGGCGGCATGACATGATGATGATGATGATGATGATGATGATTTTTAACAAAATTTTCTTAAATTTCAACTGGTTTTCTTTATTATTACTAATCTGTGGTGTGTGGAGTACCCCTTCATTGCAATTACTCTGTGATTTTGAGGGGTAGTAGCTGTTAGGGTTCCATCTATGAATTAAATAAATCTGCTTAAAAATTATTTGCATTCAATAGGACCATCTGAAAAAAACTATGCAAAAAATGTAAATATGAACGTCCAATGAACATGTTTCCTTAATCTCTTGGCATAAGATAGCCCTTGACAGGTTGAGATGTAAGGTGCCCGTGGTGTAATGGTTATCGTCGTAGGAAATGGACACGGCAACACGAGTTCAAATCCTCAACGAGACTGATTGCATTTCACATAGCACTAATACCCTTGGGAAAGGTATGAATCCAATTATTCTCCCTCCAGATATGGGTAAGTAGTAGGACAGACTGAATTCTTCAGCCTTGGTGAGGCAACTAGTGTAGGAGAAGGAAAACTCTAAATTCAAACCTGTTAAACTCCGTTTAGAAATTGACCTTGTGTCATATCCTACCCGAGCGGAGGGGTTGGTAAATATGGATATGTAAATAAAATCAATAAATCAATCAACTGAGCTTAAATGACATCAAAAACTGCTTTTAAGTAAGCTTTATCAAATAAGGAAAATATTAGGTTTTTTTTATGCTTCAGCAAATCAACAAAATTTTGGTAATGGTTTCCTCAGAATTAATTTTTTTGGCAAAGGAATTTAGGAAAAGTTTCAACTTTTTTAGAAATAAAAATCTAAAAGGAGAAAAAGAAAATGGGGTAAAAATTAACAAAAAAAAATTGAGGGTCATTTAATCAAAAAGGGGATTTTTTTTGAATGAGGAACGACTAATTATATGTATACAAGGGTCATTCAATAAATAAGGGGAAGTTTTTAAAAAAAGCCAGATAAATTTTCTTTTACAGAATTTTTTCATATAAATCTAAACCCTGCATTGTTAGAAATTCATTTAAAGTAAAAATTATTTTAACCTTGCAAAAATAGTTATTTTGAGGCTATTCAAAATGGTGGAAAATCAAAGTGCTCTATGCTTGAACAGAGCTCTGACAAAATTTTTGGTGGCTAGAAAGTGCAAACCATATGAAATGTACAGAGGAATGTGTGAGGAGTATGAAGAAGTTTTTTTTAGTCAAAAAAAAGTCTATACAAATGTTGGCCACTTTTAGCCTGAGTTGTAAAGACATTCCATGAAGTGGAAACACACTGACTCTCTGGTAAAGAAAAAGTTCCAGGCACAGTGGTCAGTAAAGAAAGTCATCCTGACAAGCTTTTGGGATTTAAAAGAACCCATCATAACTGATTTCCTTGAAAACGATGCAACTCTTAACAGAGCTTTCTACTGCCAAATCCTTTGGCAATATTTCCCCTTATTTATTGAATAATCCTTAGGATTAATATCAATGTTGAATAATAACATTTTTGGCTTTGAAAATTTTATAATTGTAAAGACCCTCCCCACCAAAAAAAACATTTTGTTTTTTTAATTTTTTAAACCAGATCAGGAAATCTACTGTTGATGATTATTCTGTTAGCTGATATGATTGAAATTGTAATTTTCTACAAAACTAACTTGCTACAAGTATATAAATATATATATATATATATATATATATATATATATATATATATATATATATTAGGTATAGATATTTAATTCATGGAATTTAGACTGTGAACCCTGGGTTTCATGGAATTTTTTGCAAAATAACATTCCTCAGGCAAAAAACTCCATGAAACTCAGGGGTTGCAGTCTAAATTCCATAAATTAAATATATATATTTGATATATATTTATTTATTTATTATTATTATTATTATTATTATTATTATTATTATTATTATTATTATTATTATTATTATATAATAGCTCTATCCTAGATATTGAGTATTCTCCATATTATATTGCACTTGGTTTGACACAAACCCACAAAGTGATTTAGTGACAACTAACACTGTTATAATATATATATATATATATTAGTTACAATATATATATATATATATATATATATATATATATATATATATATATATGTATGTATATATATATATTAGATATAGATATTTAATTCATGAAATTTAGACTGCGAACCCTGGGTTTCATGGAGATTTTTGCAAAACAACAATCCTCAGGCAAAATACTCCATGAAATCCAGAGGTCTCAGACTAAATTCCATAAATTAAATATATACATTTAATATATATTTATTTATTATTATTATGATAATTATATAATAGCTCTATCCTAGATATTGACTATTCTCCATATTATATTGCACAGGGTTCGACACAAACCCACAAAGTGATTTAGTGACAACCAACACTGTTATAATATATATATATATATATATATATATATATATATATATGAGTAGGATGTAACACAAGGTCAATCTGCTACATGTATTTATCATTTGTTTTTTCTTTATAATTTTACTCCTTGCCGATGTTTTATACCAGTAGGCCCATTTGAACATGAAGGTAATAAATGGTTACTGGTGTGGGAAATGTTTTCTGTATGTCAAGTTCAAGTTCTGACTGTGACTTTTTGTTATTATGCTCTTAAGTAAGGCATGAACCCATTTATTCTTTACCAACTTTGATTAGAATGACAAGCTCCCTAGTCATGGAAGTTAGAAACAAATCTCAGAGAAAACGGGATTGAAATTGATGGAGAGTGTAATGATAAACCATTTCATTAGATTTGCTTGTGGTTTAATTGTTATCAGTGTAGGAAATGGACACAGCGATCCGAGTTCAAATCCCGGATGAAGTTTTTTGCATTTCATATAATACTAATACCCTTGGGAAAAGTATGAATCCAACAATTCTCCCTCCTGCAATAGGTAAATAGCAGGGCAAACCATTCTCTTTAACCAACGAGTCAAAGAGAAGTAAAACTCTGAATTTAAACCTGTTAAACTTCACTTAAAATTTGATATTGTGTCTTCATCATGCCTGTGCAGTTGGGTGGAGTAAATACATAAACCAATCCACTATTTCTTCCCTCCTAGCTCCACTGCTAACTCCGCCTCCTCACCAATGGAAGTGCAGATGAGTTGATGGATAGCGTTTAGAGTTTATCTCGATTAAAATAGGCTTGAGAAAGTTTGTGTTTTGTGTTTTAGCAGGAGGATTTCCAGAGTATGACAGAGCAGGTTTTTTTTGTTTTAACATCAGCAAAAAAAGCCCCTTAAATCTGTTGAGGGGTTAGACTTCATCCAAAAGAAAGGGGGTACTCTCAGGATGACACTGAATAGTATGACATTGAATGGTAAGGTTACAGTCTTGATTTCTGGGGAGTGGAGAGTACTTTTTCGTTACCATTACACCCAGGCCCACTCCAGCCCAGAGTGGTAATACCTATAAGAGACACATGTTTGAATCAAATAGATCTGTTTGAAAATCATTTGTATTAGATAAGAATACTTGATATGTTTGAGCAAAAAATTACTATTATTATTAAACAGGAATAGTTACTTGAAACTGTATAATTGATTGCAAAAAAAAAAAAATGACTAACTTCAGTACAAAGTGGGGGGAGCTTAACATTTTAGAGGCTCCCTTTTATGGGTTTCTATTGAGGCTTTAAGAAAATGCAAAGACTTTCCAACTATATATGGGACAGTTTGGAAACTATCAGAAATGGCCAGCTTGAATTATTAAAACATGAAACATGGGAAACAAACTGCAAATGCCTCTTTGTCCGTTTCTTTTCTCACTGGGAATCATGTGACAATTTTTGAGAAAGCTAAATTACTGCTTAAGGATAAAAATTTGGCTTGGCTTCTTTATTTAAAGGTATATCAATCTTTGTGGATTATTTAATCCAAGTTTGTTTGTCTGAAAGGGAACATAATAGTGTAACCAGAGTTTGAATCTGCTTACTCAGAGTTGGCAGTCTAGCACATTACCGACAACACCACCAAGAAAGCAATCAAGTTTAAATCAAAGAAAATCATTACTGAATTCAAGAAATTAAGAATGGGAGAAAGAAACTAAAAAGGTAAATAAAATTTTAATTATATTCAAACAGACAAAATTGTAGATTTGGTTTGGTGTGGAGTGGTTTTATGGCATATTAACCATTATTTAATGCCAAATCCTCTTTATACATATGTATTAAATATATATGATTTGGTTGGGTTGGGTTTTAGGGCATATCAACCATTGTGGGTTATTTAATGCAAATGCTCTTTATACATATATATTAAATATACATAATTTGGTTTGGTTTGGTTTGGTTTTATGACATATCAACCATTGTAGGTTATTTAATGCCAAATCCTTTATATATATATATATATATATATATATATATATATATATATATATATATATATTAAATATACATAATTTGGTTTGGTTTAGTTTTATGGCATATCAACCATTGTGGGTTATTTAATGCCAAATCCATTTTCATACATATAAACAATTCAATTTTAATTCAATTTAGCAAAAGTACACAATTTAAATGTCAAAAACAGTTCTATTTCAAGCAATTCAGTTTAGTCAACAAAATTAAATGGTTCCAAGTATTACTATGTATCACTAACAATTCAATCAAACATCAGTCATTTATTTAGACACAGTTAAATAGCAAAACTGTTTTATTTCACACAATTCAGTTTAGCATATAAACACAGTTCAGTTCTATTTGACCCTATCAGGTGCTACCACTTTGGGTCAGAGTGGACTTGGAAGCAATAGCAATAAAGGGGTACTCCGCATTTCCCCAAACTCCAGCATTACTGGAGCCTCACCATCAGATTGTTTAAAGTCATATCAGGACACTCATTGGGGGTGGTTTACCCCTCTGCAGTAATGCAGTCAGTTTATTCTGCAGCCCTTCCCAGTCGATCGGGCCAACAAAATTGTTGTGAACAATTCAACCTATGCAGCAGTAAAGGGAGTCAGCAACAAAATAGATACTCTAATATAGAATAGAAAAATACTGAGAAACGAAATGAAATGAAACTGGAAGAACAAATTAAAAAACTACAAAGAGTTGCAAAAATATAAAAGCAAACAAAACATTTGAGAACACAAGGGAAAGAAACAATTAAAAACGACATAAAACAAGGATAGACAACTCAGTTGAACAATTAAATGGTTTCAAGTATTGCTATCTAACATTAACAATTCAATTTAACATCAGTCATTTGTTTGCACACAGTTAAGTGGTGAAACAATACTAATTGACCTCTAGATAGGTACTATCACTTCACGTCAGAGTGAACCCGGAATTAATAGCAATCAAGGAATACTCTGCATTTCTTAAAGCTCCAGGACTGGAGTCTCACTATCAAAAGCAGTTTAGGGGTCTTACTACTTTGCAGAGGTACAGTCGGTGTATTCTATTGCTCTCTGCCGACTGGATTATTGCAAATTATTTGTATTAGATAGGAATACTTGATAGCATAGAACTGTGTGCAAATTATTTGTATTAGATAGGAATACTTGATATCATAGAACTGTGTGCAAATTATTTTTATTAGAGAGGAATACTTGAAACCGTAGAATTGTGAAAAACTCTCCAGAAAGAACAACCCGAAAATATAAACATAAATGTACAATGAACGCAATTCCATAACCTTTTGGCATAAAATAACCCTCAATGAATTGACATGCCATTAAAACCAATTAATATATCTATCATCTTGGTTGTCATATTCGCAAGATTTCGGCAACAGTACTCTCCGACCTTCTTCAGGTGTCATTAGTCGTAGTCAGTAACCTGAAGGGAATTTCGAGTCAAACCTTTCACTCAATCTCCACAACTGTTCTCATTCAACAGTCCATGTCTTGGAATTCCTCTTATCATTTAATTCGCCTTCTTCACCATTGTAATTCTATACAATGATTGATTGATTTTAACGGCATGTCAACTCGTCAGGGGGTTATCTTATCCCGTGAGTTTAGGATATTGTGTATTTGTAATCTTTGCTTAGATCTGACACGAGGCCGCAGGAATAGGGCCCCCAGTGAGACCTGAACTCACTCGTGAAAGATTTTGCGTTTATTGTACGTTTATATTTACATATTTTTGTTTAGTTTCTTAAGTTTTTAGCACACTTTATTGGACTAGTGAGTAGAGTGTTCGCCAATGGTCCAGAAAACTTAGGTTCAATCCCAGGACGCGTCATACCAAAGACTTTAAAAATAGTACTTGATACCTCCTTGCTTAACACTCAGCAATATAAGGTACGTATCAAGGGTAAAGTAGAGAAATCCAGGGAAGGGATTAGCACCCTCTCCTACACCTCGGTGTTATAGATATTGAAAAGGCAGCCTTCTGATCACCCTCGACTAAAGGGAGACAACTTTACTTTACTTATATCATATCAAGTATTCTTATCTAATACAAATAATTTGGAAACAGATCTATTTGACCCGTAGATGAGACCCTGACTGGTACTACCACTTCGAATCAGAGTGGACCTAGGAGTAATGGCAATGAAACGGTACTCCACGTTTTTCAGGTCTCCTGAACTTGAGCCTCATCACTTGATGCAGTTTAGTGTCATATTCAGGATACGCATCTTTCTGAGAGAGCAATGGAAGTTTCTTGACAGAACCCAACTCCTCTCTAAATAAAACGTGACCCTTCGTAGACTTTCTAAATTGCTAAGAGGTTCCGATTTCTTAGCTCCAGTTTAGTGTCTACTCATGACACCCTTTTTTGAAGGAGGGGGTCTTACCCCTTGGCAGGTGGATACAAGTAGCGTATTGTAAGCTCTGCACAGCGACAAAATAAAACCGGAGGTTTTGGAGGCCGAAACGTTGTGAATATTATAACCAAGATAAGGATAATAGTCTGAAACGCGCTTTAATATGTCAAAAATATCAATAGATATTCAAGATGGCAATTAAAAAAAAAATGAAATTGTTTTAAACTTCACCAGGTTTTCTTTACTTTAAGTAATCTGAGAAGTGCGGAGTACTCCTTCATAACCATTACTCCCATATCCACTCTGACTCGGAGTGGTAGTGATAATTAGGGTCTCATGCATGGATCAAATAGTTGGTTGGTTGGTTGGGTTTTATGGCATATCAACCTTTGTAGGTTATTTAACGCCAAATCCATTTTTATGAAAATAGTTCCATTTCAAACAATTCCCTTTAGGATAAGTATCCAGTTTAAATATAAGTACAGTTTAATTGTGAAAAACATATCTATTTCAAGTTATTCAGTTTAGTCAAGCAGTTCTAATTCAGCTAATTCAGTTTAGAATAAGTACAGATTTTGTTTACACACAGTCAAATGTCAAAACAGTTCTATATTAAACAAATTAGTTTAGTGAAAGTACAGTTTCAATGTCAAAAAACAGTTCAATTTCAAATAATTCAGTTTTGCATAAGCATGCAGTTTAAATGTAAGTACAGTTTAATTGTCAAAAACATTTCTATTTCAAGCTATTCAGTTTAATTAAACAATTCAGTTTAGCATAAGTATGCTATTTGTTCTATTTAACCCATAGATAGGGCCCTATCAGGTGCTACCACTTTGGGCCAGAGTGGACCTGGGAGCAATGGCAATGAAGGAGTGCTCCGCATTCCCCAAAGCCCCAGCATCACTGGAACCTCACCATCAGACTGTTTAGTGTCATATAACAGGACACTCATTGGGGGGAAGGGTTCTTACTCCTCTGCAGAGGTGTAGTCGGTGTATTCTACAGCCCCAGCCGACTGGGCAATACACAGAGTTAAATGTCAAAACAGTTTTATTTCTGATAATTCAGTTTAGCATAAGTACGCAGTTTAAATGTCAAAACAGTTCTATTTTAAACAATTCAGTTTAGCAAAAATATGCAGTTTGAATGCAAAAATCAGTATAGTGAAGGAAGCTCGGTTTAGTTCTATTTAACCCGTAGATAGGACCCTTATCAGGTGCTATCACTCCGGGCCAGAGTGGACCTGGGAGCGATGGCAATAAAGGGGTACTCCGCATTTCCCAAAGCTCCAGCATTACTGGAACCTCACCATCTGATTGTTTGGTGTTATATCCAGGACAGTCGTTGGTGTGTGTGGGGGGGTCTTACCCCTCTGCAGAGGTGAAGTCGGTGTATTCTACAGCCTCAGCCGACTGGGCAAGGACCAAATAGATCTGTTTAAAAATCATTTGTATTCGATTGTTTGAAAAAAAAACTCCCCCAAAACAAAATTCCTGTTAAGAAACAGTTACAAAAAAATATAAGAACGTACAATGACCGCGTATATATAGGCATAAAATAACCACATACAGGTTGACCTGACGTTAAAATTAATCAATTACTCAATCGTTCTAAAGAAGGCCGGAGTTTACGCCTACCGAATCGTTCTGAATATGATAATCAAAATAAGGAAAATATTCTGGGACGCATTTTCATCTCAGAAATTTAGACAGATATTTTGAAAGAAATTGTTTTAAATTTCCATTTTTTTTTTTTTTTGGATTTTTACTAAGATTACAACAACGTTCTCAGTATTAACAACGAAAAGACAAAAAATTCAAAAAAGTGTATCAAAATCAATACGTACCACTTGTGATTTTTTGTAATCACGAAGTTGGTTAGACACTTTATCCCTGGTGTTACCAGCCATGATGTACCTTTTTTTCTGTCACTATGGAAGTTGAAATGATATAAACGATTAAGCGAATAAAATAAATAAATCGTCAACTACAAATGCGACAAATCTGTCACAAATTTCGACAAAAAAACAGCAAAACTTTTTTGTTTTGTTTTTGTGTTGGATGTGTCGTTCTCTCTCTTTTCTTCGCCTCGTCTGGCTACGTGATCTTAAAGGATAAGGTGACTTGACTCTAAAACTGAGAAAAAATGTTACCGACGTCAAGTGGTCAGGTCAGCTGATTGGGGGAAGTGATAAAGGGTGGGAATATGTTGTACAGTAAATCACAACAAACAATATAATTAGTCGTTTTTATCTTGGAGCTCAGATGGTAGTCCATTAACAGAATAATCATTTGTCAAAAAACAAACAAACAACAACAACAACAACAACAAAAAAGGATCATCCCATGACTAAATATTTCAATCCCTTATACCACTTTAATCAAATTTATATCATTAAAAAAGTTACTGGAGAAAATTATGATATAAAAATCATTTCATTAAATTATCCAGAAACAGATGTATTTTGTCTTGAAATTAATGTTTTTTTTATATCTATTTACC
The DNA here is from genome assembly GCA_963585895.1 of Sepioteuthis lessoniana. NCBI lineage: Eukaryota > Metazoa > Mollusca > Cephalopoda > Myopsida > Loliginidae > Sepioteuthis > Sepioteuthis lessoniana. The sequence goes on along the minus strand of OY757937.1, from coordinate 66,712,393 downwards.
CGACCTCTCAATCATGAGCACGGTGTGACACAATGTCAATCTTTAATAGGAGTACTGCTAGTTTGAAATCAGCGTTTTCCTTTTCCTAGAGTGGTTGTCACACTGAAGCTGAAGAGCACTACTACCAGCCCCGAGTTGAGAGAAACAGACGGATGATAATGTTAAAGAAAAAGTTGTGTACTCCAACGATGAAGAGGAATTACTTTTATAGATTAGAAAATATTTTGAATATTATGAAAAAAAAAAAAAAGATGGCAAAAGATGAAAATGATAATTTTAAAGTGAAATCTAACAATGAAGAAAGTCGTGGCACTAAGAGACGAATTACTTTTATAAAGAATATCAAGTTATAAACGTATTATTGTTGTTTCATTAATCTACTTAATTTTTTTTTTTATCTATATTAAAGAAATTATTAGAATAAAAATTTCAATATAAGGAAAGTTTAAGGGGGAATAAAATTTGTAGTAATGTGAGTGGTATTAAAGCCAAGTTTAGTATTTAACTGGGTGAAGTTTTTTGAGGGCTTTAGTGTACCATTAACGGTAATTCAAGCTGCAAATATAAACAATAAGTTACACAGCTTTCTAGTTCGGATATTGTTCAGAAAAGATAACGCAGACAATTAAAGATTTTAAAAGGGAATTTTATACAAGAAATAAAAAAAAGGGATAGAAAAGATAAAGTGTTGCAAATTTTAGTACAATTTTCGGGAAACTTATCTGAGAGTGTGTAGAGGAAATGATGCAATTTCCTTGTCAAAAGAATTTTCTGGAAAAAAACGGATCAAAATTGGCGCAAAGATCTCCAACTAACGCCCACACAGATGTTAAAAAATAAACAATTAAAAATGGTTTTTACGACCAATAGGAGGTCTCTAAAATATGCACCCAAAGAATTTTCGAAAGTCAACGCGTGCGCGCGGGGTCCACCTTGATGCAATAAAAACACACTATTTTCCAGACAACACAGATCAGTTAGTCACGCCAACCCGGAGTGATACGAACTGTTTTCTCAGCGGCACCGTGTTCGTTTGATTTTCAAACAACGGTGTCATGTTACAATTTCAAGTTGGATAAAGATCTTTTCCACGCTGATCTCAGGACTGGCATTTACGGTCGTGACTTGATACACAAATCGCTGTATACCCTTCTACATTTCAGCTCCCAACTGTGGGGGTTGTATGTAATTTGGTTATTTCAGTAGATTACTCTCTAAATTATTACCACCACAAATACAACACAAAACTTTAAAATCGCGTGAAAGAAATGGAATAGAACACAACGAACATTAAACAACAAACAATTTAATATGCATATAACAGAATATGAAAACAAACAAAAATACATGATGTGTAAATGGCCTTTTGGAAAATAAAGTTTGACAAGAAGAAAATAAATTTGTTTAAAGGTGTGTGTATGTTCATGTTAACGGAGTCCGTAAATAAGTCGTTCTTACTTACATTAAGTTCATAGCGGGTTTTATGATTGTGGCGACAGCGTGTCACGTTGATGAAAGAAAGTTTGCCGGGTTTTTCTTTTGAATGTGATTCTCGGCCATCGGAAGAGACGACATGAACTTTAGTTGAGGAAGGAAAGGAATTTGCCGGACATAGTATCGGCTACTGCTTTACTGGCTTAGTGGCTTGTCTTCGTCTGTGTGTAAGCTTGTGTTTGTGTGTATGGCTCCCTAACTCTGTGTTATTTATATCCTACAGGTGGATCCAAGAATCGTCCAAAAATTTTGGCGCGTACACATCTATTGACCAATCAGATTTGTATTTTACTATTTTATTTTCGAGCCTAAATATTTTCTGTTAGTTCACTTCCGATCCTATTTTTCTAGAATGTTCTATTCTATATTTTTAGCTGATTGGTTGAAAAATATAAAAATGTAATTTAAATGCTAATACGGTTTTGATCCTAAATTTCTAGAATGTTCTTAAGTATGTTTTTATTGCTTATTTTAAGACTAGAAAAATGTGTATCCCATAAAACAAAGGAATAAATTTCTTTATTTTTGTAGCACTATTGTTAATATTGTCTTTTCATTCATTAACATTGGTAACCTACAGTGTGTCCAGGACACAAAGTTCTTTGAATTTGAGTATTTTTCTTTTCCCTTTTTTGTTTTATCGAAAAGTTTGAGAGTTCTTTGGATTTCGAGTCTTCTTTAAGGTTCTTTTCTGCAGAATTCTCAGTTGAATTTTCTTTCAGTTGAATTTTCTTTGTAGAACTTCGGTAGTCGACTTTTATTTATTTTTATTTCTTGGGAAACTTCATTCAAGAAGCGAGTGACGAAACTATAACAGTAAGTAACGAGCTTGATGAGTCCTGTTGCCTTTGTTATATTAAGAGGAGGAAGAAAACAAATGAGTTGACGAGAATATTGATTGAGTTTCAAATTCTTTAATGTCAGATTGAGACGAAATCCATTGTGCTGCGAGTCGAACAAATAGAAGGAAACAGGAGTTGCTGATGTGAGAGCAGGAATTGAGTTGCTGATGTGAGAGCAGGAATTGAGTTGCTGATGTCAGAACAGGAATTAAACATTCAATTTGAAACTTCGAGGATCCGTTGGTCTTGGAGAGATAAAAAAATGATGAAGGAATGATTTCCTAGAAAACAACGGTCCATAAATTTGATGTGCTCTCATATTGAATGGTGGTCTGCTGCAGAAGTGAGAAAGCGAGGATCGGTCTGTCCTGCTCGAAAAATTTGTGAGGAGAGAAAGAGCGCGCGTTTACGTCGCCTTTTATATTTCCCTGGAGAGTCATCCGGGCAGAATGGGATAAATCATCCTCATTGGTCGAAAATATGAGATCGAGGCTACAACGGTCAAAATAATTTACGTGCTAAATAATAAATTGAAATTCTTTTTGTTGCAAAACCAATTTTCGTGCCTTTACCGCTCGGTCTCCGAATTCGTGCTGAGCATCAAATCGTAGTTTGACAAAAGAAGGAAGTCGCTTTTTGGTGCCGCACTGTCTGGGATTACTTCTAACTTCTCCACTCCGGCTAAATCAAGCGCTGCACGTGGTAAGCTTGATTTTTTCCTTAGAAATAAATTTTTATAATATTGTTTATATAATTTTATCTATGTTGTATATACATATATAGAACTCATATCCACTGCATTAAAATGTCATTTGATCTTAAATCCTTATTGGTTGATTCTAATTAAACCAGGGAATTTCCACTGGTTCACCTCATTCCTTCTTATCCTGATTTCTCAGATATAATACATTATTTGTCCCTCTACACATTTTTGTTAAAATTTAGTTACAAATATTAAATGTGTGGCATATAAAGAAGATAAAACACCTGTAGTTTAATTTAAAAATAGATGAAGATTCGTCAATTATGAATTATTTTCACAAGCATTAGTAAGTAATATTTACTGGAGTCTAAGGGACACTAAGTCTCTTCAGATCTCCAGGACTCTCCTGAGTATTCTTGCTGATCTTAACATTGCTGTGGTTTGGATCGTCTCGATTCGTTCACCGATTTCCAACTCTTCCAGTCTTCTTTCCAAACCTTGGGGACCGTTTCAAGTATAAAAAATACAATTTATATCACCGTCACCCCCATGTTCCATTGCATTTTTAGTTCTCTAGCAACGTCTGAGTTTATTTTTCCGCTTTTAAAATTTTTCATTTCAAAGTCCATTATCCGGCAATTTCTTTTTTTGTTTATTATCAATAGGTCTAATCCCTTGGCCGGGATCTGGTGATCCATTTGTATCTCAAAATCCCCAGAGAGTCTTATGCGTCTCATTCTCTTGGATGGATTCTGGTTTGTGCGTATACCATTTGGTGAAACAGTCAAATTTCACTTTCTTGCACAATTCTCAGTGGATCACATTCTGCATCCAGTCGTATCTGGTTTTATACTCTTTTTGTGCTAATTTGCTTAATTCGCCTACAATGTGATTAATCGTTTCATATTTTTCTCTACATAATTTATATTTGCTATTTTGTTGGGTATTATCAATTTTCACTTTAATATAATTGGTCCTTATGGCGTAATTTTGTGCTGCTATTAGAAGAGATTTAGTTTCTCTCTTGAGGTTTCCTTTTCGTAGCCATGTCTAAGTTTTCTCGTGTGCAATTTCGTTTGTTAGTCTCTTGAAATAGCTATACATCTGTTTTTCATCCAATTTCTGTTTCTTACTTATTGTTTTTTTGTGTGCTTATATTGTCAGTGTTTTGCTGGCCGCTCTTATTAGTCTTCCTTTACTCTTTTAAATGTAGTCTTCGAGTCCTCGTCCTGATGTATCCACGCTATTTTCAATGCTTGCGATTTCACTTCCTTCTTCTTTTCTTGACATATACAGTCTGTCTATGTCATCTCTTGGATGTAAGGACTTGTGCATCGTCATAAACATTTTTGTCTTCTTGTCCATTTTAAGTTTTTCTCTTGTCCATTTTAAGAATGATCCCAAGTATCTTACAAGAAGTAACGCCCAGCTGTTTATCCCTTTGATGAGATTTCTGCTGCAGACCTTCGTTTTGATAAGTTTTGTCGTTCGTTTGAAGTAGTCTTTTCTTTCATCTCCACTTACTTGATAGTGCCCACTTCAACTGTTCCCAAGTACTCATAATTTTTCTTTTCCCCCAAGCAATCTGATTTTTTTCTTGATTTAATTGTTCTATTCCTTGTTATTTGTCTTTTTCTACTTTTTATCATGAACATGGCACATTTTTTCAATACGAAATTCCATTCCTATATCCTGGCAATATATTATTACTGCTTGTATCAGCGTCTCCAATTTTTTTCATTTTTTTGCAAATAGCTAGATGTCATTCATATACGTAAAGTGACCAATCTTTTCTTGTGATTTTATAAATTCGTAGCCCCCAGTGCATTTCCTAAGTATGTAACTGAGTGGCATCATTGCTATTACAAATGGTAATGGTGAGAGCACATCTCTCTGGAAGATGACTCTTTGAATTTTCGCCTTTGATAAACTTTTACTTCCTGTTGTTAATTGTATTTTCTAGCATTTCAAGGTTTTAGTAATGAATTTTATGAATTTGTCGGATATCTTGTACATTTTCAGACAATCTACTATCCAGGATTGCAGGACTATATCATTGGCCTTTTTATACTCAATCCACGCCATGTATTCATTTTTCCACATCACTTTGCCATCCTTGACGATGCATTAATTAATGCATAGTTTGTCAGCTGTTACTCTTGTTCTCTTGCAGCATCCTTTTTGTTCTCCCGGAAGTAATCCCCGTCATACAAGAAAGTAACAGATTTCTTCTTTAATCTGAGCAGTCAGTATTTCCCATATCATAGGTAGACACGTTATTGGTCTTTAGTTGCTGGGGGATGGTTCCTTTGGGCAGGTGTTTCTTGATCAGAGTATTTTCCCCTTAGTCATTCATTCAGGTATACCTAGGTTTGGTGGGCATCTAGACACTGTTATGGAGGGACGTGGATTTTTTAAAAATCAGAATCCATGTATACCATCATGGCTTGGGGTTTTCCAATTTGGCACCTTCTTGAGTGTTGTTCTTAGCGAATCCAGGTGTATGTCCGTCTCAAGGCATTCGTCGAGTCCTTGTAATCCTTTTTTCATGTTATTTATTGGCCTTTCTGTTATATTCTTTCCCATATTTCCCTCCAAAACTGTTTTGCTTCCTTTGCATCTGGTTGTTAGTTTGTCCCCGTGCATTCCCCACCTACTTGTTAGTAAATTTTTTTTCGTTATTTTTGAGATGTTTTGTTTGTGTTGCTTTACCCTGTCTCGGTATCTTTTATGTCTCCCTTCTTTCACCAACAACTTTTTATTTATCTCTTCAAGTTACACAGTCAGGCTTGTTTTCTGTTGTTTTTTTCTTGGTCTTTTCATCCCGATATATCTCTTTGTGTTTTTCCTTCCTTAGAACTTTTACTTGTTATAATTTCTTTACCTGTCCTCTTGTCAAATTTCTCATCCAGGTTTTGTATTTCTGTTCGGGATCCTTAAAGGAACACCGACTTTTATCACAGACTTATTTTGCTCCAGCATAAATTAGCCTGATTTGTTCAGAGATGTTGCTTGTTGGGATATCTAATTATAATTTGTTAACCTTTTCGTTTTCTACCTTGATTTTTTCCAGTCTTCGTTTCTGAAAGATGGTAATGTAGTCTTATTTTCAATCGTGATTTTTGAAAAATCATTCTACATTTATTTTGTCTTCTTACATTAACATTTGTTTTATGATGCTGGGATCTGTGGCATTTTGGTTATCAGAATTTTTGTTATATAATTGTGGAATGATTTTTTTTAATATTATCATTTTTCGTTGGTTATATCTTATCATTCGGTTTAGTTAGGCTTAGAACTATTCGGCTTAGTGCACGTGCAAGTGCACACATTGAATGCCGGTGTTCACGCGCGCACGGAGGATGTGACAATCATAAATGTCATAATAAAAACCCCAGATAGGATATGTGACTGGGGTGCGAATGACGTCATGCTTGGAAGTGATGGGCTGAGGATTTTGGGTGATTTTTGAAAAAAAAAAAGTTTGTTGAGATTTGAGGCTGGACGAAGTGAGTTGATTTTTGGACCTGGGCGAAGCCAGTCCAGTTATGGACCACGGGATGCCCACGCGTTGTTGGGTCAGATGGAACAGTCAGCATAGTAGAAATTGTGTCTCTCTCTCCTCGTGTCGAAAAACCTAAAAGACAAGAAGGTAATAAAAGTTTCGTACCTGAACTACCGAGAGTCGTCAGTGTTTCGAGTGTTTTTCGGATTGCTGTGCATGTGAACGTTTTTACATATCTGAATATTTCACATATTTGTATCTTGGTCCTATATTGAATATGCTACATTTTGTGTTTCAATTTGATTTGGAGTTTCTTGCTTTTTCTTGCTTTTTAGAACACTATAGCCTGGTCTGGTTACTGGTACCAAACAATATGTTCGCACGGCACCAAATATAGTGCCATCGCTTGGCCGTGGATTTCAAGGTGGAATCCTGTTTATGGTTGTGCCGTGGGATTTTAGGGTTGAATCCTGTGTCTGGTTATGCTTTGAATTTTCAGGCACCAAATGCAATACTATGGTTTGCAACGTCTGGGTACTTATTTTTGGGCACAGTACCAAATGTAGTACTATGATCTCGTCCGGCACCAAATGTAACACTATCGCTTGGTCCGTTACCAAATGTACTATGTTCTTAGGTCGGTTACCATTTGTAACGCTATCGTTTGGATACGGTACCAAATGTAACAATATCTTGGCACGGCACCATCATCATCATCATGTCGTGCCGCATGCATAGATATCCTTGACCCTGTCTCGCCACTTCTCCCTATCGTTCATCGCCTCCGGCAGGTCTTCAGGGCTACATCCCATATCCTCACATAGCTTCTGTATGTATGTTCGAGCTGGTCGTCCTGCATTTGCTCGACCATATGTGGGGGTCCATAGGAGTACATCACCTATGAGCTCGTCTCTGCTTCTCCAGCAGTGTCCTGCGTGTCTGGTTCGTCTAACTTGGATAGCTTTCGTGATGGGAGGCCGGTGGCCGTATAGTTGGAGCTTTGTGGGGTGTTGCCTCCAGGACTTGTTCAATATTGCTCGCAGCATTCTTGTGTAATTGTCGTCTAGCTTCTTCTCCAGTCGTTTTGTTACGTCCAAGTGGTGCATCCATACAGCAGTATCGACATGACCGCTGCCTGGAAGAAACTGCGTTTCATTTTATCGGTCATGTTTGATTTCCATATAATCGATAGCTTATTGATAGCTGTCCATCATTAGCCGCGTGTCAATGTCTTTTTCTGTTGATGAGACGCTGCTTCCTAGGTAGGTGAATTTGTCTACCAGTTTCAGAGTGGTTCCCTCTTGTGTGGAGATATCGCCTGCTTGATTAAAGCACATATATTCAGTTTTGTGTGCATTGACATGGAGGCCAAATCTACAAAGGTTGATATGCCATTAAACTAAGAAAGAAGAAGAAGAAGAAGAAGAAGAAGAAGAAGAAGAAGAAGAAGAAGAAGAAGAAGAAGAAGAAACCTTTAAAATACATAAGTTTTAACTTAGTCCAAGTCCACAAAACCCGTTATTCTTAATTTTTCGGCTTGATATCAGACATTCAAGCTTGGGGAATGGTCATTTTTGCTATTTTGGGGTGATACAACTAATTCATTTTTTTCCTAAGTTCTTCACCATCTTCTACCAATTTTCAGTTTTTTGGCTGTTGGATTCTAAATTCAAGTGAAGATCACAGCATTTAGACTTTACACATATTCACCTGATAATAAACACAGACAAAACAAATGAGTGATTATTTAACCCAAATTTGACCCACAAATTTCAATGTTCTCCACCTTCCTCATCCCTCTACTTTTACAGACATAGATCAATTACTTCACCATAAATTTAAGTTCAGGGAACAGTCATTTTTGATATTTTGGGGCGAAAGGACCTACTCACCTTTGGCACATTTTCAAGGGATTCTAAATTATTGCTCTCATAGTTTAGTTGGGAATAAGGTAAATAAAGACATTTCCAGCACAATTTGTAACTGAATAAAAACACTGAACATCATCTTTTAATCAATTAAATTCTGGTTATAAAAAATAATCTGATTAGCAATATTTATAATATTTTCAAGAGATTTTAGTGGAAGATGAAAATAATGTTAAAGGGAATATAGTACAATTTTTAGCCGCTGTAAAATTGTGTTTGTTTGTTAGCGAGGAAGATGGTGTAACGTATGTGTGTGTGTTTACGTGGGTGTGTTTGTTCGCTAAGTTTGTAAGGTCCCTCGCTAATAGTAGTTAGGTATATAAAGGAGAGAAGGTTCAAGATGTCGAAGTCGAAATGTGTTTTTAGGAATAGTTTTTATTTGCAGCATGGAAAATATAGTTTGCGTTTGTGCTGCAAGTCTCGTAGCGAGTAAGGAGACAAAATGGAGTTATGAGAAAGTTAAGAAAGGCAGCGCGTATCGTTGGACGTGCGAAGGATTGTGTTCGCCGTAGTTTAGCGAAAGCCATGTTGCTGTTGGAGGAAATGAACTTTGGAGTCACTGTGAGTTTTGTGCGTCTGGTGGAGAGGCGTGCGTTGTCTCCATTAGGGTGGCCCAGAGGTGAAATGAGAGCTAGGTGTCGAGAGCGGAAATAAGGCATCGCATCGACATAGCCAATTTTGGGGGTGACATAAAGTTGTTCCTGTGGTGACGTTTTGAATGTATCTAATTCATATTCAACTGGGATTCCGTGGTCTAAGAGATACTAGACGCAAGGAATCCATAAATTAGATAGGTTCCCTCGTGTGTCCATGCTGCTGCTGCTGCTATTGAAGAAAGGCCAGTGTGACGTCTGCACTGGCTGGCGTTCTCCAGCCAAAGAGACTGGTTTTGGCAGCTTACCCAATTTCTGCTGCCCGGAAAAGGAATTCTGAATTGAATAGGATAAGGCATCCTGATTGGTTGAAATTATGCGTCGAATTAAGTTGCGCGCCAAACCAAAATTCTTCTGCTACAAATTCAACCATGAAAAAAGCTGAGGTATAAAATGATGCGATTAACAATGAAGAAAAACAGGAAAAGAGGAATTACTTTTATGAAAATTATTGCTTATCAAGAGATATAGTAAAATATTCTTTTCAGAAGTCATTTATTATATTTAGCTTAGTTTAGTAGAAGAATAGAAATATGGGGTACCCAGTGAGAAACGAACTCACTCATAATGACCTTCTAGTTTAGTTTGCTAACCGTTAGTTCTATGATAGAAAATACATCATTGAAGAATATTGACGTTACAATCACAAGATGTGAAGAATGAAGTAAAAATTGTATGTCAGTTTTGGTCAAATAAATAAATATTTTTATGAAGGTGATAGAATTTGAGCAAGTGCTCAGTCATCTAGCCTTTTGACAAATGTGTATTCTCTCTTTCTATCTACCCATTGCTTCTCTCCTCCCTCTCTCTTTCTCTCTGTCTCTCCCATACACATGTAAACTCACAGGGATAGTCTTTGTACTCTGAAAAGCCTCAACGTTCAATATATAGGTGTGTACTGGAGTAGATCAATGTCCATCGTCTGATGCAAATAACTTTTTATCTTAATTTTAATCTTGATTTTTTTTTATTTCAATTTTTATCAGAATTTTTTAAATTCTAATTTTTATCTGAAATTTGTATTATCTTAGTTTTAATCAGAATTTTTTAATGCTAATTTTAATCTTTTTTTTTTATTTCAATCTTGATCTGAACTTTATCTCATTTTAATTCTATTCTGAATTTTTATTTCAAATTTTATCAGAAATTTGTTTTATCTTAGTTTTAATCAGAATTTTTTAATTCTATTTTTAATCTGAAATTTTTTTATTTCAATCTTGATCTGAATTTTATTTTATTTTAATTCTAATTTGATTTTTTTATTTCAATTTTAATCTGAAATTTTCTTTCTTTGAATTCTAATCAGAATTTCTTTCATTTGAATTCTTATTCAAATCTTTTTTATTTTGACCTTGATCTGAATTTTATTTTATTTAATTTTTAATCAGAATTTAAAAACATTTTGATTTTAATCTGAATTTTTTTTTATCTTAACTGAATTTTTAAAAAGTTTTTTAACTTTGATGTGAATCTTTTTTTTTTTTATTTTGATTTAAATCTGAAATTTAAAAACTCCAAGATGAAACGATGATAATGTACTATTTGCTAAAGGGATAAAAAAAAAGAAAAAGAAAAGTTCCCTCCCCTTAACTGTAAAAAAAACTAAAAACAAAGTAATGACACTTCAGCTTTAAAATAAATTGAAATTAGGAGGTTGTTTCACGACGGATACAGTTAAACAATATATATATATATATATATATATATATATATATATATATATATATATATATATATATATATATATAATGTAACAAAATTGGCAATGACTCTAACTTCATTTGGAAAGGTGAATTTTATTTTTATCTTGACATCTTCGTATATTTTTTTTGTTTTTGCTTTCATGATTTATTTTCTTTAAAATAAAAAGGAACAAAAAAAAAAAAAAAGAAAAGAAATTATATAAACACGCGTCATATTGTTTGTCTAATGCAGGATTAATTGCACTTTCATTTATATAATGTCATTATCTTAACCTTTGATCCATTCTGATTCGTCCACACCACAAAACTAAACCTATACGCACTCTTTACACTTGACTAGTTGTATGGACTTTTATATTTATCACCAAAATATAACTTACTACGGAGAATCGACTTGTAAAGATTGGGTGGTACGTCACTATCATCAGAAATTCTCCCTGACAAAACCAGGTTTATGAAACTTGGGAGATAGGAACGTTACAATATATATATAAAACATGATTTGGCATTAAATTACACACAGTGGTTGGTATGCCTCAAACCAACCAACCAACCCTCAGCTGACTATTATGGGATACACATTTTTTCTAGTCTTAAAATAAGGAATAAAAACATACTTAAGAACATTCTAGAAATTTAGGATCAAAACTGCATTAGCATTTAAGTTACATTTTTATATTTTTCAACCAATCAGCTAAAACATAGAATAAGAAAATTCTAGAAAAATATGATCAGAAGTCAACTAACTGAAAATATTTAGGCTCGAAAATAAAGTAGTAAAATACAAATCTGATTGGTTAATAAATGTCTACGCGCCGAAATTTTAGGACGATTCTTTGATCCACTATTACGGTATAAATAACACACAGTTAGGGAGCCATTCACTTGCCATTAAGCCACGAAGTCAGTAAAGCAGTAGCCGACACTCTGTCTAGCAAATTCCTTTTCTTCCACAATCAAAGTTCATGACCTAGCTACAGACGACCACGAATCACGTTCAAAAGAAAAACCTGACAAACTTTCTTTCATCAACGCAACACGCTGTCGCCACAATCATAAAACACGATATGAACTTAATGTAAGAACGACTTATTTACGGACTCCGTTAACATAAACATACACACACCTTTAAACAAATTTTTTTCTTCTTGCCAAACTTTATTTTCCAAAAGGCCATTTACACATCATATTTTTTATTTGTTTTCACATTCTGTTTTATGCATATTAAATTGTTTGTTGTTTAATGTTCGTTGTGTCCTATTCTATTTCTTTTACGCAATTGTAAAGTTTTGTGTTGTATTTGCGGAGGAAATAATATTGGGAGCAATACCCGTAAAATACGGATGCATATCCACTGAAATAACTAAATACATACCACCTCCACACCATTCTTGGCTTATTTACATGTGTGTTTGTTAAACTATGTCAAGAAAATATTAATCAGGGGATGCATCCAAACTTACATCCTTCATACATTCAAGCTCGAGAGTTAATATTTTAGAAGGAAGTGTTGAAATAATTCAATGGGTTGTTTCAAACCAAGTAAAAGCAATGGCAGTTAAAAACTCCCAGTACTGCTTCAAGGAATAGCATTTTTGTCAGTCTGTTTCACCTGGCTATATCTTCTTCAATCCTTTCAGCTTGCATACATAAAACCACACAAAAAGAATCTTCATATAAAATAGCAAAATCTATCTAATATCTGAATTTAATTAAAGGTGTGCCTGAACCAGTCAGCTGGGGAATTTGAATACACAGACAGAATCGAGAAGTGTGCCTGTGGTGTAATGGTAATCATTGTGGGAAATGGACACGGGAACACAAGTTCAAATCCTAGATGAAACTGATTGCCTTTCATAAAGCACTAATGCCCATTGGGAAAGGTATAAATTCTCTTATTCTCCCTCCAGCTATTGGTAAATAGTAGGACAGGCTTGATCCTTCAGCCTTGGTTTGGCAACCAGTCTAGGAGAAGGTTGGTAAATATATACACAGACTGCATCTCTGCTGAGGAGTAAAACACCCCAACGAGTGTCTTGGATATAACACTAAACTATAAATCATCATAGCATCACCTGTTCGCGAATGTGCAACAATATTCTAATTACGCGAGCAAATTTGAAAATTTTGACATTTCGCCGTTAGACGTTGATTTGTCAGGATGCTTTAATGGGGCCTCATGTTAGTGAGGGGGACCGATGAGCAAATAAAACCGCCGAGAGGAAGGCCCCAGAAACTGCTCGGAGGAAATAAGAATGGCTAAAGGAGCGGTTTCTATCCGCTCACTTTTTGGTGAGTTTCTGTTACTTCCTTCTTCAGACCTATGGATTGTCCGTTGACTTTCAGGAACAGACTAAATGGCAACTGGGAACAGACCAGTAGACACCTGGAAAGAATGATGAAGGATCTCTGGAACAAGAAGAAAAAACTAAAAAGGCAACTCCGTTTAGCCAATTTTCATGAAAAGGAGGGTTTTGCTCAAGATTTGGCAAGACCTCAAAGAAAAACACAACGCTCTCAGCAGGGCGGAAAACCAGAAAAAGAGACGAGTGAAACGAAGGAAAGAGCAAGGGCGTTTCTTCCAAGAACCATACAAATATGCAAGGAACATATTTGATAAACCAAAATTGGGCGTGCTCAAAACAGAGAAAAATCTTCTGGAAAAATATCTAAAAGATATGTACTCTGACCCCAGACGACATATTCCCCTAGAAAATAATAGCAACCTGGTTTTGCCAGCCGGTCCTAAAGTGGAGTTCGATATGAAGCCTCCCACACGCGATGAAATAAGACGTATAGTGAGCAAAAGCAGAAACAAATCTACTCCTGGCCCGAATGGGATACCTTTCCTACTATATAAAAAATGTCCCAATGTTCTAAAGTGGGTACATGCTAACCTAAAGTTGGCATGGAAAAACCGTCATATCAGCGACCAGTGAATGATAGCTGTCAGGGTATATATACCCAAAGAACAGAATTCGAAGGACATCAACCAATTTCGGCCAATCTCTCACCTCAACGTCGAAGGAAAGATATTTTTCGCGGTTTTGGCATCAAGACTAACCAAATACCTTCTCACAAATGAGTATATCGATACCTCTGTACAGAAGGGAGGTATTCCCGGAATAGCTGGTTGTTTGGAACATGGGGACATGATTTGGGAAGCTATTCAAAAAGCTAAAGCTAACAAAAAGATTTGGATGTCATTTGGTTGGATTTGGCTAATGCCTATGGATCAGTACCTCACCAAATGATACGTTTGTCTCTTCAAATGTAACATGTTCCAGCGGAAATATCCAGCATCCTAAGCACTTACTTCGATGGATTCCGCATGTGATTCACCACTAAAGATTTTACAACAAACTGGACTCGACTTGAGGTTGGAATTGCTATGGGATGTGCAGTCTCACCTGTACTTTTTGTCTTATCAATGCAGCTGCTTCTTAAAGCGACAGAGAACAAATCAAATTTTGTTGAACTTGGTAGAGGCTGTCAAATGCCACCAGTGAAAGCCTTCATGGATGGATGACACGACAATTCTATCATCCAAAGAATCTACAACACGGAAGCTAATAAGCTTTATGGATGAGCTGATAATCTGGTGTAGAATGAAATTTAAACCGCAAAAGTCCAGAAGTCTCTCCCTAAGGAGAGGGAAATTAAATCAAAATGTTAATTTTGAAATAGGTGGTCAAAGAATCCCTATTGTGTCTGATCTGCCGGTAAAAAGCCTGGGACGTTGGTATGATGGATCTATGAAAGATACCAACCAAGTAAAAGAGACATCCAAAACTTTACAAGAAGGGCTACTTAAGATCGATCGCTGTCCCCTGCAAGGGAAATATAAACTATGGTGCCTTCAGTATGTATTTATCCAAATGCTATTTTGGCCCCTCCTTGTATATGAAATTTCGGCAGTTGAGAAGATGGAGGCAAAAATAAATAAATATACCCGAAAATGGTAGGGGTTACCTCCAGGAATTCAAACCTGGTAAAGTCTGACTTCAAATGATGCTAGATGACTCCAAGGATAAAGTGATAAAATCCTTAAACCCGACGTTAAAAACAGGAAGAAAGTGGAAAGTCAAAGACACTATAGTAAGTGCTAAGGAAAACCTAGCTTTCAAGGAAGTAATCGGTCATTCAGGAAGTAACAAACGAAGAGGATAACAAAAGACTCATTAAAGGAGTACAACAGTCCCAACAAGGTCATTGGACAAGGTGGGAGGAGACACTGCAAAGGTCTATTACTTAGAACGACATTTGGCAAATGGCTCCACTCAAGTTGAGTTTTTAATACGTTGTACATATGACCAGCTTCCGTCAAAGAGCAACCTTGTCAAATGGAAGAAAGAGAGCGATCCAACCTGTCCCCTGTGTAATGAGAAACCCCAAACATTGGAACACGTCCTCAGTTCCTGTAAGACAGCTCTTGCCAACGGAAGATACACTTGGAGACACAACAGTGTATTGGACGAGCTGGTCAGAATTATACGGAACTAGATGAAGCCTGAATCAAATAAGTCAACCCGGAAATTTGTTACTGAGGGGGGCAAAATATATGTCGGTTCAAAGAAATCGATTTATCATCGAGCTATACCGGTCAAAATCTTCTTGGATTAGATGAAAATTGGAAGGTATCTGCAGACCTCCCTGGCTGGCGTAATGATTACCCGAAAATAATATCTAATAAGGGTCTGCGACCAGATATTGTTCTATTTTCGAAGGAGAACTCAAAGGTCATCCTGGTAGAATTAACAATACCATTTGAGAGCCGACTAGAACAAAGCCACGATTACAAAACAAACAAATATGAAGATCTCAAAAAAGAACTGGAAAAGGAAGGGTATAGCGTTACCGTTAAAGCTGTGGTGATTGGAGCAAGAGGCTTTGTTGCAGGCACCCTGTACCAATTTCTGTTACAAATTGGAATCAATCGGCATAATAGAAGCAAAAGTATGAAACGCCTTACGGAAATAACTGAAAACTGTTCAGTGGATATGGAATAAAAGAAACGTCCCGTGGAACATTTAAAAATAAACACGTCATAGCATCACCTGCTCGCGAATGTGCAACAATATTCTAATTACGCGAGCAAATTTGAAAATTTGAAAATTTTTACATTTCGCCGTTGATTTGTCAGGATGCTTTAATGGGGCCTCATGTCAGTGAGGGGGGCCGATGTGCAAATAAAACCGTCGAGAGGAAGGCCCCGAAACGGTGCACATTCTCTCCTGATGACCCCAAAACAAGCATGGAGTTAAAACTGCTCGGTGGAAATAAGAATGGCTAAAGTAACTTCCTTCTGTGATGGTGAGGCTCCAGTAATATGGGAGTTTTGTGGAATGTGGAGAGTCCCTTCATTGCAGTTGCTCCCATGTCTGACCTTGAGTGGTAGCACCTGATTGGGTCCTATCTATGGGTCAAATAGAACTGTTTGGCATTTAAACTGTGTACTTATGCTAAACTAGATTCTTTGAAATAGAATTTTTACATTTAACTATGTGTAAACAAATTACTGATGTTAACTTGATTGGTTTAGTGTGGTTTCTTTGTTTAATGGCATATCAAACTTCGTGGGTTATTTGATGCTAAGGCTATCCTTCTAGAAGAACAGTAGTAGTACTATTTAACCCATAGCTGGGGGAATAAGGGGGTTCATTCCTTTCCCAAGGGAATTTGTCCGAAAGTGAACGTAATAGAGCGACTGGAGTTTGAACTCGCGTACTACGATTCCGCAGTCCATCACTTTAACCATTACATCACGAGGACATCTGATGTCAACGTGAATTGTTAGTGATACCTAGCAATACTTGAAAGCATTAAAATGTGTGCAAACAAATGATTGAAAATAAATAGAATTATTTTGTACATTTTATTATGTACATTTTGTACATAACATTTTTAAACGAGCTCATTTTTTTCACACATTTAAATGGTTGTCCTTATTTCAATCTAATACGAGCTCAGGCTCGTTTAAAAATGTTATGTACAAAATGAATTCAGAAATCATATATTTGGTATATATATATATATATATATATATATATATATATATATATATATATATATATATATATATATATATAAAAGGATTTGGCATTAAATAACCTACAATGGTTGATATACCATAAAACCCTACCAAACCAAATCCTATATATTTTATATATATGTATAAAGAGGATTTGGCATTAAATAACCTACAATGGCTGATATGCCATAAAACCAAACCAAACCGAACCAAATTATATATATATATATATATATATTAAAAGGATTTGGCATTAAATAACCTATAATGGTTGATATGCCATAAAACCGAACTAAACCAAACCAA
>OY757937.1:66635228-66690228 GCA_963585895.1 Sepioteuthis lessoniana | reverse complement strand
TCTCCACACTAAATGGTACTTCTCTGAAACTAGTGGACAAGTTCACCTACCTAGAAAGCAGTGTCTCATCAACCGAGAAAGAGGTCAACACGTGACTAGCAAAAGCATGGACAGTTATCGATAGACTATCAGTCATATGGAAGTGAGATCTGACCGATAAAATAAAATGCAGGTTTTTCCAAGCGGCGGTCGTGTCGATACTGCAATGCACTACATGAACGCTAACAAAACGTATGGAGAAAAAGCTTAATGGCAATTACACAAGAATGCTGTGAGCAATATTAAACAAGTCCTGGAGGCAACAGCCCACAAAACAGCAGCTGTACGGCTACCTACCACTAATCACGAAAACTATCCAAGTTAGACGAATCAGACATGCGGGAAACAGCGGGAGAAGTAAGGACGAACTTATAAGCGACATACTCCTGTGGACCCCTTCACATGGACGAGCAAAGGCAGGAGGACCAGCTATAACCTATATACACAGCTCTGTGCTGATACAGGATATAGCCTTGAAGACTTTCCGGGAGCAATATACGATAGATACGGGTGACGAGAGAGGGTCAGGGAGACCCGTGTTGGCAGCGCGACATGATGATGACGAGGAGGAGGATGGTAAGGTTTAATCAAACAGATTGTATAAAGAAAACAGAAAGAAAAAATACGTATAAATGGATGAGAAAAAAATTATTACTAAATTTTAATTTAGGTCCACTGACGCGTTTCGACTAGATATTGAAGATATGAAATTAGGAAAATTTCAGGTAGAAAGTGTTTTAGATCATCTTCAGAGTTGCAATAATGAATTTAAAACAGCGGTTTGAACGAAGACAAAAAATATTCGAAAAAGATTCGTAAAAAATTAACATAAATTTTTGAACAAGTTAAGTAGAAACATAGCGTCTATAAAAGGTCAGTTTATTAGTAGAGAACGAAGGAAAGGAAAAATAAGAGGAAGAGGGAAGAAATAAGAAAGAAAGGGGAAAGCGGGAAGAAAAGGGGAAATATTGTGGACAGATGGAGTCAGGTTGGAGACGGATAGAAATGTCTGTTTAATTATCGTTGTTCGTATAAGATGACCTTATTTCAACATAATTTTGGCTAAGGTGAAATTTTAAAAAATCCCGGTTTTTGTCCAAAAGCAGAAGATTCTATGATTCTACTACTACTACACACACACACACACACACACACACACACACATATATTATATATACATATATATATATATATAGAGAGAGAGAGAGAGAGAAATAGTAGATTTTAGTGAATCTGACAAGATGATAAAAATAAGTATAAAAGTTGATAAATCTAGTAGCAATATTTTGTTCTTTATTCAAGGAAGAATAAAGAATGAAATATTACTACTAAACCCGTTGTAAGTGTTTGATTTATCCACTTTTTCACTTGTTATTTTTTGTTAAAGTTATCATCTCGGATATATATATATATATATATATATATATATTGGCAGCATTTCTTTATTAATGCATGTTTGATTGAATATGATAGACATTTTTTGTCTACATATTTTTTTGTTAATCTTTTCGGCTGGAATTGGTTGATAAATCTTCTATAATTAGTTATTTCCCAAGTACTTGTGCCCGACTTTGGGCCATCAATTATACATCAGATGAAAAAATATTAAAAACATTGATTCATAGAAACATACTCCCCACTGATCCTAATAAAAAAATAAAACTTATTATATATTATAATAAATTTAAAACCTCCAACTTTGTCATTCAAAATAATTCCTCTCCTTCGATAGGAGTTTTGCAAAAAACCAACGTTATATATCAATTTAAATGTCATTTAGGAGATTGTATATCTGAAAATAATAATATATATGTTGGTTTAACCTCAACTACCCTATCGAGAAGACTTACAATGTACCTTTCTGATACAAGTTCCATAGCACAACATTTAAAAAAACATTCATGTCCAACAACAGAATTACGGAAAATAACAAGCAAAAACAGCAGATTTTCGAGGCGCTACATATTAGGAACATACAACCCAAACTTAATAGAATTAATTTTAAAACCAGTGCTAATGTACTTTAATGTCTTTAGCTACTGCCGCTATTTTTAGAAACAAATTGGAAAAGTAAACGCTATACAATAAAACAGTACAGATGCTCTTTTTTCAAAGTAGTAATGTACATACAGAAGTTATATCACTTTTGTAATACATCCTCCCCTGATGATGGCCCAAAGTTCGGCAGAAAGTACTAGTGAAATAACTAATTATGGAAGGTTTATCAAACAATTCCAGCCGAATATCATAAGATCAATACGGCAATTTGAAACGATTAAAAATATGTAGACAAAAATGTCTATCATATTCAATCAAATATATATATATATATATATATATAAATTCGTGTTAAAATATCTAACATAAATATATCTAATATTTGAATTGTTTTGATCGTTGGTGGATAAAGAACCTAAATAGCGTTTTATATATATATATATATATACACACACACACACACATATATATATATTTGATTTACATATTTCATTATTCTCTGAATTTGATATTTTTACAACGTCATTAGAAAATAATTTTCCTGCGTCTTCATAGTGTAACGTATGACGCACTCCGGTAATTAATATTATTGTTATTTTATGCACATACTGCCGTTGCTGCAAATGGCACCCCCAACAAACAAAAGACCCCCCCCCCCCAAAAAAAAAATCCAAAGCAGCAGTGCAGCGAACTAAGCCTTAATCAGTTGATGACTTTGGTTTCGGAGCAAAAATATCATTACCACAAACACAAAGTGCCCTTGCATTAATTTATTATACCATCAAACTTATTTGTTTTCCCTTTGAATGCTAGATGAAAAAGGATCGTCGTTGTGTAATCTTTAGCGATAAGAATGTTTGTTACCATTTTTAGCGAAGAAATGTATTCTTGCGCGTGCGTGTGTTATTCCCTCGCTAAGTGTTGTAAAATAAAGGAGAATGAAGAAGACAAAGATGCCTTTAGCTTTTATATGAAGGTTTTTAATGGCTGCGTGGAATAAAGAGTTTACGTTTATGCTGTAAGGCTCGTAGTAAGTAATGAAGTAAGGAAACGAAATGAAGTTATGAGAGAGTGGAGAAAGCATTTTAGCAGCTGAATGCCTGAGCGAAAAGTGCGTTGTTAGCTTAAGGCATTGTTGGATGTGCGAGGGAGATATGTCGCTATGGTGTAGCAAAAGTCGTGTTTGCTGTTTGAGGAGAGAAACGTTGAAGTCACCGTGAGTTTGTGGTTCTGGTTGTTTCGGGGAGAAGCGTGAATGTCTCCAGAAAATGTTGTCCAGAGGTGAAGTCGCTAGGTGTTGGAGAGGAATTCGGCATCGCAGTCGACATAACCAATTTTGGGGGTGACGTAAAGTTGTTCCTGTGTGAGGCGTATTGAATTCATCTAATTCATATTTAACTGGGAACCCTTGGTCTAAGAGAAATAGTCGCAGGGGGTCCATAAATTAGACTGCTTCCCTCATTGTGTCGATGCTGCTGCTGCTATTGGAGAGCAGACAGTAAGACGTCTGTACTGAACGAAGAAGTTCTGCGAAAAGAAAGTGTTTGGCTGATTTCCCCAGTTTGTGCGGCCCGGAAATATAGTCCGTGATGAATAGGATAAGTCATCCTGATTGGGTGAAATTATGCGTCGACCCTAACGGTCGAATTAAATTACGCGCCAAACAAAAATGCGAAATTCTTTCTGCTACAAATCCTTTGTTGAATTCACAATTTCCAGTTAAAGTAAACAAGCCCAGAAATAAAGTATTAATTCAATCGTGTAAGAGTGTGTGTGTGTGTGTGTCCCCTCGACGCTGTGGCTAAAGTGATGGACTGCGACATCGTTGTAAGCGAGTTCGAACTTCAGTCACGCTATTATTTTCACTTTCAGAGTATTATCATTGGAAAAGTTTGAAACTTCCTCAGCTTCCAATCTAGAGGTTAAATTATGACACTACTAATCTTCTACAAGAATGTTCTATCATGAAAGGTTTGGATTACCTGAAAAAAAGACAAGGTCAAAACACTAAACGTGGAATTGGAAGTGAAATTTCTATAAAATTCAATAGACCACATTTAATAATAAAAAAAGATTTAAATAGCAAAAACAAAACAAAACAAAGAAACCCAAACAAAAAACCAAATAAAAAAACTTCATTATACAAGCCATTGATTATATATAATATTAAAAGATTTAGATAATAAAAAAAGAGGAATAAAAAAATCCTAAAAATCTGAAAAGCAAAACAAAACAAAATAACGAAAAACAAAAGCGAAAAACAACAAAAAACAAAACCCAAAATAAAAAAAAACCCAACAAACCAACTAAACAAACAAGACTATAACAACAACAACAACAACAACAACAATACCATTTCATATCCCATCTGATAAAAACATCTCAGCAAAGAAATCGGGAAACTTTTGAAATATAAGGAATTTAAAATAGAAATTGCAAGAATGTAGCATTTAAACGCAATTATTATTTTGATAGAGTTAGCCATGATTCAGAAGAATATTTATGCACACTGAAAAAAATCATTGCTCGCATTAAATAGTTCTATGAATTAGGCAAATACTGCAAGGGAGATAATTAAAACCAGTAGGTTACCTCCCCTGACAAAAATTAGATTTTTTTTTTTTCCATCTTCAAAAGATATATGAGCCCTTCTGAGTTCATCCTTACTTCACCAGCAGAATCCAACATGTCTGGGTCATCTTACTTGGATGGTTTTTGAGATGGGAAGTAAGTAGCCGTACTGCAGCTGTTTTTTGGGTGCTGCTTGCTTCCAGGATTTATTCAAAACAGCGTGTGTCATTCTCATATAGTTCTCATCTTGCCTTTTATTTCCACGCGTTTCGTTCGAGTCCATGTGGTGCATTCCTACGGTAGTACTGACACAACCATAGTTTGGAAGAAATACCATTTTATCTTATTGGATAGATCAGATTTCTATATGATCGATTACCTGTCAATAGAAGTACATACCTTTTCCAAGCGTATTTTGACTCAGCTTTAAATTGCCCAGTTAGCTGGAGCTGTAGAATACATTGATAGCATTTCTGCAGAGAGTTAAGACCCCGCAAACGAGTGTCCTGATTATGACACTAAGCAATATGTGGTAAGGTTCCAGTAATGCTGGAGCTTTGGGGAATGCGGATTACCCCTTCATTGCCATCGCTCCCAGGTCAACTCTGGTTCAGAATGGTAGCGCCTGATAGGGTCCTTTCTATGGATCAAATAGAACTAAACTGTGTACTTATGCTAAACAGAATTGCTTGAAATACGACTGATTTTAAATATAACTGTGTGCAAATAAAAACTATACTTATTCTAAACTGAATTATTTGAAAAAGAACAGTTTTTGACATTTAAACTGTGTACTAATGCTAAACTGAATTATTTGAAATAGAACTGTTTTGACATTTAACATAGATATTGCCATAGCGAACAAGAACTGAAATACTACGATATCGGTAATACATGGAGATTTGTGTCAACATTAGCTTGGAAGAATGGAGGTGCCCGTAGTGTAATGGTTATCGTCGTAGGAAATGGACACGACGACTCGAGTTCAAATCCTGGACGAGACTGATTGCATTTCACATAGCACTAATACCCTTGGGAAAGGTATGAATCCAGTTATTCTCCCTCCAGCTATGGGTAAATAGTAGGGCAGACTGATTTCTTCAGCCTTGGTGAGGCAACTAGTCTAGTAGAAGGAAAACTCTGAATTCAAACCTGTTAAACTCCGCTTAAAAATTGACCTTGTGTCATATCCTGCCCGAGCGGAGGGGTTGGATAAATAGGATTAGCTTGGAAGAACTTCGTCAATGTCGCCATTCTCAAATTGGAAAAGACGGAAATAATATATTCTGCTCATAGAACTCGCCAAACGAGCAGTTTTCTCTTGGGAATAAGCTCGCATGTCTAAACGCTAAATAAAAAAAAAAATGAAGAGAAAGCTATGGAGTTATAGCAATCCAAATAAGTGTAAAACACAGCAAGATTGTATATTTATAAACAAGAAAATAAATAGCGCTTTAAAATATGTGGCATACTCCTCTTTTGAAAGAGTATCTACGGGGAACAAGAAGATTTGGTCGGTTATAATTTGTTTTAGGTTTTGTAGGTTGTAGGTATTTGGGTTTAGCGTATCTGACTTCATTTGTTTTCTTCTTAACCCATTTAATGTTTTGGCTTCTTAGTCTGTAGAAGGCTGCAAAAGAATTTGCTGACGGAAGGAAGAAACGAGGTAAATATACCTTTCAAATTCCGACTTTATTTTGGGGTTTCGTACTTTCACTCTGTAGCGTGAAAATGTCTTCCTGGACTATTAGAAACAATCGCATCTTCCAAACAAAGCGTTGAAATGTACTAGTCGTTTTCGGTGGGTGATTAGTCTAAAGTCGGGTTGGTCATGTTCAGTGGGTGTTTTTTTAATATAGGCTGCTGCTAGAGGAGACCAGGTCTTACGCCAAGTACGAGACTTGGGTGAGGAGATTTTGAAAAAGTCAGGAGTTGAGATGAGACCGGCCACGAGGGAAGACGGTTGGCTTTCACTTGCTCACGGAGACCTTTGTGGCGGGTGCCACACGTGTTGGCAGCGAGGCGGGGGGAGATGAAAAAGCCAGCATAGAAAGATTATGTCTCTCTCTCCTTATGTCGAAAAACCTTTAAACTCAAAGGTAATAAAAAGTTTCGTACCTGAACAAAGAAGTCGTTACGTGTTTTTCGAGTTTCGAGATTCCTATGTTCTATGTATATATGTAATGAACGTCCCATGTACATTTCGCATATTCATGTATATGGCTATGGTACTCCAAGACCGAAATGTAGAGTTCTCTGGAGACAATTGCAGTTAGGAAAAACCAGATAACACGAAAAAAGCATCTTTACTTAATAAAAGAATCCCAACAGTGCGCAGAAACTTAAGAGAGCCCCGATGGAAATAACACATGTCAAAAAGATCAACTAGAATGCATTCAAAGACAAATCAATAAAATCATAACATTTTATAGAAGACAGCTAATCATGATTAGCATGGTTGACAGTGAATGAAGTGAGTTAAAATAAAAGCTCCCAGCCAAGAATAAAGAGTTTAGAAAAGGAGAGAAGATTTTAAGAATCTACTTGGAAACCCTCTTGAAGTCACTGATAAATCCTTCAAAAATTATTGATTGCCAAGTAGACATGATAGTAGGACAGATTATAGAGAAAGAACTTTAGTCAATACTGGAAAAAAAAAAGCAGAAAAGCTGTCGGCTTCGACAAAATACCTCTTTTGAAGTTTGAAAGACTTGAAAATTTGCCGACGTATTTCTTCGATTATGCAACAAAAAATGCAATAAAAAATGCAAATAAAATGGGATAGAAGAATGAACGAAAGGCTGCATCCTCCCCTCCACCAAGAAAGGCAACTTCGGAATCACTAAAAACTACAGAGGCTTCATTCTTATAGCTGTAGCTTCAAAGGTTTATAATATTCTGCTTCTCAATCGTATCAGACCGGAAGTCGAGAAATTCTAAGGAAAAATCAGAACGGTTTTCAGAAAAATCGCTCAACAACATCCTAGATTTTGACACTTCGTCGAATCATTGAAGAAGTTCGTGCAAAAAAAAAAAAATATATATATATATATATATATATTGATACAAAGCGCTAAAATTTTTTCGGACCGACTAAGAATGGACATAGAACTGTAAAAATACATTCTTTTCCAATTACTTATTCTGTGGTTCATTATTTGCTCGTCATTTCCCAAGTCTGTTTAAAAAATATTTATTTTATCCAACGGTGTTATTGTAGTTTCCGTGGAATTAGATATATTTGACCTGATATAAAGCAATTTTGTTTATATCTATATTCATTTTTAAGGAACGTGTCTAGATCGTCGATATACAAGTGTAAAATAAATAAATAAATAAATAAATAAAAATAAACCCCAAAAAACAAAAAGAAACTGCTGAACTGGTTTGGCCCTCAGCAAACAACTGCGGGATATTTTGGGAAAGTTATTTTTATTGTTATTTTTCTTCCCTTATATTTTCTCACTGAAGAATATTAATTAATAGCCTGCTTTCATCTCACATCGAGTCACAGATATGATGGAAGAATTACTACTACACATTTTTCTACACAACAGGTTGAACGACACCAAAATAACTCAAAACCAACTCTTACAAATTCGTTATCATTGTTCATTCGCATAACGTAATCGATATCAAATAACAATTCTCGAAACAGATGTTGTTTTCAGTTATTCATTCCAATATTTTCTTTTCTTACAAGTTTTTTGCTCCAAAGTTTATTTCATGAACACATCTAAAAACAAACTAGGGATCCACTAGATTATTATTATTATTATTATTATTATTATTATTATTATTATTTATTTACTCATTAGAGTTTTTCACATCGGCGTTAGCTGATGGTCTTTCACTGGAGTTTGAGTGACAGCAAGTCTCCTCAAGTCTCCAGGACTCTTCTCAGTATTCTGGTCGTTTTTAATAATGCTGTTGTTTGGATGGTCTCTAATCGGCCGCCAACTTCCAAATCCTCCAGGCCCTTTAATAATCCTTTAGTTACCGTGCCAAAGGCACCAACCACAACTGGTATAATTGTCACCTTCATGTTCCATAGTTTTTTCAATTCTCTAGCAAGGTCGAGGTACTTATCTCTCTTTTCACTTTCTTTTAGTTTTATTCTGTGGTCAGCCGGGACAGCAAAGTCAACAATTTTGCTGATTTTCTTTATTATTATCATTATTATTATTATTATTATTATTATTTACTCCTTTGGAGTTTTTCACATCAGTATTAGCTGATGGTTTTTCACTGGAGTTGGATACTCATCCGCCAACTTCTAAGTCCTCCAGGCCTTTAGTTATTGTGCCAAAAGCACCAATCACAATTAGTACAATCGTCACTTTTATGTTCCACAGTTTTTTAAAATTCTCTAGCAAGATCGTGGTACTTATCCCTCTTTTCACATTATTATCATTATTATTATTAACTCCTTTAGAGTTTTTCTCATCAGCGTTAGCTGAGGGTTTTTCACTGGAGTTTGAGTGACTGCGAGTCTCCTCAAGTCTCCAGGACTCTTCTCGGTATTCTGGCCGTTTTTAATAATGCTGTCGTTTGGATGGTCTCCACTCGCCCTCCGACTTCCAAGTCCTCCAGTCCCTTTAATAATCCTTTAGTTACTGCACCGAATACACCAATCACGATTGGTATAATCGCCACCTTAATGTTCCATAGTTTTTTCTGTTCCCTAGCAAGGTCAAGGTACTTATCTTTCTTTTCACATTCTTTCAATTTTATTCCGTGGTCAGCTGGTAAAGCAAAGTCGACACGCCAATGGCCCGGGAGACCTGGGTTCAATCCCAGGTCGCGTCATACCAAAGACTCAAAAAATGGTACTTGATGCCTCCTTGCTTAACACTCAGCATTATAAGGTACGGATCAAGGGTAAAGTAGAGCAATCCAGGGAAGGAGTAGCGCCCTCCCCTACACCTTGGTGTAATAGCTATCGAAAAGGGAGCCTTCGGGTTACCCTCGACTATGGTCGACTATATTATTATCATTATTATTATTATTATCTTTATTATTATTATTATTATTATTATTTTACTCCTTTAAGAGTTTTTCACACCAATGTTAGCAGATATTTTTTCGCTGGAGTTTGAGTGAGAGCAAGTCTCCTCAAGTCTCCAGGACTCTTCTCAGTATTCTGACCGATCTTAGTAATGCTATAGTCTGGATGGTCTCTAGTGTTAATATTGGACAACAGTTCACTAAGTGATCAATTGATTCAGTTTTTTGTTCGCACTATTTACATATTTTGTTTGATCCGTTTTTTATAAGGTTTATCTAAGAGTTTCTATTTGGTTGGCTCTGGTTCTTTGCTGCTGTTATAAACCTTTCTGTTTCTGTCTTCAGTCCAGCACTTTTCCGCCATCGATTAGTCGCACCTTTTGAGCTTTTAACTCCAGCTTTATCTCGTGGTCTTTTATTGGAACTTGAGAGACAGCAAATCTGATGTTTTCAGGACTCTTCTGAGTATTCTAGCAGATCTTAACAATGTTGCCGTCAGTATAGCTTCAATTCTATCTCCAAGCCCTGAGGACCATTCCAAGTGTTCTATCTACAATCGGTAGGACTATCATCTTCAGGTTTCACAATTTTTTCAGCTTGCTAGAAAGATCTAATTATTTTTTTCTTCGCTTTGTTCACCCTTACTTCGGTTGCAGGGTCACGGACTGTCCAATCACTAGGAATCAGTCCTCAAGCATTACGGGTCACCATTCACAGCTAACAGGTGGCCTCGTTACACGAGGGGTCTTACCTCTCCGCTGAGGTGTAGTTAACGTATTTTACCGCCCCAGCCAATAGGGCGGTAATCGTGAAGAAAAGTAAAATTAGACAAAATTCTTACATTTCTATCAATCAAATTTCACTATTTTGATTCCCAGTAATCGTTGTCATGTGGAAAAAGAACAACAGGAGTGAATAATCCAATTAGTAACAAGTGAGATTAAGCAGAAATAATCTATTCTCTTCATGCCAACAGTTTTGTTTCATCTTTTCTACACATGTTTGAATAAACAGCTAAGTCACCTCAGGTCTACAGACACTTGTGTTATCTTAACGAAAAACGCACATTGCAATGGATCTTTTTTACTAAACATAGGTAGCTTTAACACAAATCACTAGACTTACGGGAAAGGATCTCCATTTTGCTTCACTAATGTGACATTTTTTTTTCCAGCAGCGGTCGTGTCAATACTACTGTACCGATGCACTACATGGACGCTGACTGAGCGTATTGAGAAAAAACTTGACGGGAATTGCCCTAGAAAGCTACGAGCTATACTGAACAAATCCTGGAAGGAACATCCTACAAAACGGTGGCTGTACGATCAGCTATCTCCCATCTCTAAAACCATCCATATCAGACAAACAAGACATGCTGGAGAAGTAAGGACGAGCTCAATAGACACGTTCTCCAGTGGACCCCTTCACATCGTTGTGCAAATGTTGGACGACCAACAAGAACTTATCTACAACAGCTCTGTACAGACATTGGATGCAGTCTAGAAGCGATAGATAATAGATACGAATGACGAGAGAGAGAGAGAGAGAGAAAGAGAGAGAGAGAGGGGGGGAATCCCTGCTGGTAGGAAGACATGATGATGATGATGATGATGATGATGAAACCAAAGATCTTCAAAGAGCTTGAATACACCCTCACTTATTAGCACAGAATCAACAAACCTTTTATACTCAAGAAGCAAAAAACAAAAAAAAAAAAACAAACAAAAAACAAAAAAAAAAAAAAAGCAAAAAAAAAAAAAAAGATCTGCATCTAATTTAGTTCCTGTCAGAATAGAATTCAAAACAACACAAAAAAAAACTTAAGCACATTGAAAGAAAAAAACTCATTACACCTTCCCAAAGAACTAGTATATATGTAATGAATCAAATGACTTTAGAACATCAGCGTATTTTACTCGTATACATGTCTTCTACACTAATATCCAGAGGATGTAGTATCTACTAGTTCTTACTGACACTACCTTAAACAATAGAAGAAAGCCAGCATGAAAAGGTACCTCTTGGTTTAAAACATTTTCATGATTTTTTTAGATCTCTAAAATATTAAATTCAAATTTGACAAATTCCAACAAAAAAACATTTTTTTATAAAAATCCAGCTTAAAATCAAAAAGGTAGAAGCCTGCTTAAATCAAATAAAAAGTAAATTTGACACACACACACACACACACACACACACACACACACACACACACACACACACACACACACACACACACACACACAATGGTTAGAGTGTTCACCAATGGTCCGAGTCGAGTCATATCAAAGATGCCGCTTTACTGAACACTCAGCATTATAAGGTAAAGATCAAGAGTAAAGTGGAACAATCCAGGGAAAGGAGTAGCGCCCTCCCCTACGTCTCGGTGGAGTATCGAAAAGGGAGCCTTCGGATCGTCCTCGACTACAGTCGCCAACTTTACTACTTATATTTGTGTGTGTGTCTCCAAAGAAAATAATGCATATGTTGGTCTTACCACTACAAATCTTTCTAGACGACTTACAATGGACCACAATGATTCTAGCTCCATAGCCTTACATCTTAAAACTCATTCTATTCCTAAATCCAAATTTCGAAAAACTCTAGTTGAAAACACCACTATAATAGCGCACGAAATAAATAAGCTACGACTACAAATGCAAGAAGACTTACATATAAAACCAAAAAAGCCTAAAATCAATAGAATTAATTTTGAAAATATCGACAATGTTTTGAAATGCCTTTAGTCTTTTTTTCGATTTTTCTTTTTTTAAATATTCCATATTTCTTGGTAATATTCTATTTCTGTTGATAGCAGTCTGTTTTTTAAATTCATCAGCGTCTCAGATTTATCCAACTCTGTGTTTGCGTAGTTTTGTTATGTTATAAAAACCAAAAAATTTTTCAAATGATGGCCTATGAAAGGTCCGAAAGCGCACGGAACAATTTTGGTAAATTCATCCACCAAGTCCAACTTGAAACCAAGACACTTATCAGGAAACTTGAAAGGAGCTTAATAAAATTATATAGACAAAATGTGTCTTTTTTATTTAATAATAATAATAATAATAATAATAATAATATATATATATATATATATATATATATATATATATATAAAGTATCCATTTAAAAAATTTAAGAAATATGAAAGGTGTCCGTTTAAAAAACAAGTTTTTGATTTATCAATAAAAATGCTTTCGTTTAGTTTTTGTTATTTTTCTTTTTTGTGGATGACAATATATGTATATAATATTAAAGATTGTGCATTTTCATGACTGGAATATATATATATATATATATATATATATATATATATATATATACTTCGTCATCCTCAGACAGACTGTTTCGTTGTATCATAACTCTCCCGTATGGCTTGACCCTCGAGATGCTTCAAGCCAAAACCAAAAACTGGTTGACTTTACGTCAGTCGGATATCTAATCCCAGAGCCATTATCAATCTCAGCGTAAGCAAAGGAATTTTTTATGTATAACCTTTTTACATATACGTAATCGGGTACTGGAGTGCTCAGTCCATGAGACGAGCATTGCATTTTGGCGTATGAGGCAGCCTGTAAATTCCCCACTTGAGTGCTCAATCCACATGGCGGGGAGCGCATATATATATATATATATATATATATATATATATATATATATATATATATATATATATATTGAAAATTGTGCATTTTTATGACTGGAAGTATATATATATAAATATATATATTTCCAGTCATAAAATGCACAATTTTGAAAGTTATTATTTTCCTTAAATCTTAATCGTACTTGGTAGCAGTTTACCCCCTCCCCCCTCCGGATTATTGGGGATAAATATTCCGTAATCCTGTGTCATGAAATGTTGAAAATTGGTTATTAGGAACGAATTGTCAATAGTTAGGAATTGTTGGCAACGATCCTATTAAGTTAATTAAATCGAAGAAAGTTGGATTCCTATACAGAAATGTTCTTAAAGACATAATATTCATTCGTATATAACAAATATATTAATAATTAAATCTTGGCTAATAAATATTATTTCAAGAGTCACAACGCAACACTGATTGGCATTCAGTTAAAAATACATATGCGCATGCGCCGATCCCTAACATTCACAAACAGATTAATCTACAGATATAAAACAACTTAAATATGGATCTACCACTAGATAAACGTCATACGGCTTTTGAGAAAGTCTCTCGCTCTTTGAGATGTTTTTTCTTTCATGCTGGGCCGTAAGATAATCGCACAGTACTAGCCAGTGTTTAGCCATGAGTAGCAGTCTTTATTTACAACCAGAGAAATTAAAGACAATTTCTTCAGTTCTTTGATTACGCCCAAGTTGTTTACATAGAAAATAAATTAATCAGTCTCTCTATTCTTGATGGTGGGTCTCTCTCTCTCTCTCTATATATATATATATATATATGTATATATATATATATATATATGTCAGCACATTATCTATCTATCTATCTATCTATCTATGTGAGTGTGTGCGCGTATTTGTATGTGTCAGTTCATATCTATCTATCTATCTATCTATCTATCTATCTATCAAAAATGTAAAAGAAAAGAATAAATATGCCAGATTTGCCTCCGATGAAATTTTATAAAAATAAAGACATATGAAAATGTATAAATATGAAAATGAAGAAATAAGAAAATGTATAAATATGAAAATGTATAAATATGAAAATGAAGAAATATGAAAATGAAGAAATATGAAAAAGTATAAAGATGAAAATGTATAAATATGAAAATGAAGGAATATGAAAATGTATAAAGATGAAAATGAAGAAACATGAAAATGTATAAATATGAAAATGAAGAAATATGAAAATGTATAAATATGAAAATGTATAAATATGAAAATGAAGAAATATAAATATGAAAATGTACAAAGATGAAAATGTATAAATATGAAAATGAAGAAATATGAAAATGAAGAAATATGAAAACGTATAAAAATGAAAATGTATAAATATGAAAATGAAGAAATATGAAAATGTATAAATATATAAATGTACAAAGATGAAAATGTATAAATATGAAAATGAAGACATATGAAAATGTATAAATATGAAAATGAAGAAATATGAAAATGAAGAAATATGGAAATGTATAAATATGAAAATGTATAAATATGAAAATGAAGAAATATGAAAATGAAGAAATATGAAAACGTATAAAAATGAAAATGTATAAATATGAAAATGAAGAAATATGAAAATGTATAAAGATGAAAATGTAGAAATATGAAAATGAAGAAATATGAAAATGAAGAAATAGGAAAATGTATAAATATGAAAATGTACAAATATGAAAATGTACAAATATGAAAATGTATAAATATGAAAATGTATAAATATGAAAATGAAGAAATATGAAAATGTATAAAGATAAAAATGAAGAAATATGAAAACGAACAAATATGAAAATGTACAATCAATTCTGGTATATTGACTTTCTTACTTCTCCCACACCACTCATTATCTCTCACAGACTCCCTACCTTCCTTGAATCTCCTATGCCAATCAAAAACTCATGCTCGATTCATGCAAGATGCTCCAAAAGCAGTCTGAAGCATTCCATACGTTTCTATGGCATTTTTTCCAAGTTTAAAACAGAATTTTATTGCATATCGTTCTTCTAAATTGTCAGATTGCATTTTTGAAATTCATCAGCTGTGACAATCAGGCTTTAGTAGGGCGTATTCTAATTGCTGTTGTAGCTGTTCATTTGAACCGGAAATCATAAAAATTGGTCAGTCATCTGATAAGATGTATAGCGATAACATACTGAATTTTCAAGAGTCTACGACAATTTTAAATGCCCGTACGAAAAAAAGTCTGGAAACTTATCGTAAGCCCCTCGTACTGTGCTAGAGTTAATCTTTTTTTACAAGCAATTATATGGTTTCAACTAATAGAAGTTTTTTTTTTATGAGCAATAGCAATTTCAAGTAAATATTGTTGATAACAATGATCCATACTATGTAATATGGATTCAAGTATTCCTACCTAATACAAATAATTTGCATACAGTTATATGGTCGCAAGTATTCCTATCTGATACTAATTCTTTTTAAATAGATCTATTTTATTCATAAATAGGACCCTAACAGGCGCTAATACTCAGAGTCAAAGTGAAATTGGGAGTGAGAGTCTCACTCTCAGAGGCAGTACAGGTTGATTCGCGGTGCTTTACAGCAAATTACCCCTTGTGGGTTATTTAATGCCAAATCCTATTCAAACATATATATTAGATATATATGATTTGTCTTGATTGGGTTTTATGGCATATCAAACAACGTAGATTATTTAACGCAAAATCTTGTTTATACATTTTTTTTAGATTTATATGATTTGGTTTGGTTGGGTTTTATGACATATCAACCATGAGGGTTATTCAATGACAAATCCTCTTTATACACATATATCAAATATAGTTTAAAGTAACAATTTTTAAACAAGTCAGAGCTCATTTGTTTGCACACAGTTAAATGGTTTCAAGTACAAGTAATTCTAATCATCATTGTACAGCTAAATGCTTTCAAGTTTAGAAAATGATTGCGTATTTTTATTTGACCAATAGATGTGACTCTGACAGTTATTCTCACTCTGAGACAGAGTGAACCTGGGATTCGTGGCAATGATGGGGATACTCCACATTCCCCAAAGCTGACGAACTAGAGCCACGCCATCAGATGCAGTTTAGTGTCATACTCAAGACTGGATTGCCCAGTCGGCTGGGACTGAAGAATACACCGACTGCTTCTCTGCAGAGGGGTAAGATCACCCCATCTATGGTTTAAATAGAACTAACAGCATTCTTATGCTAAAATGAATTGTTTGAGTAAACTGAATAGCTTGAAATAGAAATGTTTTTGACAATTAAACCGTACTTACATTTAAACTGCATGCTTATGCTTAACTGAATTATTTGAAATAGAACTGTTTTTCGACATTGAAACAGTATTTACACTTAACTGAATTGTTATATATAATTGCTCGAATAGTTTGAAATAGAAATGTTTTTGACAATTAAACTGTGTACGTATGCTAAACTGAATTGGATCTGGCGTTAAATAACCTACAAAGTTTGATACACCATGAAACCTAACAAACCAAACTAAACTACGACTGGAGCCTCACCATCAGATCCAGTTTAGTGTCATATCAAGAAAATTCGTAGTGGGGTGGTTTTACTTTTCTGCAGAGATGCGAAGTTGCAGTTGAATGTTACACCCAGAACATCACTTTGTATATATATATATATATATATATATATATATACCGTATAGATATACTGTTGTACTCCCTACATAATGGACTCACCCTCCTCCATAAAAATACGTCAACCGAGCCTCAGAGAGTTTGACCAGACCCACGTGTTTGGGAGGCAGCGACAAATAAACAGACCTACGAGTTTGGTCCGCCTTTCCAGTTGTTTTAGGCGTCCTTCGGTCGGCCGTGTTTTGATCAGCGCGGCTCGGTCGGGTATTGCCTCAGCACTGGAGATTTCCTCCGGCCTCAGGGGGCCGTCCCCCAGGCTTTTACTCCCTTACGAGGTGGTGGGGTTTATTTCCTGGCACCTGAGGCGCCCCTAATAAGGGAAATGCCGACGGGGCCGAAGGTATTTTTGGCATTGCCAGACGCGTGTGGGCTTCGGCCCTGCGATTTGAACGACTTTAAAAAGGCGTTGTGCCATACTTCTCCGGTGGTGGGACGGAAAACAAATACCTGACCAAACCCACGTTTTTGGTCCCTCTCTCTAGGTGTTTGAGGTGCCCTTCGGTCGGCCGTGTTTTGGTCAGCGCGGCTTGGTCGGGTGTTGCCTCAGCACTGGAGATTTACTCCGGCCTCAGCATGTTTTGAGTTTGAGTTGAATTGGCAACACATGGAATAGAAACACACTGACTCTCCGGTAAAAAAAGTTTTGGAGGCAGCGGACATTAAAGAAGGTCATGATGACTATCTTCAGGGATAAGAATTGACATGTCAGTATTGGTTGCCTTGTAAAAGGTGCAACTGTTAACTGTAGTTTCTATTGTTATCTCCTTTGGAAAAAATTCACCTTATTTATTGAATGACGTCGTATATACACTTATGTGGTAAGAAATAAGAAATAAAAACTTTAGGTTGCAGACAAAATTGTTTAATTTCCTGTGTAATCTTTAACTGTTTATCATACGAGAATTTTCAAACACAACTGAAAGGGTTTTGAAACGCTGAAAAAGATACTAATATAAGTATGATTTCCCTGGTTGGATCATTTCTATGCTCCGATAAACAAGGGACACCAGAGGAAGGCCGGATGATACAGCATCCGAAACGCTGTGTTTCAACTAACAGCAATAAAGATGAGGACAATAGTCTGAAGAATCACAACTAAATAATACACATTAAGCCATATCTCAAAAATTCCGACAGATAAGTTAAGGTTGTTTGGTTGGATTTTATGGTATATCAACATTCGTAGGTTATTTAATGCCAAATTCTGTTTATACATACATGAAAAACATGATTCAATGGTTTTGTGTCGTGCTATCTAACACTGACAATTCAATTTAACATCAGTCATTTGTTTGCATACAGTTAAATGGTTATACATATGATTTGTATGGGAATTGTTCGTAGGTTTGGTTCGGTTCTATGTCATATCAACCACAGTAGGTTGTTTAATGCCAAATCCTGTTTATTTTGATTTTCAGAAATTTTATAGTGATTATTTGCCTACAATACACCGTCTGCATACCTTAGTTATTTGTATTAGATAGGAATACTTGAAACCGTATAACTATGATTAAATTATTTATATTAATAATTGTTACTTGGTACAATAACTGTTGACTGAAGATTCTTATTAGTTACTTGAAACCATATCACTGTGTGTTAACAGATAGTTATTATTAAATAGAAATAATTAAACCATATAATTACTTGTATTAGAATACTTAAGACCGTACAGCGATGTGCAAATAATTTGTATTGGATAGGAATACTTGATATATAACAGTGAAAAAAAAACCCTAAGAAACTACACAAAAAATGTAAATATAAACGTACAATGACCGCGATTCTTTTACCTCTGCGCATAAAATAACCCTAGACAGGTTGACATGCTGTAAAAAATCAATCACTTGATGTAATCGTAGGCAGAAGTGTCGATTTGTACATTAGTAATCTTGTGATTTTTGATGGGACTTCTGCAAGTTAAAGCTGTAATTTACGAAGTTCTTTGGGACAAGGCCGAATGAATGAGGCTCTCAATGAAACTCGAACCCACTGGTGTAAGTTTGCTTGTCTAGTTTGCAAACCATTACAACATCTGAGGTGTCCGTGCGAGTTAAAGTATCAGCACAACAAGTGGAATAAAAAGACATTGAAAATAAAAGTGAATAATTCTGATTGATCTTTAAAAACTATAATAGATAAACGAAGTAGGTTGTGTCATCTCGAGTTTTCTCAATGGATTTTTATACAAAAACCCCAACAAACAAACAAACAAACAAACCAAAAAACAAAAAAAAAAAAAAAAATAAAACAAGCAAAACAGCAAACTTTGCACATTGGTAACATGTTGCTATCAATGAAAAGATAATTTTGAAATGTTGGCGAGACATTTTTTATTCATTTTCTGCATTGGATTTATATTGCTTGCGTCAACGGGACATCGTCTGCTGAGTAAGTAAGCTTAGCATCTTTTTTCTATGATTATAAAGTGAATAATGGTAAAGCAAAATAAAATTAGACAGAGAAGATTATTGCTAACGATTATTGCTAATGATTTTTAAGAATAAACTCTTTGCGAATGTTTTTTATTGGATACTGAGTGACAGCAAGTTTCCTAATATCTCCAGGACTCTTCTAAGTATCCTTTTTGAGTTTATTAGTGGTGTTGACTGGATAGTTTCAGTTTGTTTTTTTATCTAGTCTCCACTTCATCCAGTCTTTTTTTTCAGATTCCTTGGATTTGTTCTAACGGCTCCAAATACAATTGGTATCATCGTTACGTTCCACTACTTGTTCAACTCTCTTAAAATATCTTGGAACATCCAAGATTTTGCTTTTTTAAAATATTTTCACTGTATCGTCTTCTGCGACGGCAAAATCTACTGAATGATAAATCCTTATTAATATTAATACAAGGTCTGGTCTTTGACCCAGAGTCATCGATCCACTTGTATCTCAAAGTCTAGGCTTGGTGCCTATACTATTTCGCAGTATGGTGAAATTTCAGCCTCTTGCACAATTCCCTGTGGATTACCTTTTCTATTTACTCATGCCTGCTCTTATATTTATTTTGTTCTAGTTTTTAACATTCGTTTATTGTGAAAATAAATCTTTTGTCTCTACCACCTCATAGCCCCCATTTTGCTTGGATATAATTAATCCTTATAGCATTATTTTTGTGTTGCTGTTGCTGGAAATTCGGGTTTCTCTCTTGAGATTTTCCCATTGTAGCAATTTCCAAGTAATCCCATGAACAATTTCTTTAGTTCGTTGCTTGAACTATCCGTATAGTTGTTTTCCTTCTCATTTTTGTTTCCTAGATTTTTTTTATAGTTGTTTACCTGTTTTTCCTAAAATTATTTCTTTTGAGTGGCGCCCTCCCCTACACCGGTGTAGAACCTATTGAAACCGGTGCCTTCGGGTTGCCCTCGATTACGGTCGCCAACTTTACTTTATCGTTGCTATGAGCAGCTGTAATCAATACTTTTTTTGCCCTTCTTTTAAAAAAATATATTCTTAGAGTCTCTGAATCGTTGCATCTACGCTGTCCTCAATGCTTACAAATTCTCTTATCCCTTCTTTTCGTGTCAAATAGAGTCTATGTCATTTCTCAGGTGTAAGACTTCGTCCAACGCCAATAATTTCCTGGTTTTATGGTTCATATTTCTAAGTCCCTTTCCCTTTGTCCATTTCAAGAAGGATCCAGACTATCTCACAAGTGAGACAGTCTAGCTATTTATTTCTTTTTATTAGAGTTTCGTTGCAGAGTTTGATTTTCTTGTTCCTCTGATGTACACCTTTCTTAGTTTTTCTTGTTCCTTTGATTTACCCCTTTCTTATTTCTTCTTGTTCCTCTCAATTAGTACTTTCTTACTCTTTCTTGTTCTTCTGAGGTTCTTCTTTCTTCCTTATTTTTCTTTTGAGGTACTCCTTTCTTACTCTTTTTTGTTCCTCTGAGGTACTCCTTTCTTACTTTTTATTGCTCCTCTCAATTACTTCTTTCTTACTTTTTCTTGTTCCTGTAAAGTACTCCTTTCTTAGTTTTTCTTGTTCCTTTGAGTTACTCCTTTCTTACTCTTTCTAGTTCTTCTGAGGTACTCCTTGCTTACTTGTTGTTCTTCTAAGATACTCCTTTCTTACTCTTTCTTGTTCTTCTGAGCTACTACTTTCTTACTTTTTCTTTAATCTCCATTCATTTGAAGGTACCCGCTTCTAATAATCCCGGGTATTTGTAGTTTCCGTTTACTCAAAGAATTCCGATGCTTTCTTGATTTGATGGTTCTCTTCCTTCAGTTGCTTCTTTTCTCACTCTGTATGATAGGAATGGCACATTTTTTCTTCTATTCCTATAGTCTTGATTGTTAATTCTTCTAGTTTGTATTAGGGTTTCTTTTTCATTCGAGGCAAAAATCTTGATATCATTCACATAGATGAAGTTGTTAATCTTTTCTTGCAACTTTGTAAATTTTTAGCTTCCTTTATATTTTTTCAGTATATGATTTAGAGACATTAATACTTGTATCCCTCCATCTATATTCGTATCAGTTCATCTATATTTGTATCACTTCATCTATATTCGTATCAGTTCATCTATATTTGTATCACTTCATCTATATTCGTATCAGTTCATCTATATTTATATCACTTCATCTATATTCGTATTACTTCATCTATATTTGTATCACTTCATCTATATTCGTATGCTTTCATTTAAGTTCGAATCATTCATTCAACGTTCTTATCATTTCGCCTATATTCGTATTGTTTCAACGATATTCATATCCTTTCAACCATAACTGATTGAGTGATTTTAACGGCATGTCAACACGTCTGGAGTTTTTTTTATACCTACAGGTTAGGGAATTGCATATATTGTACGTTTATAACGGCATTTAGTTTCTTCATTTTTTTTGTACACGGTTATATAATATAAAGTATTCCTATCGAATACAAATAATTGCAAACTGTTCTATTAGACATATAGATGGCTTATAACAAGCTCTACAAAGTGTACCTGGGAGTAATGGCAATGAAGGGGTACTCTACACTTTCCAGATCTACAGAATTGGATCCTCAACATCAGATGGAGTTTAGTGTCATTTTCAGGACCCACCTATTTTGACGGGGGTCTTTCATCTTTGCAGGGGATACAACCAGCGTATACTAGGCCCCACCGACAAAATATCTTTTATCTATGTTCATATTGTTTCATCTATGTTAGTATCATTTTATCTATATTCGTATCATCTATCTATGTTCGTATCAAAGTCAGAAATAACATATCAACATCGTATCTCTACACAATATTGAACAGATCTTGTTTAGCGCTTCGAATTCTTTTAAAATCAGTAAACATTCATTTTTGTTCGAAAAATAATCTCTATATTTACGGCACAAGAACACCGGAAAACCCAATTTAATATGCAGTGGTTTTCACAATCTTCTTCAGAACCTGCCCATTGTAATCATCACGTTGGGTGAGGATATCTAAATTGATTAAGTGTTCGAAGGGTGTGATAGAGATTAGCTGTAATTGGACAATGTTTGCTAGCTTCACTTGTATTCGGAACGCTGTTAAAAATCTTTATATCACATTATAACAGTCTCGTATAGCCCTACTTCGTTTAACACCGTATTTTACATGAAGACAAACTGAGGTTTTACAGTAATTAACATCAAATTATCGTAAAGATAGTTCGAATGTAAAACTGAGGGAGGATGCTTATCTGCACAGACTCCCGTTCGAGTATTGATTGTTTATAGCGACAAACTGACTGATCTTCTTGTTAGTGGTAAAAATCTTGTTTGTGGTTCCCACTTCAAAGATTGCCGATAATTTCTTCTTCTTCTTCTTCTTCTTCTTCTTCTTCTTCTTCTTCTTCTTCTTCTTCTTCTTCTTTTAAGTTCTCTTGAATACCATTTCCAATTTCATAAAGGAAACCATTAATCCAATATACATGCCTGGAGAAGGCATTACACGGTTTTTACGTCTCGTACTACATATAAACGAGGAAAAAGTACATCTTCCCCAGTTTTTTTAGTATAAACATAGAAAAGTGAGACACACATACACAAACTTTTCCGTCTGTCTGTCTATAGACACCAGTTAACTCCACAAAAATAGATTTATAGCATTTTATTTGCTATTTAACAATTTTTAGAAATTAAAAAAAAGATTTTTAGAATTGAATTTAACAACGTAAAATTCTATTTCTTTTACACGACTATTTCTATTTATGTGTTTACCCAACCCCTCTGCTATAGGTAGGATACGGCACAAGGTCAGTTTTTAAGCAGAGTACAGCTGGTTTCAATTTAGAGTTTTTCTTCTAGACTGGTTGCCATACGAAGTTTAAAGTGTCCAGTCTGCCGTACTATTTACTCATACTTATGGGGAAGGAGAAGATATGTATTTATGTATTTTCTAAGGGCATTAGTTCAAAGAAGGTTACAGAATGAGAAATAACCTAAACAGAGATTGGAATGGGACATACCCATTAATAT
The DNA here is from genome assembly GCA_963585895.1 of Sepioteuthis lessoniana. Lineage (NCBI taxonomy): Eukaryota > Metazoa > Mollusca > Cephalopoda > Myopsida > Loliginidae > Sepioteuthis > Sepioteuthis lessoniana. Next base: position 66,666,868 of record OY757937.1, on the reverse strand, counting down.
TCAAAGGTAGGGTATATAACAAAAAGAAAATAGACTCGTTCAGAATTGGAACTTATATTACCGTGTATATTTTCAAAGACGAAAACCGTTACATCTTGCGCCTCCTCCCATCTCGTTATATGCAGTAGACATTTCTGGTGACGAAGAAAAACATTACATACATACATACATATCTATCTATCTATCTATCTATCTATCTATCTATCTATCTATCTCAGTCTCTTCCAAATCTATCTATCTATCTATCTATCTATCTATCTATCTCAGTCTCTTCCAAATCTATCTATCTATCTATCTCAGTCTCTTCCAAATCTATCTATCTATCTATCTATCTATCTATCTATCTATCTAGCGAGAATAGAATATGATTCAAAGTCAAGTCTAATGCGGAGACTCATACACAGACAGGTGTGCGGTGCCAAAAATAACTTAGTTTCCTCAGCAATCCTCTTTGCGGTGTGCTTCAGACATCAGGCAATGAATTTTATCCTATTCATTCTCTTTTAGCTTTGGAGCGAGAGTAGTAGAATGCATTACACACAGGTGCCAGGTTCTACCCCCCCGGGGAATTTACGGTCACGTGACCCGTTTAGTGGCCATCTCTACACATTCAAACCAGCACCAATAGTCTACACGTTCATGCATAACGTCACTTGTTCGTGATGAGCACGCTCACTCCAAAAATTCCTTGAGCACAGAAAAAATCCTGCAGTCCAGAATACAGGAGTACTCGTCCTCGACATGGACCTCGACAATGATCGTAAGTGTCCGTACCCGACAATGCTAACAGAGACATTGGACAGTTTTTAAACTACCTTGAACCTCAGTAGCGACATCTTGCTTGCTAATAAGAAAAGACGAACAAAAAGCTGAATACGAAGTCCTCGTCTGTTATTTTCAATAAAATATGCCTACAAGAGAATCTGCTTATATATGTATATATATATATATATATATATATATATATGTAATAGCGAGCATAAAGATCAGAACGATGTTAAGAAAAAGTCTAAATGTGAAAAAACTTTTTATTTTAAAGCTTCCTAGAACATTTTATTCAGGAAAAATAAGGATATTAAGGTAAATTATATAATTCCAAAATATAAAGCTTGATAAACTTATTTTGATAAAGTTATAAGAACAATTATATAACATTCGAAAAAATTGATGATCAAAAACATCAGAACGATTTTAAAAAATCATACTATTATAATGGATACATCATATCTAAATAAAAATAGCATTCATAATTCATTAGTCCTTAATGTGTAGACCTTTATTTTCAATAACAGCTTGTCATTTTTTGCTACACGAGCGAATAAAGGTCTTGCATTCATCAACGGGTATTTTTCTCCCATTCTCCTTTCAAATTAAACCATAGTTCTTCGATGTTACTTGGATTCTTTTCCTTAGCTCTTTCATTTAGTAACTTCCAAACATTCTCAATAGGATTCATATCTGGGCTCTGAGCCGGCCACTCCATATCAGTAGCCTCATTCTCAGAAAGAAATGTCTTAACAGATTTCGCTGTGTGACACTCAGCGTTTGGCATAAATTCAACTGGTTGATTAATTGCAGTTCTCAAATCAGGTACATGTTTCTTCAATATCTCTTTGTATACGGTTGCATTAATTTACCTTGTAGCCTGACATGAGACCCTGTACCAGTAATTGTAATCATGCCAAACACATTTCCTCTTCGAAATTTATCGCTGCTTTTAGTGTTCTGAGGCGGATATCGTTCCTTAGGACAGCGTCGAACGAACCTTCTCTCGTCACAATCGAACAGGTTAAACTTTGACTCATCACTGAAATGAACACAATCTTACTGTTCTTCAGTCAATATGACGTGTTCAGTGGCAAATTTCAATCAGCTCATTTTCTTCTTTTTAGAAATGTAAGGCTTCGTTGAAGCTACTCGACTGTTCAAATTTATTTCATTAAGTCTTCGGAAAATAGAGTGCCTTGATATTTTAATGCCAAGGTTAGCATTTGCTCTTTTAGAGATAGCGGTTGCTGTCGCAAATCGATCCTTTTTCGATTCATTACCAATTCTTCTGTCTTCCCTTGCAGTAGTTTTCCTAGGCCTGACACCTGGTTTCTTAACTTCACATGACTCAGTTTCCTCAAGTTTTCTTAAAATATTATGAATAACACTTTTAGATTTCTCCACAGTCTTTGAAATACCTCCAATCGTGAGTTTACCTTCATTACGTAACTTGACTCTCAGCTTTCCAAGTTCCAATGATGTCACAGATTTTTTCGTCATATTTACAATGCAAGAGCCGGTGTAATTTAGTAAAATAACCTATTTCATATTCTTAACCAATTTTTTTTTTTAATTATCCAAAATAATTATTAGATTTTACGGATTTATTTATTCGTTCTGTTTTTGATCATCTATTTTTTAAATGTTATTCAATTATTCTTTTAACTTTATCAAAATAAATTTATTGATCTTTATATTTTGAATCATATAACTTACCTTTATATCCTTATTTTTCCTTGATAAAATGTTTTATGAAGCTTTAAAATGAAAGGTTATTTCACATTTAGACTTTTTCTTAACATCATTCTGATCTTTATGCTCATTATTGTATATATATATATATATATATATACACACGAGGTGCTTACGATAAGTTTCCAGACTTTTTTAGTATGGGCATTTAACATTGCCGTAGATTCAGTATGTTATTGCTATACATCTTATGAGATGACTGACCAATTTTTACGATTTCAGGTTCAAGTGAACTGCTACAGCAGCAATTGGAATACATCCTACTAAAGCCTGATTGTCACAGCTGGTGAATTTCAAAAATGCAATCTGGACGTGAAGACTCTTTAGAAGAACGATATGCATAAAATTCTGTTTTAAACTTTGAAAAAAAGCCACTGAAATCTATGGAATGCTTCCGACTGCTTTTCGACCATCTCGCATGAATCGAGCATCAGTTTTTGAGTGGCATAAGAGATTCAAGGAAGGCAGGGAGTCTGTGATGGATGATGAGACGTGTGGGAGGAGTAAGGAAGTCAATACACTAGAGTTGATAGGCCAAAGGGTTAGTGTTAGGGTGAGAGTTACTATGTTGAGGTTTTAAGGGAGTTCAGGAAGAGATTCCGTTGGAAGAGGCCAGCACTCGTCAATTGGCATTTCCACCAGGACAATGCTGCACTAGTCCACAACTCCATCCTTGTCACAGACTATTTGATCAAGATGGGCATCAACACAGTTCCTCAGCCTCCCTATAGTCCACACCTTGTTCCCTGTGACAATCGCTTATTCCCTAAGCTCAGAGGCTGTCGTTATGAGACAATTGAGGAGCTGAAAGAGGCTGTGACGAAGTTCATTGACACGCTCACACAAGAGGACTTCCATGGAGCCTTCCAGAAGTTTTTGGAACGGTACAACAAGTGGATTGCAGGCGGAGGAGATTACTTCGAAGGAGACTAGAGTTTAATGTGTGTACTATCAATAAAAGTGCCCATACAAAAAAAGTCTGGAAACTTATCGTATGCACCTCGTATATATATATATATATATATATATATATATATATATATATACAGAATTTAAATATTGCTTTAAAAAGCGTGTGCATGGTATTCAGAACGTTTTAAAATGAACACGAATTAAAATCCTAAAAAAGGTACCCTTCGTTTCGGTCACTTATCTTCAGAGAATTATTTCAGTAACAATTGATTTTGTACTAGAGGAAATAAGCAAAAAAATGGTGACCAAAGTAAAACCCTGGAGTGGTGGTGGTGGGAACACTAAAAAAATTAGCGTAAGCCAGCAAAATTAGTATGGGTAATAGTGTTTTCTTCTGCTGATCCAAGAGAGTTATTAAAAGAAAAAGGCATGTAAAATTGCATCTGGGAACACAATTCCAGTTTGTATCTTTTAAAAAAATAAGTCATCATCAACATCATCATCATCATGTCGTGGTGGTAGCACGGACATCCCTGACCCTCTCTCGCCACATTTCCCTATCGTTCATCGCCATAGGCAGGTCTTCAGGACAACATCCCGTATCCTCGCATAGTTGCTGAATGTATGTTCGTGCTGGTCGTCCTGCTTTTGCACGGCCATGTGTGGGGGTCCATAAGAGTACATCACTTATGAGTTCGTCCCTGCTTCTCCAGTAGTGTCCAGCATGTCTGATGCTTCCAAAATGAGCTGCAGCTATCAATTTATTTCATTAAATCAGAAAAAAACACGTTTTATCAAGTCTTCTGAAAAAAAAAGCACAACTGCAAAACGTATTCCAAGAAAGCAGTGTCGGGTTGAGTTAGAAGAAAAAGAAAATATAGCCATGTTAGTTCAAGTGTATTTTTGAGACACATTACAATGCATAAACATTAACATGTTTGCATTGGGCTATTTTTGTTCAGTTTATTGGCAGTGTTATTGTTAATTGCCACTTAAGCAGAGCATTTCGCTATGGATTAATTGTTAGCAACCATATCTCACAGATCATTAATACTAAGTTGTAAGTTCTATTCACTATGGATACCTCATGCTTATGGGTTTGTAACAAGATTAAGCGATACTAAGTAAATATAAAAAAATTTAATTGGGATTTCAATTTTCAATGAGTGGGGCCTTTTTTGCCAAAACTCTGTTCAATGTATTTTTATGACATTTAATTGTGAAGTAACTGGAAAACTACAATTTGGTGTGTTTATACCTTACTGAGAACCCTACTCTGTGACAGCGTGCCTGAAAATCTAGACATAGTCAAAAACTTATAAATCAAACATAGTATATAGTCATCCACAGGCAGACTGTTTCGTTGTGTCACAATTCTTCAGTGTAGCAAGACACGCTGGACGCTCGAAACCCGCTCAACTTTACGCTAAATTTAGTATCATACCCCTCAGCCAACAAGCGAATCACGTCAGCTGGGGAGAATAGGCATTATATATATATATATATATATATATATATATATATATATATATATATATATATATATATATATATATATATATATATATATATATATATATATATATATATATATATATATATATATATATATATATATATATATATATATATATATATATATATATATATATATATATATATATATATATTATAAGGTATTAAGTTGTAGCTTTCGTTTGTTTACATTTATACCTTACCGGATACCAGAGTGCTCAAATCGTTCGAAGAGGTTTGCATTATACGAGTAGCAGCCGAAAATTCCTTCGCCAGAGTGCTCTACCCCCATGGGGGAGCGTATATATTGTCATCCACAGACAGACTGTTTCGTTGTATCACAACTCTTCAGTGATATATATATATATATATATATATATATATATATATATATATATATATATTATGTTTTAGTTTGGGTTCTTTATTTTATGGCATGTCAACCTTCGAGGTTATCTAATGCCAAAGCCATTCTTGTAAAAGAACAGTAGTGGTACTTTTCAACGCACAGCTCAGGAGATAAGGGTGTATATAACTTTGGTAAGAGTTCGAAAGTGAATGCAATATCGTGACTTGAGTTCGAAATCGCTTACTACGAAGTCGCAGTCCAGTACGTTTGCTATTATGCGATGGTAACACCCCTTTATATATATATATATATATATATATAAGTCATGCACGAATTTCCCCGACATTTATCCCTATCATCGATCGCTTCCGGTAGGTCTTCTAAACGATATCTAGTGTCCGCCCAGAACTGATATATGTGAGTCTTTACGGGTCGGCTAACACTGAAGTGTCCATGAGTAAGAACCTATAGGAGAACGTCGCTTACGAGTCCATAATTACTTCTTCAGAAGTGTTCCACATGTTTTGTTCATCTTACAAGGATGGTTTGTGAGATAGAAGGTAAGTGGCTGTACAGCTGGTGTTTTGTGTTGTGTCACCGTACGTATTTGTTCAGACCAGTATGTTGTGTTCTTGTGTAGTTCTCCTCATCTGCTCATCGGTATATCATATATATATATATATATATGTGTGTGTGTGTGTGTGTGTGTGTTATGATTGTTCATGGTGGTGGTTGTCATTTATGAAGATTTGTTTAGTTTACCACAAACCATGAGACGCCCAGTAAGCATCAATCTCACAAGCAATAATCTGCTATACCATCACGTTAACCACAACACCACACAATTAGCCCAGGGTAGTGATAAAATTTCGGTAGATTTATTACGACCATTTTCGATCCCAGGTTGAAGCCAAAATTTCGAACGTTTTTTTAAAAGAAGCAATAGATTTCTACAAAAAATACAGGCGCAACACAGTCTTCCTATCTCTCTATTGACCTTTTTAATCTTGAGCTACTTTTTGATTCTTCTTTTCTGTACCTATTCTTTAAAAGTTTCCTATAACCAACAAATATAAAAAAAAAACCGTTGAATATTCTTCTGATTCTATCAGCATTTAGAAATGTTTTCTTTCACTCAAGATATATTATTATGGTGTACGTTTTTGATACATTCTCGTGCGTATTTCTTTTTTAGGATAAAACTCCCCAAAGTTCCTTGTTTCTAGACAACTCGTGAACCAACTGGGTTCGCATTGTAACTGTGATCCATGATGATATTGATGCTTCTATTTTGGAATAAATTCTTATAAGCATTTCATTTTTTGTTTTTGATATAGAAGATTCGATGAAAAAAGAAATATAACCCACCCATATGCAGACCCCACTAAATTATCACTAAGTTGCTCATTGGAGTGGAAATTATGGTTCTGTATTTCAAAGAGAGGCCATGTTACGTGTATTATTCTAATATGAATCTCGTTTTAATGAGTTGTTTTTGATGGCATACAGTTAAATATATACATATTTAGAATTTTAGTAATAGATAAATAGAAAGATAGATATGAATAGACTGAGATAGATAGATTGATAGATAGATAGATTGATAGATAGAAAGATGGATAGATAGATATGAACGTACTAAAAATAATGTTCGGCATGAATGTAGATTTATATATATTTATATATATATATATGAATGTAGATTTATATATATATATATATATATAAGTAAAGTTGACGACCGTTGTCGAGGGTAACTCGAAGGCTCCCTTTTCAATAGCTTCTACACCCTTGATGCGTACCTTGTAATGCTGAGTGTTAAGCAAGGTGGCATCAAGTACTATTTGTTAAGTGTTTGGTATGACTCGACCTGGGATTGAACCGTGGTCGCCTGGACCATTCGCGAACGCTCTGCTCCTTTACTCCCAAATACATATTTACATACGCATACACACATACACACTTATATATATATATATATATATATATATATATATATATATATATATATATATATATATATATATATATATATATATATATATATATATATATATATATATATATATATATATATATATATATATATATATAGATAGATAGATAGATAGATAGATAGAAAGTAAAAGAAGTGTTGGCAAAAAACAAAAGAGATTATTTAGGTTTTTCTTTGTCAGATTTAGTTGAATGTTAAAAAGAAAGAACGACCAGGGGAGAGAGACAAGAGAGACTACGAAAAAGAAAGATAATGACGAATACAAATGGTAAATAAAACACCCACACACACATCTCCACCTCACCCACGCCCACGCACCCACCTTTACACCCCCTACAAATATACACACACACTCATACATATACGAACCAATATCCTTATTCATACGCATATTTTTTTAATTAATTAATAAAAACACACACACACATACGCACGTACGGACACAAATACTACACAGTAGGAATATTTCGATTGAAAGAAGGCGGGTCTATGATACAACATATACATTTATATACCTTTATACATACCTATGCTGAAACGAAGGTATGAATTAACGTCCGTCCAAATTCTAAAGTAGCTTAATGTGCCCGCCAAAGCCGAAAGAGATTCATACACTCAACATTGAGGCATTTAGCAGACGACAATTATTGACCGTCCCGACATGTCGTAAGTAAAGAAGTAGAAGCCAACGTTATGAATAACGTTTTAAAAGATTCAAACAAGACAAAGTACATATTAAAAAAGAGCCTAAATCTATCTATCTATCTATCTATCTATCTATTTCTGTTTTCATATCCCTGAATGCATATGCTAATAGAAGGATTTGCTTTACTATTTATATTTCGATTTTAACTCTGTGAATCGCTTGCCTGTGTGCCAGACTAGGCCACACACACACAGAGAGAGAGAGAGAGAGAGAGAGAGAGAGAGAGAGAGAGAGAGAGAGACACACACACACACACACATATATATATATATATATATATATATATATATATAATGCTGGATCAATAAGTGTGTGACTTTGAACAGTATTTAGCTGAATTTCATTTAATTTTTTATGATATTATGTTGAGCAGAGCAGTGTTACTTTCTTTCCTTTTTCTTTTCCTTTTCCTTTTTCTCGTTCGCTACACATAACATTTTCTTTTGTCTTTTTTTTCTTGTTCACTTTCTTTTTCTTTTATTGAGGCCCAGTCTTTCTTTCTCTCTCTCCTCCTCTTTCTTTTTAGTTACCTTTTCTTTTCTTTTTTCCAATAACTGTCGTTTTCTCTATGGTCCATGTTCATAACATACCGACTGTATTCGCCGTTAAATACTTGACGACAGGCGTGCCGTTAGCCACTTCAGTCAGTTCGAAAAATTAAAGAAGTCTGGTTTGTAATTATCTGGGATGTTTTTAGATAATGTCATTTTCAAATAGCCCCTTGTCCATTTTAATCAGCTGTAGGCCACGTACATGGTAGCCATTTTAATTCTTACTGATTCTGGTTCAGATATATGTGTGGGATAAGATCTTCGGAGATATAAAGCCAAGTCCAATTGTTGGAAAGAGTCTGATTCGCAGATAAGCAACTTAAAAAGCAAAAACAAATAAGAAAAGGTATCAATAAAAGCTATAAAAAAACAAAAAAGAAAAAGAAAAAAGAAAACCCATAAAAACAAAGAAATGCAACCGAAAGAATTATATATATGTATATATATATATATATATATATATATATATATATATATATATATATATATATATATATATATATATATAAGCCCAAAGCATTTAAATTGCTTTTATCATGTAAAACCCTCATCCCACTACCGAAAAATAAAACGGACCCCCCCCAAACCCCCAAACAAACAAAACAACTAAAAGAAAACGATTAAAAAACATCCTAAAATAAACAAACAAGTAGAAACAAAAAATCAAAACAAAACAAAAGAATAAAAAAGCAAAAAGAACAAACAAACAAAAAACAAACAACTAAACCAAGATACCTTCCAAAACCTCCTAAAACAAACAAACAAACAAACAAACAAACAAACAAAGACATCCCCTCAAAAAGCAAAAGATCTTTCCCACAAAAACAAAACAAAAACGAAAAAAGAAAAACCCCAAAAGAACAAAAAACAAAGGTACCCCTCAACCCACAAAACAAAACAAAACCAGAAAAAAAAAATCAGTAAATAAATGCTACCAAAAGCATTATTAATATTCCCCCCCCCAAAAAAACAAACATCCAAAATATAGAATTGCATTTATCACGACAAGAGGTTAAATAGAAAAACGAGTTCATTTCTTTCTTTTTAATTACGTATCAACCTTCGAGGGTTATTTCATGCCAAACCTCTCTTTGTTGAAGGACAGTAGTGATACTATTTAACCAATAGCTGAGTTAATGAAAGAGTTCAAATCTTCCTCAAAGTTCCTTAATGAACGTAATAGCGTGACCGAAGTTCGAGGTCACTTACTTCGAGACCACAGTCCAGCATCTTCAACCGCTATGCTAATAAGACTCACCAAAAATGAGTTCAATACGAAAAGAAATGCCCAATTATAAACCCACAATGGATACTAACGCGGTAAAATGTAAAATTTGCCTGTCACCCAACTCAGAAGTGGTATTTAACTTTTCACAGAAGGGAAGGATATTTGTAGCGACTCGACTCCTTCTCTATAGATAGGATGTGTAACAAGATCAATTTCTAAGCGCCACTAATTTGGTATGAATATTTGTATATAATTCGATTCGATGATGACTCGGAACAAAGCCAGTGGGTTGGAGTTATCGTGGCGTTGTGGCTAAAGTGCTCAAACGCAACATCGTAGTCAGCAAGTTCAAACTCCAGTCGCGCTATTATGTTCATTTTCGGATTAATACCCTTAGGAAAGGTATGAACCCCTTTATATCTCTAGCTATGTGTTAACAAATACATCTATTTCTTTACTAGGATGACTTTTGCATAAGATAAAACACAAAGGTTGATATGTCATTAAAAAAACACAAAAACAAACAAAACCATGAACCTAAACGAAGCTTAGAAAATGATCAACTTCGGTGTGTAAAACCAGCCACACTTTTGAGATGAGTTGATAAATGAAGAATAGTGAATTCGTACCCCAAAATTCTCCCAACATTCCTCGGGTTGTGTCTTCCTTCTCTTAGACCGGTTGCTTCAACAAAGCTAAAAAAACTAGCCGACAAAAACTTAATATTTAGTTGCAATATCAATGTTCTGAAAGCCAGTGTATAAATGATATTCACATCAATTATAAACCAGAAAACACTTAATATTTAGTTGCAATATCAATGTTTTAAAATACAGTGCAGAAAAGACATTCACCTCTATTATAAACCGACAAACACTTAATATTTAGTTGCAATATGAATGTTTCAAATCTAGTGTATATATGACATTCACATCCATTACGTACCGGCAAACAGTATTTAGTTGCAATAACAATATCTAAAAAGCTTGTGTATATATGACATTGACACCCATTACTAACCGGCAACAGTTAATATTTAGTTGTAATATCAATGTTTTAAAGGTCAGTGTATATATGACATTCACATACATTACAAACTGGCAAACACTTAATATTTAGTTGCAATATCAATGTTTTAAAAGCTAGTGTATATAGGACATTCACATCTATTACTAACCGACAACACTTAATATTTAGTTGCCATATCTGTTTTAAAATCAGTGTATATATGAGATTCACATCCATTTCAAACCGGCAAACACTTAATATTTAGTTCCAATATCAATGTTTTAAAAGCTAGTGTGTATATGACACTCACATCAATTATAAACCGGCTAACACTTAATATTTCGGTGCAATATTGATGTTTTAAAATCAGCGTATATATGACATTACACATTCATTAAAAACCGGCAAATACTTAATATTCAGTTGCAATATCAATATTTTAAAAGCCAGTGAATAAATGACATTCAAATCCATTACAAACGAGCAAACACTTAATATTTTGTTGCAATATCAATGTTTTAAAAGCTAGTGTATATATTAATTTGACACCCATTACAAACCGACAAACAGTTAATAATTAGTTGCAATATCAATGTCTTGAAATCTAGTGTATATATTACATTCAAATCCCTTAAAAAACGACAAACACTTAATATCTAGTTGCAATGTCAATGTTTTAAAAGTCAGTGTGTAAATGACATTCAAATCCATTACAAACCGGCAAACACTTAAGATTTTGTTGCAATATCAACGGTTTAAATGACAGTGGGTATATGATATTGACATCAATTATAAACTGGCAAACACTTATTATTTAGTTGTAATATCAATGTTTTAAAATCCAGTGTATATATGATATTCACATCCATTAGAAACTGGTAAATACTTAATATTTAGTTGCAATATCACTGTTTTAAAAGAGAGTGTATAAATGACATTCACATGCATCATAAACCGGTACACACTTAATATTTAGTTGCAATATCAATGTTTTAATAGCTAGTCTATGGACCCCCACATATGGCCGTGCAAAAGCAGGACGACCAGCTCGAACTTACATACAGCAACTATGTGAGGACACAGGATGTAACCCTGAAGACCTGCCGGAGACGATGAGTGATAAGGAGAAGTGGCGAGAGAGGGTCAGGGATATCCGTGCTGACGGCACGACATGATGATGATGATGTATATATGAGAGTCACATCCATTACACACCGGCAAACACTTTATATTTAGCTTCCATATCAATATTTTAAAGGGTAGTGTGTATATGACATTCACATCAATTACATGCCGGTAAACACTTAATATTTAGTTGCGCTATCAATCTTTTAAAAGTCGGTGTATATATGACATTCACATCCATTACACACCGGCAAACACTTAATATTTAGTTGGAATATCAATGTTTTGATTGTCAGTGTATATATGGCATTCACATCCATTACAAACCCGCAAACAATTGATATTTTGTTGCAATATCAACGTTTAAAATCAGTGTATATATGACATTCACATCCATTACAAACCGTCAATCACTTAATATTTAGTTGCGATATCAATGTTTTAAAAATCAGTGTATATATGACATTTCCATCTATTACAAACCGGCAAACATTTAATATGCAGTTGCAATATCAATGTTTTAAAAATCAGTGTATATATGACATTTCCATCTATTACAAACCGGCAAACACTTAATATGCAGTTGCAATATCAATGTTTTAAAAGTCAGTGTATATATGACATTTCCATCTATTACAAACCGGCAAACACTTAATATGCAGTTGCAATATCAATGTTTTAAAAGTCAGTGTATATATGACATTTCAATCTATTACAAACCGGCAAACACTTAATATTTTTTGCAATATCAATGTTTTAAAAGCTAGTGTAACAATGATATACACAGCCATTTTTAACAGGTAAACTCTTCATCTTTAGTTGTCTGAATTTCTGTTACAAAGCTTGATGATTTTATCATTAAGGGTTTTGGTCTATTATCTTCATCTTCATTGTTATTTCCACAACGTTTCGGCCGATATGTTCTCCGGCCTTCTTCATGTGTTTGTCGAATGCGGGAGCCCTCATGGAAATTCGAACTACGTCCTTTATTGAATGCACGGGGGTCACCAGTTCTGATTCCGTTAGCCATAAGTGGGGACAAATGTTAAGTATTCCTGTATTGTTACTCGCCTGCCGTCGGGATTGATCCTGCAACCTCCAGATGATTTTCTCCTTCGAAGCTTAGGTAACCAACGCCTATAACCGTTACGCCACGTAGTTCGAAGTTTCGTGAAGGTACCCGAGTTCGACAAACTCCTGAAGACGGCCGGAGGACATATCGGTCGAAACGTTGTTGAAATAACAATAAAGATGAAGACAATAGTCTGAAAACCCTTAATGGTAAAAATCTTCATATTTAGTTGCAATATCAATAACAGTCGATATGATCATATCGTTAATTATTTTAAACAATATCTCAAACTAATTAATTTGAACTATAGATCGCTCCCAAACAGATACTAACACGGGTCAGAGTAGACGTGGAAGTAATGACAATGAAAGAGTAACTTCATACTCCCCAGAGAGCTAGAAATAGAGCCTCACCACTGGATGAAACTTAGTATCATAAACAGGACACTCTTTTTTTGGTGGTGGTGTTTGTGGCGTTTGTCTTACCCCTTTGCAATGCATCCTGTGGGCAATTCTTGGCTTGACTGATAGGATATTTTTTTTTCATCTAGCGACTTTCAAACCTCACACAGAGTAAAGCAATCTACAACGTTTCAGCGTACCATCTAGCACGATACTATCAACAAGAGCGGGTACCATTCCACAGCTTCGATCCCGTAGAATAAGCACCGAAAAGTAGCACCTTCCGAAGTATTAGAAAACTTTTGACTCCCCCTAGTAGTTAGAAATAATAACTTCTGCCACTTGCTATCTTTATAAAAACAATAAACAGCATAAATAAATAAATAGATAGATAAGTTCATATTAATTGGCAGATGGTTGTGGTTTATCGTAGATTAAATCGTCCCAATACTGAAACAGTTGCATCTTATTTTTCATTGGCTTGAACCATTTCAGATAAACACGCAGCGTGACTTTTCTGTTTCTCGTAACTATTAGTTCTCAGTAAATAAAACGTAAATGAAGATACATCGATGCGTGCATCGGTTGCATTCGTTTGTTTTTTCGTCATACCTTTGAGAAGATCAGCCAAACCAATTATTGTTCTATTCCTTTAAGAGTTTTTCACACCATCGTTAGCTGGTAGTTTCTCACAGGAGTTTGAATGACAGAAAGTCTCATCAAGTCTCCAGGACTCTTCTTAGTATTCAGGCTGAACTTTATAATGCTGTAATCTAGATGGTCACCACTTATTCACTAATTTCTTAGTCTTCCTGTCCCTTTGGGGATGGTTCCAAGTGTAGCAGTCATAATTGGTATCACCGTCACCTTCGTGTTCCATATTTTTTTTAGTTCTTTAACGATGTCTAGATATTTATCTATCTTTTTGTTTTCTTTTGATTGTACCCTGTGCTCAGCCGGATCGGCCAAGTCCACTATTCAACAGGTTCTCTTTTTATGGTTGACAATCACTAAGTCTGGTCGTCTGGCCGAGATTAGGGGATCTGTTTTTATCTCCAAATCCCAGAGGAGTTTGTGCGTCTCATTTTCCAGGATGGATTCTGGGTTGTGCATGTATCACTTGTTCGTATGGTAAAATTTAAACTTCTTGCACAATTCCCAGCGGATCACCTTTCCCACCCAGTCGTGTGTGTTTAGTATTATTCTCTTTTTTTGCACTAATTTACTGTATTTACTTATTATGTGATTGATCGTTCCATTTCGATCGCCACATAATCAACATTTGCTATAAAACAGTTTGATGTCGTCCATGTACATTCGGTGATTGATCTTTTCTTTCGATTTAGTGAGTTTATATCCGTCAGCGTATTTCCTAAGTATATGACTGAGTGGTATAATCGCAATCACAAACAGTAATGGTGATAGTGCATCTCCCTGGAAGATACCTCTCTGAATTTTCACTTTAGCTGGGCTTTTTCCTCCTGCAGTCACTTCTATTCTTCAGTTTTCCATGGTTTTCTCGATAAACTTTTATTATAATTTGTGGTGAACATTCCTTCTTCCCCCACTTCCCCTTTCGTTGTAAAATGGACTGTTCATGTTTATAAGTTCCGTTTATACTAGTTACTCATATACGCTGAATAAAGCAGACCAGACATTCGTATATGCCGATATTTGTCGCTGCCTCCCACCAGACACGACTTGACACAAGGTCAAAAGCCCGAAGGCCAATTAAAGTGGGGATAAAGGGGAGGGGAAGGTCGGGAGCGAGCCGAGACTCGAACCCTGCTTGTCTGTGCTGCTCATCGGCTCACTTAGTGCAATGTGAGCCTGATGAGGCAAGCAGTTTCACGAACCCAAATGTGGGTCCGGGCACGTATGCCAGTTTGCGGCTTAAACTAGACGCATGGTCTAGTGCCGTACAAGGGGGACAAAGGAGACAAAAATGCAGCTCGCCCACCCGAAGGTAGCCTAGTCGAAACTAGGTGCCTAATTAAAGGCCCCAAGTCTGCCATTGTTCCTTTTCCAGGGCCACGCTCCGGACCGAAGTCCAGAACAGGCCCCGGGGCATTCGCCGGAGCGTGCCCCAGACATTCGTATATGCCGTGTTGTTCTGGTCTGCACGGTCTTTAGTTGGTGTGTCTCTAGTTCGTCGGTCGTAGCAATCTGACATGGGTGCCGGGGGCGCCCAGCATTCGGGTCACGCCACCAAGATTGACACTCCTTGGCCCTTTGGGTCCGTTCCTCTAGGCTCTCACCTTGTTCAGCAGGGCTTGTTTTATCGTCTAGCGTATGAGGCATCCCCTTTTAGGGGAATGCTAACTGGGCCCAAGGCATTTTTGGAGCCGCCGGGCGTGTCTGGATTATGGCCTTGCGCCCGGTTCCCACATTAAAAAGACCTTGTGCCGCATTTTGATACTTGTTGGGTATTGAATAAATACCTATATGCTGAATAAAGCCTAAATAAGGTTACTCCGCTTCGTGTCTATTATTCATTACAATTTATTCCGCTTATATCTCCTCTTAAAATATGAACAGAATTCTGACTCCTCAGATATTTGAAACTCTCCCCAGTTCGAGTAATGTTATAAAGTATTGGATGCACTGGTTTACCACTTTTGAGAATTTGCTGTAAAGCATGGAACAATATGCTCCCGACCAACGAACGTTGCTTCTAAACTTTATAGGCCCTTCAGTGTATGAGTTAATTTCTGACAGTTCAGACTACAAGAGAGCCATCACTAAACTCGAGCAATTATATGACAAAGCTAAGAATGAAACCATATCAGATATGTACTATCGACGCGTCGACAAAAAACAAAAGAGACGCGAGACGAATATCTTCTAAAATTGAGGCGTTTAAGCGAGAATTGCAACTATAAGGCAGTCAGTGCTGCGGAACATAGAGCCGAATCCATAAGAGATGCCTTCATAAGTAAACACTTGTCCATTAATATTCGACAACGACTACTTGAAAATGTAATCCTGGACCTCACTACTGCGTTTGACCAAGACTGTGCTCTTAAACAAGCTCAGAAAAGTTCAAAGTCCGACTCTATCTTTCAAAAAGTTTTTAGTGCTGCAGACCCCTCTGAGGATAACCCCCGTGACCCGAACAAGAACATAATATCCACAACGTCTTCTAGAATTCAAAATTGTTTCTTTTGCGGAAACAAAAGGCTTCCTTGCGGTGACTGTTTAGCTCGGAACGCCTTGTGTCGAAGATGTGCCAAAATCAGCCATTATGCTAAAGTATGTAATTCTAGGACTTCTGCGACTCTTCATTCTCTTAATTCTGTGGTAATGGCAGGATCGCCTACAGATTTGTTTGCTGCAACTACCCCGATAAAAATAAATGGGAAGAAGTTCAGAGCTCTCATGAACACTGGGAGTACCGAGAGCTTTATATGAGAATCGCTGGTTCGTCTGCCGGAGAATAATCCCGTGTCAATGGCGTCGACTTATCTTATCTCTCAAACGTCAGGTTATTGCCTGGTAAATATGGAAGTGAAAAGGCAAAAATATTTCGATATTACACTGTGCTTCCTGATTTGTGTTTTACTGTCTTTCTTGGGCAAGATTTTATGGGGTAACACGAAAGAATCTGCGTGAAATTTGATGAAAAGAGACTCCCACCTTAAATGTATGCAGACTGACTATTTTTCTCTTCCAACCCGACTCTTTGGTAATCTTGCTCAGAATTGCAAACCGATAGCTGTTAAATCTCGAAAATACAGTAACCAAGATAAAGAATTTTTGTTACTGAAGTAAATAGACTGTTTTTCGAGTGAATTATTGAGCTCAGCTCGTCTCCTATGTCGTAGTGACCACTAACGAATGACATGAAAAGAGAATGGTAGTCGACTATTCTCAGACGGTAAACAGATTCACTACGTTGGATACCTACCCTTTACTAATGAACGAAGAACTGGTAAATAAGGTGGCACAGTACAAAATCAATAGTTCCGTAGATTTGAAATCCGCTTACCATTAGGCTCTAATATCTGAAAAATATAAAATTTATACTGCATTTGAAGCAGGTGGAAAACTATATCAATTCTGAAGGATACCGTTTGGAGTAACTAACGGAGTTGCTTGCTTTCAAAGGATAATTGATAAGTTTATAGCTGACAATTCACTCTCCTACATATTAATCTACAAATAATTATCAGTGGAAAGAGTCAGGAAGTGAACGATGAGAACCTCAATAGATTTACGGAAGCAACTAAGAAATTTAATTTAATTTACAATCATAATAAATTCCTCATTGAACCAATCTGGTAGACCAGTAGCCTTCTATTTTAAAACTTTAAGTATTTGCGAAAGAAAATATTCTTCTATGGAAAAGAAGCCCAAACTATCGTCGACACCTTACATAAATCGAGTCACTACTTAACTCGACGTCACTTCACTCCACTTACTAATCAGAGATCAGTGGCATTTATGTTTGATTCAAAACAGGCTAGGAAGATAAAAAAAAAATGATAAAATCCAAAGGTCGAGGGTCGAATTTGCCGGTTATAGTTTCGATATTAAATATCGCCCATGGGAGAGATAATGTTATTGCAGATACGTTATCTCAGACATATTATTCTGCTGTAAATTTGAACACCCTTGAGAAATTACACAACTCTCTTTGTCACCCCGATGTTACTCGAACGGTGCATTTTGTTAGGTCGAGGAACCTTCCTTTCACCGTAGAGGATGTAAAGAGATTATTTGCCCTTTGCATTATATATGCCGAACACAAGCCTCGATTTTATCGACTTGATGCTCAGCTTCTCATTAAAACAACCATGTTTTTTGAAAGGCTCAACCTTACTTTCTAAGGACCTTTGCTGTCTTCTCGTAACCGGTTTCTATTTACAGTGATAAACGAATATTTTCGCTTCCTCTTTGTCTTTGCTTATCCTGATATGTCGTCGCAAATAGTTATTAAATGTCACACCCAACTCTTTGTCATCTTCATTATGCCGATGTACGGGCATTCGGATCGGGGTCCCTGTTTCATGTCGACTGAAGTGAAAACCTTACATGGGTACGGAATTTCAAGTAGCCGTACCACTCCATATATAACCCCCCAAAGTAATGGACAGGGTGAGAGGCATAATGGCATATTGTAGAGAGCAATAACTCTAGCACACAAAACACAAAGCCTACCAAAAAATCAATGGGATAATGTTTTGCATTCAATCTACATTCAATTCGCACCCTAATTTCGACAGCTACAAATGCTACTCCTCATGAACGACTACTCAACTATCCGTGTCGATCCTCACGTGGCTGTTCTGTTCCAACATGGCTATTGACATCAGGAAAGATTCTCTTGAAACGACATGTCTGACAAACGAAGTATTACCCTATTGTGGAGGAGGGAGAACTTAAAGAAGCTAATCGTCGTTATGCGCACATTCATCTTCAAAACGGCAAGGAAACCACGGTATCACTCCGAGATCTCCCTGCTGGTCTTGTGCCAAACTATTTTCCTGAAATACAAGACTGACTTTTCCACTCAAAACTCTGAGACATTAGATCCCGAACGGAAGATTCCAACACCTATTAAGACTAAATCTTATACAGTTACACCAGTAAAAGAAATCGCAACTTTTTTACGTCGATCAGAGTGTTCGTGTAAACCTTCTGACCGCGTAATGTATGAGGAAATAATTTACTATTTTTCTTAAATCGGATAAGGTTTAAAAATATGATATTAAAAAAAAATCAAATAAATCCCACTGGGATCTAATTATTTCTTAATGTCGATGGGCTGAGTGCCACTAACAATTTCTAGTGGCAGGGGAGATTGTGGTGAACATTCCTTTCCTCAAATGCCTTTCATTGTAAAATGGACTGATCATGCTTATATGTCTTGTTTATACTAACTGCACATACTAGGTGGTAATTTACTAAGCATTTTGCTTAGATGTAGCACAAGGCCGCACGAATGGGGCACCCAATGAGAATCGAACTCACTCGTGCAGGTTTGCTAGTCTACCTTGCTAACCATTACACCACCCGAAGTGCCCAACTGCACATACTAGGTGAATTCAATAAGTTTCCAGACTATTTTTGTACAGACATTCAAAATTGTCGTAGACTCTTGAATATTCAGTATGTTATTGCTATACATCTAATGAGATGACTGACCAATTTTTATGATTTCAGGTTCAAATCAACAGCTGCAGCTGGAATTGGAATACGCCCTACTAAACCCTGATTGTTACCGCTGGTGAATTTCAAAAATGTAATCTGGACGTGAGGACACTTTAGAAGAACGATATACAATAAAATTCTGTTTTAAACTTGGAAAAAAATGCCACAGAAATGTATGGAATACTTCAGATTGCTTTTGGAGTATCTTTCATGAATCGAACATCAGTTTTTGTGTGGCATAAGAGATTCAAGGAAGGCTGGGAGTCTGTGAGGGATGATGACAGGTGTGGTAGGAGTAAGGATGTCAATACACCAAAGTTGATTGGCCAAAGCGTTAGGGTTACAATGTTGAAGTTTTAAGGGAGTTCAAGGGAGGCCAGCACTCTTCAGATCGGGTCAGTGGCATTTCCACCAGGACAATACCCCAGTCCACAACTCCATCCTTATCCCAGACTATTTGACCAAGATGGGCATCAAGACAGTTCCTCAGCCTCCCTATAGTCCAGACCTTGCTCCCTGTGACTTTTCGTTATTCTCTAAGCTCACAGGCTGTCGTTATGAGACAATTGAGGAGATGAAAGAGGCTATGACGAAGGACTTCCATGGGACCTTCCAGAAGTTTTTGGAGCGGTATAACAAGTGCATTGCAGCCGGAGGAGATTACTTCGAATGGGGACTAGGGTTTCATGTGTGTACTATCAATAAAAGTACCCATACGAAAAAAGTCTGGAAACTTATTTCATGATCCTCGTATATATTGAATAAAACATACCTGACTTGTTCTGGTCAGCTCGGTTCGGTTTGTCGGTCAAGGCCCCCTGATATGGGTACCAGGGAAGCTCAACATTCGTGTCATGCTGCTAAGATTGACACTCCTTGGGCTTCAAGGGGCCGTCCCACAGACTCTCACCTATTTCGGCAGAGCTTGTTTTATTGCTTGGCGCCAGAGATCTCTCCTTTTCAAGAAATACCGACGGGCCCAAGGCGTATCTGGGCTATGCTCCTGTACTCGGCTCCTACGTTAAAAAGGTATGGTGCCGCATTTTGGCACTTGTTAGGCACCGAATAAATACCAATATGCTGAATAAAGCCTAAATTGTTGTATATTGACCTCCGACCCGGCCAAACATGCCATTCCAAAGACGGCGGAAGTTGCATATTCCGTTGGCGTAGGCGGGCTTGGCTGACAATGTGGGACTGGATTAAAAGCCCACGGTACAGTCACAAACTGATGCACCGGAAGAGGGTGACCTGTGAACTGCATAACAGTAATTTCTGCTCAATGATGATCAAAACATGCCATTCCAAAGACAGTGGAAGTGGCATATTCCGTTGGCCATTTATGGGAAGAGATTGAGTGGGCGTCGAACTATTATATAACTCAGTGCACAGGAAGTTGAATGAGAGTTGGAGAAATGATGATGTAGAGAAAACAGCACCCAGCAGAAGGGGCCCTCGCGACCCCCGATTGAGCAGTTGGAGATCAGATGAGTTGGAGATAAGATGCAGTAGAGAAAACCAGCACACAGAGAGGCTGGTCCCCCAGGCCCCCGGTTGAGCAGTTCAGGAGAACGGGAAGGAAACACAGTTATGGCCATAGGAGTGGGGGTCAATATGTTGCAGTTCTGTTCGGTCATCAACTCCCTCTCACACACAACCCTTTCAAATAAAGTGAGAGGTATATTTTTTCTAAAGAGACTGTGTCACTCGTCTTTATTGTGTCGTCGTTATGATTCTACATGCAGATGTATATGTATATGTATTATGTGTTTGGATAGTTGGTCATGGTGGTGACTATACAACAAAATAAGGTTTTTCTACTTCGTGTCTTTTATTTATTATATTATTAATATTTTACTCATTTGAAAGTTTTTCACACCAGCATTAGTTGATAGTTTTTACTGGAGTCTGAATGACAGCAAATGTCCTCAAGTGTCCAGGATTCTCCTCAGTATTCTGGCTGATGTAAAAAATGCCGTAGTTTGGACGGTTTCCACTCGTCCTCTTATTTCCAAGTCCTCCGGTTCATGTACCAGTCTTTTGGTGATAG
This sequence comes from Sepioteuthis lessoniana, assembly GCA_963585895.1. Lineage (NCBI taxonomy): Eukaryota > Metazoa > Mollusca > Cephalopoda > Myopsida > Loliginidae > Sepioteuthis > Sepioteuthis lessoniana. The sequence continues at coordinate 66,645,282 of OY757937.1, read as the reverse complement.
TGCTGAGTGCGCCATTTACAATTGGTATCACCGTCACTTTTATGTTCCATAACTTATTCATTTATCTAGCAAGGTCTAGGTACTTATCTCTCTTAACTTTCCTTCAGTTTTACCCTGTTATCAGCTGGAACGGCAAAGTCCACTATTCGATAAGTTTTCTTTCTTTTTTTGTTGTTGATGGTCGCTTGGTTTGGTCGTCTGGCCGAAAGTAGATGATCCGTTTGTATCTCAAAATCCAAAAGAATTTTGTGCGTCTTATTTTCCGGGGCGGATTATCATTATTATTATTATTATTATTATTATTGGCGAGTTTTTCCCAACACGAGAAAAAATGGACAAAAATTGATAAACGCTGAATATTCTTCGCACAATGTGAAAAATGATTGTATGTCGGAGGCTCTAAAGTAGAAAGGAGAAGGTTAAAAATAATAAAGAAACTTTTGTTATTACTGTTGGGTATCACCCACCTTTTCCCAAATAATGAACTAGTCCAGCTGCCATATATAGCAGTAGCTACTAATACCAGGGCAGACTAGAAGGTTGTAATTTACTAAGCTTTTTGCTTAGATGTAGCACAAGGTCGATTGAATGGGGCACCCAATGAGAATCAAACTCACTCGTGTAGGTTTGCTAGTCTAACATGCTAACCTTTACGCCATTCGAGGTGGAATAGTATTAGAGCGTTGTAGACTGGAGATCGCACTACATCACCTTACTTGCTACCGTAATAACGGAAGTCAATACTATCGTTGGACTATATCTTTATTCTGTATTCACTAATCCTATGTTCTTGTCTACAAATAGTCTCTCTATTGTATATACCTTTTCCGGAGAATATATCTCAATTTCCTCTCATATCGTGGTTTGTCCTTTATCTAATATTACAAGCGTTTACTAACCAGAACGCAACAATTACAAAGGACTATATCACAAATCAGTTATGAATTGGTCCCGAGATATAGGATAGGTCCTACGTTTCATCATCATCAAGTCGTAGATTTCCCTGGCTCTCTCTCTCCACCCGTCCCAATCATCCATCGTTCCCAACAGGTTTTCAAAACTGCATCCTAATTCTGCTGATGTAAATAAGTTATTGCTGGTCGGCCAACACTGGCACGTCCATATGAATGGGCCTATAGAAGAACGTCATTTATGAGTTCGTCCTTGCTTCTCCAGCCGTGTCTCACGTGTTTTGTTTGTCTTTCTTGAATGGTTTTAGAAATGGGAAATAAGTAGCCGTACAGCTGTTGTTTCGTAGGATGTTGCTTCCAGGATTTGTTCCATATAGCTCATAGCACTCTTGTGCAGGTCTAATCTAACTTTTTTTCTATGCTTTTTCATGTCGTGCATCCGTAAAGTAGTATTGACACAATCACTACTTGGAAGAAATCCCTTTTAATTTTATCAAATAGATCAGGAAGCATCCCCCTAAAGGTCCGACCAAGTTGTTGCACAATAACAAAAGACTGATAGCGTTAAAAATAATAGCAAGAATGTAAGTCTTCCTAAAATGCTGAAAGAGAAATAGTTATATATGAAACAGTTTGAAACAGATTTCAAGGCAGTAAAAATGAAATTAAAAAAAAACCCTCAAAAACTTTTCGATTTAACAAAATTTAATAAAAATAGTAATAAATTGAACTTTGGAGTAGGGTCAAAAATGCACAAAACCAATTGTGGCACCATAAAAGAGAAATTGCAGTATTAATGAAATTAAAAAGAATTTCATCTAGAAGAAAAGTCCTTTCACAATATAGGAAAATAAAAAGAAAATAGGCGATTTATTATTAACTTGGTCAGCTTGGTAACATAAATAAAACAAATATAAATATAAATATATCTATGCAAATCAACGCAATAATAAAGATATATGAAAATCAATGCATGAAACAAAAATAAAAACAACAAAAAACAACAAAGCAACAAGAAAGGAAATAAAAACAAACAAAACAAAACCAAACCAAAAATCAAAAATAAAAAGCAAAATAATCAAAAACAAAAGTAAAAAAAGAACTAAAAAAAAAACAAAAACTAAAAACAAACAAACCGAAAAACAAAAAACAAAAAAACAAAAAGAGGATGATTATTATTAACAGAATGACTACTTAATCAGGTTCTAATTTTAATAGTGAAACTTTTGATTTATGGCGACATTTGCATAGTAATTCAGTGTGTTTATTTAACAGAACATCTTTATTGTGAAAAAGCAAAATCTAAAATATTTCTCCTAAACAAATTGCAATGTGGTTCACAGTCAGAACATGCCTTGGCATGCTTGACAATAGACTATCTAATCTTAGAAGAAACATCTACCTTGTCTTTCATATGCATATATATATATATATATACTATCTGTCTCGTTAGCTTTCTAGCTGTTTACCTTGCTGTGTATATGTGTTTGTGTATATATATATATATATATATATATATATATATGTATATATATTTAGAGTCTGAATGAGAGAGAGAGAGTGTGTGGGGTATGTGTCGAAGTGTGTGCAGAGATGTGTGTTTATAGGCAGATAACAAACCAATCAAAAAAGCGCCTGTTTATAAAATAAAGGTTTATTGATGCAAAGATATAAATAATATGGCGTAGAGCAAAGAATGCGTGATAAATAAAGAAAGTTTAAAGAAATAAAAAATCTTATTGAAATACGACCAAACGATGGAAAGTTTAACAGCAAAAGAGAGGATCGCAAGAGAAATTTGTAAGAAAAAATAAAAAAAGGACGGACAGAGAGAGAGAGAGAGTGAGTGAGCTAGGTGGCGAGAGAATTTCGGAAAGGTCGACTGAGCAAAGAGTTAAGGGAAGATAGATAAACAGATGTATGAAATGAAAGAAAAAAAAAAAAAAACAAGAACTGAAAAAAAAAAAAAAGGAAAAAAAGAAAAGAAAAGAAAAAGAACAAAACCAAACGACAGAGATAAGGACCTATAAAGAGAAAATTGTTTTAGCGAACAACGAGAATGTGCGAACCAGGGGAAAAATGGAGGCTGATGAGAAAACATTAGGGAACGAGACAAATAAGTCACAAGAATATGACTAGTGAAAGGCATGCCGGGAATGAATGCATTGCCGTGTGGTCGGATGGAACGCAAAGGAGACGTAGGGAGAGGGAAAATAAATATAAAATAGTGCGTAGGTGCAAGTAAAATTACAAACTTTATACGTAGTCCATTTTTCATTGTATTACTTGAAAAGATTGTTTGTTTTGTTGTTTAATGGCACATCAACCTTCTTGGGTTATTTAATGCCAAATCCTCCCTTCTAGAACAACAATAGTGATGGTAATATTTAACCAATAGCTGAGAAGATAAAGGGGTTCATGCCTTTCCCAAGGGTATTGTCTGAAAGCAAACGTAATAGCGAGACTGAAGTTCGAACTCGCTTACAACGATTCCGCAGTCTAGCGCTTTAACCATTACGATGATACCTCCCAAACCCGAAGAATAACTTGCCCAGTCGGCTGGGGCTGTAGAATACACCGACTGCTTCTCTGCAGAGGGGTAAGACCCCACCCAATGAGTGTCCTGATATGACACTGAATAATCTGATAGTGAGGTTCCAGTGTTGCTGGAGCTTTGGGGAATGCGGAGTACCCCTTTATTACCATCGCTCCCAGGCCTACTCTGGCCCGGTGTGGTAGCACCTGATAGGGCCCTATCTATGGGTTGAATAGAACTAACGGCATACTCATGCTAAACTGAATCGCTTGAAATAGAAATGTTTTTGACAAACCATACTTACATTTAAACTGCGTGCTTATGCTAAACTGAATTATTTGAAATTGAACTGTTTTTTGACATTGAAACTGTACATAAACTAAACTGAATTGTTATATATAACTGCTTGAATAAACTGAATAGTTTGAAATAGAAATTTTTGACAAACTGTGTGCTCATGCTAAACTGAATTGTTTGAAATAGAGCTGATTATTTACATAAAAATGGATTTGGAGTTAAATAACCTACAAAGGTTGATATGCCATAAAACCCAACCAACCATCCAACCAACCGAAGAGTAACATAACCAAATTGCAGAAAGTAAGGCGTCCCTAGCGTCTGTCGTCCTAATTACTTAAATCACCACCCGGAGTTCAAATCTTGGACAAGAATATTTGCATTTCACTTCATGCTAATCCCCTTGGAAAAGCTATTAATCCATTGCCCACCTCCACAATGTCTTTCACTGCATTTAGCAAATATAGTAGTTAGGAATATCTGTAATATAATGGCCGAGGGATTTGGTTTTATATATCTTACCTTTGGGTTTAGTTAGGCTGAGAACCTTTCGGCTGAGAACCTTTCGGCATGGGTTAGTTAGGTGCAAACATGAGCGCAGGTGTTCACGCGCGCGTGCGGAGAGGACGTGTCATTCAGAGATGTCACAATAAAAATCCAAGATAGAGGATATGACCAGGGATGTGAGTGACGTCACGTGGGCTGAGATTTGAGAAAAGTCAGTTAGTTGAGTTCTAAGTCCGAGGAAGACGGTTGACTTTCGGGGCTCGCCGAAGCCTGGCCAGTGCCCTTGCAGCAGGTGTCGCACGTGGTTTGGGGCAGATGGAAAAGTCAGTATAGAAAGATTGTATCTCTCTCCTTATGTCGAAAAACTTTTTAACTCAAAGGTAATAAAAAGTTTCGTACCTGAACTAAGAAGTCGTAAGTGTTTTTTCTGTTTCGGGATTCCTATGTTATCTATATATAGACATTATGTACATTTCACATATCCATATGTGGCTATGTAACATATCCTACAACAGCATCCAATCGTTTTTCATTTGAAGTTACTCTGTCTTTTCCTTTGCAAAGGTCCTTAGCTACCTGAGCTGCTTGCCAGATCTTACGACTGTCTTTCATTTTGGTGGCCTGCCTCGAGCAACTGTGTGCAGTGGCAACCCCTTCGTTCCCAGTAGTTATTGGACCCTATTATAGCAAATTCCAAAGGGTTTTGTGAAGTCGTTTCTTTGCATATCCGTAGCACATAACCAAACTTGGATCAACGTAGTTGCACCACCCTCGTTGATAGTGGTATGGTGTTACTCATAACCAGTACGTGATAGGAGATTGACTGAGTAATACTGACACAATACTTTTTAGTATAATGAGTTATCCTGTCGGCTGGGGCTGTAGAATACGTTAAGTACACCACTGCAGAGGGGTAAGAACTCCGCTCACGAGATCAACTGTTAGTCGTGGGTGGCAACCCATAATGGCTGAGGACGGGATCCAGGCGGTTGAGTTGTCCATGACCCAGCAACCAAAGTACTCACGTGACAAGGCTGAATTGGCGATCGGAGTTGCCCGATCCGATCAATCGGCTAGTTAAGCCCGACCATATTCTTCAAATTGCCAGAAGGCGGTGACTGAGGTTCAATTGTGCTGTGATAGCAATACTTGAAACCATTTATTCTCTGTGCAAACAAACAACTAATATTAGATATAAGTATTAGTAGATAGAATTAGTAGTTTGGTTTGGTTTCTTTGTTTTAATGGCATATCAACCTTTGTTGGTTATTTAATGTCAAAGCCATCCTTCTAGAAGAACTCGCATATTACGATCCCGCAGTCCATCGCTTTAACCATTACACCAGGAGAACAACCGCGAATTATTAGTGTTAAATAGCAACACTTGAAATCATTTAACGGTGTGCCAACAAAGGATTTAGAGTAAAAAGTATTATCAGTGTCAACAAAAACTGAAACCATTTTACTGCGAGCAAACAAATGAGCTCTAACGCGTTTAAAAATAAAATTATCTACAAACGATTCACTTTCAAAGCACCGCCTGCTCCTATATATATTGGCGTTTGAGTCAACCGGGTTTCGATCCCAGCTACGGGAAGATACTGTCTAGCCACACTGATGAGTTCTGATAGAACGAAACAGATCTGTCTGTGGATGACTATTGTGATATATATATATAAACAGAAATCGGCATTAATAACGTACAAGAGTTTATACGTCATGAAATGCAACTAAACCAAAACACAACCAAAGTATAAAGAGGAGGTACGGCTTGTAGAATGGACCTTTTGAACGAGTCTATTAAATATTCTAAACTTACCTAAAAGTAACAATATTTCGTTTACCACATTCAAATTCATCATGCTGACAGGATTGTCACATTGATTTCCGAGAAGCGAATTCGGTTAAAATCCTCTGGGCGTGTTGACTCGTCCAGGGTTATTTTATACGTAGAGGTTAAGAAATCGCCTTCATTGTACATTCATATTTAAATATTTACTATCGTTGGTTTTTGGATTGTTTGGTTTGGTTTTATGGTATATCCACCCTTGTAGGTTATTTAATGCCAAATCCTCTTTAAACATATTAAATATATATATGATTTGGTTTGGTTGGATTTCATGGTATATCAATCACTGTTGGCTATTTAATGCCAAAATCCTCTTTATACATATATATTAAATATATATATATATATATATATGATCTATAAACACATTTTGTTGATAATATTCTCAAACGAGCCTGAACTCTGTTTTGCACACAGCTAAATGGTCTGTCTAACCGTGAAAGAGAGAAAGAAAGAAAGAAAGAAAGAAAGAAAGAAAGAAAGAAAGAAAGTGAAGTAGAAGAAAAAGAAAGAAGTAAAAAAAAAATGGAAAAAGAAAGAAAGAAAGAAAGAAAGAAAGTGAAGTAGAAAAAAGAAAAGTAAAAAAGAAGAAGAAGAAGAAGAAGAAGAAGAAGAAGAAGAAGAAGAAGAAGAAGAAAGAAAGAAAGAAAGAAAAGAAAAAGAATGAGAGAAAAAAGAAACTGAAGAAGAAAAAGAATGGGAGAGGGAAAAAGAAAGAAAGAAAAAAAGAGAGGAAGACCAATTTAGAAGAGGAAGAGAAAGAAGAAAAGCAAGAAGAGAAGTATTAGTATAACAGTCACAATTTAACTGCAGTCCTTTGTTTGCACACATAGTTTGCTCTATTTGACCCTATCAGATGTTACCACTCCAAGTCAGAGTGGACCTGGAAGCAATAGCAATGATCAGGTACTCTACATTCCTTAAATCTCCAAGGGCCTGGAGCATCGCCATCAGATAGTTTAATGTCATATACAGGACACTCGTTGTGCGAGGGGGGGGGGGGGCGGTTCTTATCCCTCTGCAGAGATGCAGTTGATGTATTCTATAGCCCCAGCCGACTAGGATTTGTGTAGTTGTTTTCTTTTTTCTTACTTTCTTTTTTTAAAAAACTCAGTCGAGTTGAATACAAATCATTTTTAAACAGATTTATCTGACTCATGGATGCGACTCTAAAAGGTAGAACCACTTTATGTCAGAGTGGACCTGAGAGTAATGGGAATAAAGAGAAACCCCACACTCCACAGATCATCAGAAATGAAGATCACTATCAGATACAGTTTAGTGTCATACGCAGGGCACCCCATGTTTTTAGGAAGGGGTGCCTATTTGCAGTGGATACAGTCAGTATATTCTAAGACCCATTGATAGGGGGGAAATAGTAAGAGAAAGAAAACTTTTTTTCTTTTCCTCAGGATTGGGTTATTCAAAAATACTGGTGGGTGTCCTCATGGTGTAATGGTTAAAGGGCTGGGCTACAGAATTGTGGTAAACGAGTTCGAACTCCAGTCACACTCTTACGTTCACTTTTGGATAAAAACCTCTTTGGGTAAGATAGTACCTCTACCGTTCTTGTGAAAGGATGGACATGGCATTAAATAACCCAAGAAGGTTGAAATGCCATTAAACAACAAAACAATAAGTAATATTTTCCTCTGCATAACTTGGAAATGATTATATTAATAAAGTATTATTTCAAATGTCATTATGAATATTCTTATACATTATAACTATCATTGCAATATATACAATATCCTTATACATTATTTATATCATAACAATATATACACTATCCTTATATATAAATATCATTACAATATATACAATATCCTCATACACTATAGATATTACAATATCATTATGAATATCATTATCCATTATCTAGCTTTTTGATAAAATGTTTTATTATAGTCCATATAATGAGAGAGAGAGAGAGAGAGAGAGAGTGAGAGAGAGAGAATTGGTAATATATGGTTATAGTCCAAGTAGTGCAACCATGCTATTGTACTAACACGACCTCAGTTTGGAAGAATTATCGTTATATTTTCTCAAAGAGATCAGATTTCCATACCTTCGTTAGCTTTTTAATATCATTTCATGTTTTACCTATGCAGATGTTGCCATCGCTTTTAGAAGATGAGATAGCGCTACTGTGGCATGAGAACTGGTCTACTTACTTCAGAGGCTTGCCATTAAATGAAAAACAAAAGTAAAAGAATTCTAAATTTAATAAGTCTTGGATCCTAGGAATAAGCAAAGTCACCCTTCGGAACTCAATGTAGCAATCTTGATGTTTGAACGTGGCAAACGAGCTATAGTTACTTTTACGTAAGTTTAGTACGTTTATTGGGCTTGTTCAGAAGGTCCTCTCTCCAGGCTGCACCTCCTCATTACACTTAAAGAAATTTGGTCAGGGTTACATTCTGCTCTTATGGAGGTGAGAAAGGAAATCGCATTAAATTAAGAATTTCCGATTCTAAGCACTGCAAACAAACATTTTCCCAGTAAGATCTACTTTTTTTAGGCGTAAACAGTGAAGATAATAAAAAAAAAATGATTTGCCGTGATCTGCTAGTAATGTATTAAATTTCTCCAGACTTTCATCGATGTAAGCTGTGATGAAAATCTATCTATCTATCTATCTATCTATCTATCTATCTATCTATCTATCTATCTCAGACTGTTCATATCTATCTATCTATCTATCTATCTATCTATCTATCTATCTATCTATCTATCTATCTATCTATCTATCTATCTCAGACTGTTCATATCTATCTATCTATCTATCTATCTATCTATCTATCTATCTATCTATCTATCTATCTATCTCAGACTGTTCATATCTATCTATCTATCAATCTATCTATCTCAGACTGTTCATATCTATCTATCTATCTATCTATCTATCTATCTATCTCAGACTGTTCATATCTATCTATCTATCTATCTATCTATCTATCTATCTATCTATCAGTCTTAACATCTACTTCTTGTCTGTGTTGTATTAATAGATGAGAGAGATTCTTTACGTAAAGGTGATCGGATAAAAAGTATGTGATTTTTTTCCCGAGGTTCAATCCACAAAGACTGTATAAATGCGCATGCGTGAGAACGTTTTATTGTGCGTATGACTCAGTTCGTGTAAAATGATTTCTAAGAAATAGACAGATTGATGGCAAATTTTTACATTCACAATTGAGCACAAGGCCACAAGTTGATTGATAAATAGATAGATAAAGAGAGAGAGAGAGAGAGAGAGAGAGAGAGAGAGAGAGAGAGAGAAAAGGTAGGAAGAAGGAAGACAAAAAAGGAGGGAGAGAGAGAATGATAGAAAGGGTAGTAAGGGAGTGATCGCTGGGAGAGAGAGAGAGAGATTAGTGATTTGAAAAGTATTGGAAAATTGTATGCGATTATAAGCTACTTCTATTTCTACTACATCTAATAATAATAATAAAGAGAGAGAGAGAGAGAGAGAGAGAGAGAGAGAGAGAGAGAGGGAGAGAGAAAAGGTAGGAAGAAGGAAGACAAAAAAGGAGGGAGAGAGAGAATGATAGAAAGGGTAGTAAGGGAGTGATCGCTGGGGAGAGAGAGAGAGAGAGAGAGAGAGAGAGAGATTAGTGATTTGAAAAGTATTGGAAAATTGTATGCGATTATAAGCTACTTCTATTTCTACTACATCTAATAATAATAATAAGAGAGAGAGAGAGAGAGAGAGAGAGAGAGAGAGAGAGAGAGAGAGGTGTGGGACAAATGATGAGAAAAAACTTTGGAAATTTGTTAGTAATAATAACAATAATAAATAGAATAGGAAGAAAAAGAAGAAAAAGATAAAAGGGAGAGAGACAGAAAAGGAGGAGAGGGAGAAAGAAAGAATGAGAGAGAGAGAGAGAGAGAGCAAGTGACGAAAATAAGGTTTGGAAAATTGTAAGCAATAATAATAATAATAATATAATA
>OY757937.1:66535228-66630228 GCA_963585895.1 Sepioteuthis lessoniana | reverse complement strand
TCTTTAAGCGAAGTCTAAGAGGTTTGAGTTCAGAGTTTTCCTTCTCCTAGATGGTTTGCCATACCGTGGTTAAAGCCTTCAGTCTGCTCTACTACTAACCCAGAGCGGGAATGGAAATAGTTGGTTAGTTTTTAATGGTATTAGCAAACGTGAAACTGCAAACAGCCTTGTTCAGGATATTTAATTAGGGTTGCTGAGTTTATTTCCAACTACGGTAGCCATTAAACTCTGAATTCGCACACACACACACACACACACACACACACACACACACACACACACACACATACACACACACACACACACACATATATATATATATATATACTTTTCTATCTATCTGCTTTGCTCTCTATCTCATATTAACATATTGCATGAACTGAATTTTACATACAACAAAACTTTCTCATTCAAACGCATATACATTCTTTGTTAGACAAAGGCTGAACATAAACGCAACGACAATAAGAAATATCAGAGCTTCTTTGACCCATCGAAACTCACTGGAATGACGGTATTAAATACTATTTTGAAGAAAATAAAAGCTTCTTTCATTGTTGATTTCCGTTTTGGTTAAGACAGCATCAGTCTCAATACTTTTAGAGCACACGTCGTATTTTGAAGAAAATTAACGTTTCCTTCATTGTTCATTTCTTTCTTAGCAAATACAGCTTCAGTTTTCGATACGTTTTGAACATACTAGTTAATTGAGTAACCACTGAATTTGACGTTTGTCAGGTGGGGTAAAGAAATCAATTTACAGATTCGAAATTCCACTTGTTACCTGATCACTAAATTTGGCCGTTAATCAACCCGATTAGAAAATTTGAACGAAGTGGCCTCTCGCTCATTGGTCTCAGAATCAGAAACATTCATGTTTATATCCGTGTTTAAAAGGAATTGATATACTATACGAAAAGTGATGGAAAATTAACTGTTAGCGTTGTATTCTATTGGTCTAATGATTTTAAAAAATCAAAATGTCTTAAATTGGTCTTATATATATATATATATATATATATATATATATATATATATATATATATATAAAGATTCTGTGGTACGTGCAAAATTTAAAAACGGTTTTAAAAAGCGTATACATTTTATGATATTTTAGAATATTTTAAATTTCAAAAAAAGGGATGCCTTCGTTTCGATCATGTCTCAGCAGAGAAAAATTGTGCTGAGGAAATAGACATGGGGAAGTGATTGTCGAAAAGTATGGGAGGGCTGGGAGAAAACTCGATTATTACTATGTAACAGTAACAATTTACCATCAGTCGTTTGATTGCACACGTTAAAATAGATATGTATGATATATAAGAGATTAACAAAAGAGATGTTGGTTGGTTGGTTGGTTAGTTTGGTTTTATGGCATATCAACAATTCTATTTCAAATAATTCTGTTTAGTACAAGGACGCAATTTAAATGTAAGTATAGTTTAATTATCAAAAACATTTTTATTTCAAGCCATTCAGTTTCGTCAGACAGTTCTAATTCAAACAATTCAGTTTAGCATAAGTATGCAGTTAGTTCTATTTAACCCATTGATAGGACCCTATCAGGTGCTACCACTTCGGGCCAGAGTGGACCTGGGAGCAATGGCAATGAAGGGGTACTCCACATTCCCCAAAGCTCCAGCATTACAGGAACTTCACCATCAGATTGTTTAGTGTCATATCCAGGACAATAGTTGCGGGAGGGGGTCTTACCACTCTGCAGAGAAGCAATCGATGTATTCTACAGTCCCAGCCGACTTGGCAATAACAAAAGAGAGGCGCCGTGGTGTAATGGTTATCGTCGTAAGAAATGGACACGGCGACACGAGTTCAAATCCTGAACGAGACTGATTGCATTTCACATAGCACTAATACTCTTGGGAAAGGTATGAATCCAATTATTCTCCCTCCAGCTATGGGTAAATAGTAGGGCAGACTAGGTTTTTCAGCTTTGGTGAGGCAACTAGTCTAGGAGAAGGAAAACTCTGAATTCAGACCTGTTAAACTCCGCTTAAAAATTGATCTCGTGTCATATCCTGCCCGAGCGGAGGGGTTGGTAAATATAAATTACAAAAGAGAGTGAGCTTATCTGTTTTGCGAAATGTTAAATGGTTTCAAATATTGTAGATATTTATATCTTCTAGATTAAGGTTGGCACAATCCCTACTTTCTCTACTAAAGGATCTTTGAAGGGGTTTGCTTGGTCCCTGAGCATTTTCCGAGTCTGGTTCACATAGATTTCTTTTTTTTTCTTGTTTGAAGACCCCAAAAGGGATGTTTATTTTTCGTTGGCCCTGTGGTCAACAACCTACCACGGAGTCCAACATACGTTGGGAATGTTCCAAGGGGAAAAACCATTCGACTTTGTTGAGAGGTGATACACAACTAGTATACTCGGACAGGGTGTAGGTTTCCAAGCCATTGCTATTTTTAGTCTATCATCAGTGGTTAAATTCTTTCAACGCAGATGACCTTCAACCATCACCTTCTAACACCTAAAAGAAAAGTGGTGTGTTGCAAGCAACTTGAGCATTCAGTTGCCAGGTCACGTACTACTTAACTACCAGGATCCCGTCCTTAAGCATCAAGGATCGCCACCCAGGGTCCACTAGAGGTTTTATGGAGAGGTTCTTACCCTTCTGCAGAGGTGTAGTCGGCGTATTCTACAGCCTAAGCCGAAAGAGAAAATTTGTTTGACTGAATATCTTTATTTTCAAGATTCTGTAACTAAAAGATATATAATTTCTTAAAAACATGCACTTTGAAAGACTATCACCAAACATTGAATTTTTCGTTTTAATAATTGTTGCTGAAAATGGGCAGTTCTGATTCATGAAAAATGGATGACGGAGTCTGCTAAAATTATCTTTTTTATCTTCCTCTCAACCATCTCCACGTTGAGGCCAAGAATACGCCGACTGCATCATCTACAGAGGGATAAGATTCCATTAAAAAATTGGCTGTCCTGTACTAAACTACATCTCGAGGTGAATCTTCAATTCTGGAACTCTGAGGAGTGAGGAGTACTCCTTTATTGCCATTACTCTAAGGTCCACTCTGACCAATAGTGGTAGCACCTGTTAAGGTCGCATTTATAGGTCAAATATATATGTTTGAAAATTATTTGTATTAGATAGGAATACAATCTGGAGTATTCACAGGCTGGCACAAGGTTGCGATTTCAGTAGGTTTTTTTAAGTGACATTGACTCCAGCGACAGTTATACTGTGGACCCTCGATCAGCAAAAACACTCTGCTTATATGTAATTTAATTCTCGGCTGGGGTATGTGTATGGGCCGGCACGGTTATTAACAGTCCTATCGTACAATGAACGCGATTCCCTAATCTCTTGGTATAAAATAACCCTTGACACGTTGTTATGCTATTAAAATCAATTAATGAATCAATCGATCCCCAGCGTATTTATAAATCAGCTTCTTACCTGCCAGCATTTATCACACCATGGATGATTAAATAAACGTCTAGGGATCGATATCGGGCACTTTGGTAATTCTTGATCTACAAGTAGGCTGGTCTGGAAAAAAAGAAAAAAAAAAGAATCTGGTGGGTTATTGAAGAGAAGCATCACATCTGATCTTTACTTTAACGAATTTTCAAAAGTAAGAGAAAGAGTTCATCCTCCTCTTCATTTTTAAAACCGATGAACAATAAAAGCAACAGCCCACCCACCAGTCTTATTGGCTTCGCTTCTGAATGCTCAATTAAGTATTTATACCTCTTTGTGATTTTAGCTAGAAGTGGTTTAACCTAAAAGCTCAAAGGCAATATCCTGTTTGCTGTTTATCTACTAAATAACTAATAATTCTAGAGTATGAATCAAAACATTCATCTGAATGACATCATTTTATGACTGGCCAGTAACTGCATCAATCGTTCATGATATGAAGGAGAATCGTATCTGGGGTATCATACATATGTGATATTCTCTCACTTATCAAGATTCTCTCTCACCCTATCCCAATCAGCTTTGGTTTCATTTCTTAATCCTACACACACCCTGCACACGAGGAAGTATCTGATTATTTTTGGTATGTGAATGGGGTAGGTATGCCGATGGAATTTAAGAGATAATATTTAAAATGTGACGTCATGCAAGATATTCAACCTGTACACTTACGAGTTTGGTCAAAAGGTGATAAGTTTTTTTTTAATTGCACGTCAACCATTGTAGGTTATTTAATGCCAAATCCTCTTTATATATATATATATATATATATATATATTAAAGATATATACTTTGGTTTTATTGGGTTTTGTGGCATTTCAACCATTGTAGGTTATTCAATGCCAAATCCTCATATATATATATATATATGTATATATATATATGCTTTGGTTTGGTTGGGTTTTAGGGCATATGAACCATTGTAGGTTATTTAAAGCCAAATCCTCTTTATGCTTATATATTAAATATATGTGATTTGGTTTGGTTGGGTTTGATGGCATATCAACCATTGTAGGTTATTTAATGCCAAATCCTCTTTATACATATATATTGAATATGGTTTATAAACATTTTTGAAAACATTTTCAAACGAGCGTGAGTTAATTTCCCCCACAGTTAAATGGTTTCATGTATTTCTGACACGAATAATTCTATTACTATTTATCATTTGTTTGTATATGAGATGGTTTCAACCATTGCTATATAACAGTCATAACTTAATATAAGTCATTTGTTTGCATACATTTAAATAGATATACATGATATGTAAGAGATTAGCTTGTCGGTAATTTCATTTTTAAGAGTTACAATTAATTTGTTTGCACACTGGTATTGTTATTGTTTCTACACAGTTAAACGGTTTCAATTATTGCGATCTAACACTTATAATACTATTCAATATTAATCATTTGTTTGCACACAGTGAAGTGGTTACGAGTTAAACTCTAATTATTCTATTCAACATTATTAATCGTTTACTCACGGTTAAATGGTTCCAGGTATTGCTATGGATCACTAATGATTCAATTAAATATCACTCATTTATTGACACACAGTTAAATGATCAATCAGTTCTATTTCAAGCAAGTCAATTTAGCATAAGTCATTTGTTTGCACTCATTTTAAAAGTGAAGCAGTTCTTTTTGACCGATAGACAGGACCCTATCAGGTGCTACTACTCCGGGTCAGAGTGGACCTGATGGCAATTGTAATGAAGAGGTACTCCGCATTTCCCAAAGCTCCAGTATAAGTGGAACCTCATCATCATTTTGTTTAGTATCATATCTAAAACACTCTTTGGGAGCCGGGTTTCTTACCCCTCAGCAGAGACGCAGTCGATGTATTCTACTACCCCAGCCAACTGGGCTATTTTTTTTAAGGAGTCTTACCCCTCTGCAGAGATGCAGTCGGTGTATTCTACAGTCCAAGTCAATTGTATTTATCCAATGCAATGGATAGGAAGTGATAAAAGTTTAATATTTAGGTGGAGCAAAGATGGTACTAATTTAGCATTTTCATTTCTTTCTTATAAATCAATTGACATACCAAGGTTAAAGAGCCTAGCCTGTCCTACAATGTCCAAACAGCCTCGTCCGGGATTTGAAATTGGTTCGCCGATTGTACTTCCTACGACGATTATGCAGAGTATACATAGAGTTAATTGAACTGATGAAGATTCCCGGTATCGAGACCATTAAACTGTTAGCAAAACATAAGATCTCGGTATTAAATAACCCAATATGGATTGAAATTCCATTCAACCAAAAATCAACCAACTTACTAATAATCAGGATATATTTTTACACAAGTAAACTGCATATTGACTGATTTATCAACGTTATAAGCTGCTCAGTTAGCTGGTGGTGGTGGAAGGGAGGGCTGTAGAATAAACCGAGTAAATCTCTTTACTAGTAAGATGCTCCTCAAACGAGTATCCTGATATGACATTAAGAAATTTGAGAGTAAGTCATTGAACCTTTGGGAATAGGGAGTACTCCTTCATTGCCATCGCTTTAAGGTTCACTCAAGCCCGAAGTCGTAACAATTGATAAGGTCTTCTCTCTGGGTCAAATAGAACTGCTTGACATTTAAACTGTGCAAAAACACATGACTTATGCTAAATTGAATTGCTAGAAATAAAACTCTTTGACCATTTAACTGTGTATAAACAAACCTGGACGAGACTGATTGCATTCCACAGAGCACTAATTCCCTTTGGAAAGGTATGAATCCAATTATTCTCCCTCCAGCTATGGGTAAAATAGTAGGGCAGACTAGGTTCTTCAGCCCTGGTGAAGCAACTAGTCTAGGAGAAGGAAAACTCTAAATTCAAACCTGTTAAACTCCGCTTAACAGCGGTGGTAAATATGATAAAGAAACGACTGTTTAATTGAATTGTCAGAGATACATTGCAATACTCGGAACTATTTATTGTGTGCAAACAAACGACTTCTGTTAAATTGAATTGCTTGAAATAAAACTCTTTGATCATTTAACTGTGTATATAAACAAACGAACGTTTAATTGAATTGTCAGAGATACATAGCAATACTTGAAACTATTTAACTGTGTGTAAATAAAACTATTGCTATGAACAATATGTGAAACTACTTTGTGCAAATAAATGATTAATATTGAATAGAATTATTTGTGTTATAAAGCAATACTTGAAAACATTCAAGTGTGTGCAAACAAATGAGCTCTGGCTTGTTTAAAATAACTTTATCTACATAGTATTTGCTTGCAAATCCTATTTATAATATATATGTATAAATTGGATTTGGCATTAAATAATCTGCAAGGGTTGATATGGCATAAAACTCAACCCAAAAACAACTAAACAAACATTTATAGGAACAACAATACTATTTATGAAAAGAATACATTTTATTATTATCTGAGGTTTGGTTTCTTTGTTTAATGGCATATCAACTTTCGTTGTTAATTTAATGCCGAAGACATCCTTGTAGAACAGTAGCGGTACTGTTTAGCCTCTTGCAAGGGAAATAGAGGTTTCATGCCTTTCTCAAGGGTTGTTCGTCCCCCCCAAAAATAGTACAAATGGAGTTCGAACTCGCTTACTACGATGTCAGAGTCCAGCACATTTGCCACTACATTACGGAGACTCCCTTCTATCTGTGTTGAATTATCTGGCCTTGCTTGAAAAATCAATTTCTTGAACGATCGCAAGGAGGTGATAGCTGTGGTAACAAATAAAGAAGCACGAATATTATTTCGATTCGAAATAATTTAATTCCTTTTATTCTAAAATCCTTTCTTCAGTTTTCCTTCCTTTTTTTTTCATTTCGTCGTTTCTCTTACTCTTCCTGCTTCTTTTTTTTCTCTCTTTTATTCCAAAGAAATAAAAAGGTTTTATTACCTAATTAACACATGAATAATTGCAAAAGAAAAAATATACAAAAACCCAAAGACACATTCTTCTTAATAATAATTGTTTTTTTTATCATTTGCTGAAATAGGATGGTCATTTAGTTTCAAGTTACATGGATAAGACAATTTGTTAAGTTTTCGATTTCATAAAAGGGAAATTCCATAAAACAATTACACGGCCATAATACAGTTTCTAAGCTACTGTATTTCTGAAGTTGTAACGGATTTGATATATCAATGCATTGGTTGAGATCTTGAAACCAAAAGCTTCTTTTTTATAAAATATCAAGGATTGATATCATCAGTTGAATTTCATTGTCATAAGGAAAGGCTAAGAGCAACTACTTGCTTTAAATTTATTTATAAATTTATTTCCATCCTGTTATTTGTTTCTGACGTAAACCAAAAACACGAAGAAAAATTTAAATGTTCATTTTTTGAATGATTTTCTTGTCCTGAAGGAATTACTCCCAGCTCTGGTTTAACTGGACCGAATAATACCTATATATATATATATATATATATATATATATGAACAAACTGATACATATATGAATTATATATGTATATACATATATATATATATATATAAATATATATATATGAACATGCTGAGAAATAAAGAAAGAAAGAAAGAAATAAACTGGTCAATATCTGATTGTATCTGTATATTGATAGGAATCAAGACGAAAAAGAAAGCGCGCAAGTAGGAAAATGAAAGTTAAATCTTTTGTTTGCAGGAAGCCATCAGCCTGTTAATTATTACCAGCTTTACAAGCTTTGGTCTTTGATAAACAGAAAGCTGAATGAAAAATTATTAGGCAGATGTTTGATGGCGGATATCTGTTCGTCTAAGACTCACCCGAACGGCAAATAGAGAATACTTTTTGCATTTGAGTTACCCGATGTACTAGCAGTGACTGTGCAGTTTTTGTTAATATGTAATAATAATAATAATAATAATAATAATGACCAATTATATCAAAGCGAAAATCGATAATATGCAACAGAAAAGCATTTGTAAGTTATGTGAAATGTTTAATCATAAACGAATTCAGTAAACTAGGGCAAGATCAGGCACGACTGGGTGGGATAGTTGACCCACTGGGAATTGCGCAAGACTTTGAACTTCGATAAGACTACCAAATGGTATATGCAGAAACCAGGACCCGTCCTACTGAATGAGACACATGAAATTCTCTGGTATTTTGAATTACAAACAGATCCGGTCCGAAGACCAGTTTATTAATAAAAAGAAAAGGTTAATTTGAGAAAAAAAAAAAAAAAGAAAAAAAAAAAAAGAAAAGAAAAAATAAAACAGAATTTGCCGTCTTGTGGATTTAACCATTCCAGCGGACCAGAGTGAAATAAAAAAAATAATCAAAAAGCACTTATGTAACGTAATTGAACAGCTCATGGAAAATTGAAATTGAATAAATAAATAAATAAATAAGGGAATAAGTAAATAGATAAATAAAGCAGACAGTCTTCGATAAACCAGACCAAAGCATTTGTGATAATTAAAAATGACATGGAAAATTCTTGTACGCATGTATGGAATCGGCAGGCGGAAGTGAGGGGACGACTCGTGTCTTTTGGGAGTTGAGGGCGGGACGTGATAGGGTAAAGATATACAGTTGAACACCAACCACGAAGATGTAAGGAGACGAAAGTTTACAAGTCCAAATTTTTTTCAGTTGGGGATGCTCCAAAGGGGGCCTTAGACTAAACGCAACCCAGCGGACAAGCATGTTAGAACCGGGAAAAAATTCAACGTCTGTGTCTTCTCTCTCTTTGTCACCACGAGATATTGCTTATCTTTGTACAGCTAAAGCGGTCGTCTCAGTTTCCATACTCACTTTCTTTCTCCCCGCGGCTACCACCAAGTCGTAGTAGTCAATAAACCTTTGGGTAGTTATACAGAGTTTCTTGCATTAGTCCACTTTTACCTCAGTGCGGTCACAACGGGGTCTAAATTATCTTTGGTACCGCAATGATAAACTTAGGCCTTGCTTGAGAACTAAGAAAGCTGTGGAACATGCGGGTCACAGTGATACTAATTGTTGTCGGTGTGCTTGGGACGGGCCATAAGGGTATGGAAAAAGAGTGGGGAAATTTTAAATCAAAGAAAGAACCGAGACTATTTAAACAACAGCATTGTTAAGATCGGCTAAATATTGAGGAGAGTCCTGGACACCCGAGGAGACTTGCTGTTACTCAAACTCCAGTAAAAGATCATTAGTGTGAAAAACTCGCCAGGGGAGAACAAGTGATGTGACTGGAATTCTTTAGAGAAAACCTTATAAAAATTTCCTCCTTCAGAACGTGATAGGAAGATTCGCAAAGAAAAGGCGATGATCCATTTTTACTTTTTAACTTCAACGAAACAAGTGTAAAAATTTTACTGCTATGCATATATATATATTTTTAAAAACGTTTCCTGTTATATTATCGAAGTAAGATGTCTGCTTTAGTTTTTTTGAATATTAAAAGTAAATTTAGTATTAGTTGTCTAAATTTCTGAGATGAAGCTCGATGATTTTTATCATTAAGGGTTTTCGGACTATTGTCTTCATCTTTAGTGTTATTTCCCCAATGTTGCTGTCGATATATCCTCCGGCCGAAACGTTGTGGAAATAACACTAAAGATGAGGAAAATAGTCCAAAAACCCTTATGGTAAATTTAGTATATGTTATCTGGAGGCAGGACGAAAGTAAAAAAGGAAAAAAATAATGGGTAAAAAGTTTTGGTTATTGTAATAATACGAATGCCTGGCCAAGTCGTGTATGCAGGAAAGAGCAGACAATAACACATATATAAAAAAATCATCTCTTCTTTATTACGAAAGGTACAAAATGGTTACGTGAAGAGAGAGAGAGAGAGAGAAAGAGAGAGAGTCGGGATAAATAGGGAAACGTTAAGATTTACACAAGGTTGAGATCCAGTATATTTAGAGAGACTGTTGTATAATTTGATGTACAGATACGAAAACAGGCAAATACAAATGCAATACAGGAGGTCCCTGTTGTTCAGGTACAAAAGCATTTATTAACTTCTTGACTTCGGTTCTTCGACACGAGGAGAGAGACACAATTCTTATTATGCTAACTATCCCCAACGCGCGGCGCATCTTGTGATGTTTAAGATCTCTGTCGGTAGAGATCCGAAAAACCCAACAACATCTTCAATGGCCCAAATCCAGCCCTCAACTTCCAGCTCTCAATTGACTCTTTTTCACTCCAGCCCGATTTCCTGTCTGGGGTTTATTATGACAATGGTGATTGTCATATCCTTTGCGCTCGAGCGTAAAACTGTACCCTATGACTATGCACCTGAACTCTTAACCTGAATAGTTCAAAGCCTAATTAAACTGAATGATAAAATATAGTTAACGAAAAATGATTTTTATAAAAAAATCATTCCTTAATTATATAACAAGACTAACTTCTTCACTCTACCTCCATGAGACTGACACAGAGCTAACTTAAAGCATTTAATCATCTTCGTTTCTTCTTTGTTCTGTCTCCATCAGGCTGGCACTGGTCAATTCACTACAGAGACAACCGCTTGGCTCTCCTATTTTCTTCTGGTATCATACTCACTTTCGACATTTGCGAGTCTTGTCCATTTAGGCCTTTCTCAACCTCTCAACACGGGATCGTCTTCACCCCCCCCCGGGCCAGTGCCTAGAACGGTGTGATATCTAGTCTCTCTCTGCTCAGTGCCCGCTGCTATCTGCCTTCTGCTCCGGGGTTGAAAACTTCCGTCGTTATATATTTTTCTGACGTCCACGCACCTTGTCATTACTCTTCATTCCGGCATCCCACTCACGTAATCCACGCAGCATTTCCACTGTCTTTTGTTTACTTTAAGACACAGGCATATCCTATTTTTGAAATCCACGAACTTACGCAGTCTGTCAATGGTCAAATATGTTACAAAAGAAGGTTCTTCCTTGTTACGTGAGTGGAACTCTTTTGAGAAAATCAAATTTGGTAGCAAATAGGCACTATATAAATAATATAGAATACTTAAAACGTAGAGTTAAATAATATCACTACTGTTTTTCTACAAGGTTGGCTTTGGCATCAAATAACCCACAAATATTGATATGCCATTAAACAAAGAAGCCAAACTAAACCAACCAGCCCCTGAGGCAGGATGCGACACTATATCAATTTTTAAGCGGAGTACATCTGGTTTAAATTAAGAGTTTCCTTTTCATTGATTGGTTGCCAAGCCAAAACTAAGGATCCAAGTCTGCTCAACTATTTATTCATTGTTAGGTGGAGAAGAGTTGGATTCATGCTTTTTATTAGGCGATAAACGCAAAATGGAAAGCAAACAGTTTCGTCCAAGATTTGAACTCGGTTCGTCGGGTATACTTTTAACGACCATAACCATTACCCCACAAGCACCATATCTATCTATCTATCTATCTATCTATCTATCTATCATTTTCCCTATCTCAATCTCTCCACATCTATCTATCTATCTATCTATCTATGTCAGTCTGTATGTATCTATCTTTACCTACGTTTATATGTAAACATATTCAATAAAGATGACTGAGCTCATCTGTTTACGCTCTTCATACGTTTTTCGAAGTTTTTTCCAGAATTCTTTTGATCTATCAGCGGCCCCTGATGAGGCAACTCGCTTCACCCGATGGACAGCTCATGGGACACAGTCTGAGAAGTTCAAAAACGATATATATATATATATATATAGAGAGAGAGATGTTGAAAGAGAGGGAGAGAGAGAGAGTGTGTGTGTGTGAGAGAGAGAGAGAGAGAGAGAGAGAGAAGAATGAAGCCTAGAAAATTGATGAAAAGTTGCAGAAACTAAGCTTCATCTAAGAATGAAAAGCTAAAAAATTAAATGGCCCGCATACGTTGGAGATGCCCGTGGTGTAATGGTTACCGTCGTAGGAAATGGACACGGCGACACGAGTTCAAATCCTGGACGAGGCTGATTGCATTTCACATAGCACTAATACCCTTAGGAAAGGTATAAATCCAATTATTCTCCCTCCAGTTATGGGTAAATAGTAGGACAGACTGGGTTCTTCTGTCTTGGCGAGGAAACTAGTCTAGAAGAAGGAAAACTTTGAATTAAACCTGTTAAACTCCGCTTAAAAATCGACCTCGTGTCATATCCAGCCCGAGCGGAGGGGTTGGGTAAATATGGTTGAATCTATATAGATACTGTTATAAATTAGAACGCGTGAAGAAAACTGTTAAGATCAGGGAAAAACCACATACGATCCACTTAGTATGTATGTATATAAATCAATAGTTTTGGTTGGTTGACTGGTTTTATTTTACGGTGTATCATACTTTTCAGGCCTGGGGTTCAATCCCAGATCGCGTTATACCAAAGATTTTAAAAATGGTACTTGATACCTTCTTGATTAACACTCAGCAATATAAGGTACGTATCAAGGGTAAAGTGGAGCAATCCAGGGAAAGGAGCAGCGCCCTCCCCTACACCTCGGTATAGAAGCTATTGAAAAGGGAGCCTTCTTTACTTCTTATTAGTTTGGTTTGGTTTGATGATATATTAACCACCGTAGGTTATTTAATGCCAAATCCATTTTTATACATATAAACAGTTCTATTTCAAATAATTCACTTTAATGCAAGTATACAGTTTTAATGTCAAAAGCAGTTCTATTTCAAATAATTCATTTTAGCATAGTTACACAGTTTAAATATGAAAAACAGTTCTATTTCAAACAATTAAGTGTATCAAAAGTCCACGGTTTAAATGTCAGAAACAGTTCTATTTTAAGCAATTCAGTTTAACATAAGTACTCTGTTTAGTTCTATTTAACCCATAGATAGAACCATATCAGGTACTACCACTCCGGGATAGAGAGGACCTGGGAGCGATGGCAATAAAGGCGTACTCCGCATTCCCCAAAATTCAAACATTACTGAAGTCTCATCATCAGATTCTTGAGTGTCATTTTCAGGACACTCATTGGGGAAGTATTGCTCTTCTGTAGAGATGCAGTCGGTGTATTTTGCAGTCCCAGCCAACTGGGCCATCAACAGTTTTGTTAACGCATGTATGTTTATGAGTATGTGTGTATGTTTAAGTGTGTGTCTGAGTATATATGTTCTGTCTTGACTTCGACGAGATGAAGCAGTACACATTTGAGTAAAAAAATTTATCCTGTTTCAATAGTCTTGAACAGTAGCTCTAAGTGAAAGACAGGATTTGTGTGAGAGCAACACTTTCCATACTCAACAGATCTTGCATGGTGTGATTTTTTTTTGTTTCTTTGAGTGAAAATGTATCTCAAGGATAAGATTTGAGTGAAATTAAAAGAAATATATAAAGATTTTTTCGAGGTGCTTCGACCAAAATGATATTCAAAGAATCAAATTAAGCATTTATACGCTCAGTTTAAATCATCACGTTTCTCACCCATTTCACGTGGATCCATTTTTGATAATGAATTAATATACATCCAGATAACTCTAAATATCTATCGAAACTGTTTCCCAAACTGTTTTTTACTTAGTTATTGATTAATTGATTGATTTTAACGTCATTTCAACCTGTCAAGCTTTATCTTATGCCTAGAGGTTAGGTAATACCATTCATTGTACGTTCATATTTACTTATTTTGTGTCATTGCTGTTTCAGGTTTTTTTTACACGGTCCAATCGAATATGAATGATTTTCAAACAGATTTATTTGATCCATCGATGGGACCCTAACCAGCTCATTGGCCTAGTGTTCACCATTGACGAACTCTCTACCCATTAGGCCAATGAGCTGATACCCATCTACAACTAATTAGTCCCATTGGATTCGCTTGGAAACTGTTCGATTCCATCGTATATACCCATCTACAACTAACATTGGATTCGCTTGGAAACTGTCTGATTTGATTGTATATATTCATATATGGACAATTTGTACGGTTAGATTCAGTTCTAAGCAAATGCAAGTTTATGGTCGGCTTCATTTGGAAAAGGTTAAAGAATTAATAAGTTGTATGTCATGCAGTGCATGACAATTGTTCATTTGTTAACCACCCAAACAAAAAGACGTCCACCAACGTCACTATGTTTGTAATATTAGCTGGTGTCGGAACAGTCAAGAAACAATTGGCCCAATATTATTAAAATGTTATTAGCAATAATTTGGGTCGTGATGAAAAGGGAATAAATGTTCGATAATTTAACAATATTGTTCTCTTGGCATTACAAACACAGAAATAGTTCTGTAATTAGGGTACATACTGCAGACGCTTTGGTGCATATATATATATATATATATATATATATATATATATATATATATGTTTGTGTGTGTGTGTGTGTGTGTGTGTGTGTGTATATATATACATAGTAAGTAAGAGAGCTCGCCAATGGTCCGGGAGACCTGGGTTCAATACCAGGTCGTGTCATACCAAAGACTTTAAAAATAGAACTTGATACCTCCTTGCTTAACACTCAGCATTATAAGGTACGTTTCAAGGGTAAAGTGGAGCAATCCAGGAAAAGGAGCAGCGCTTTCCCCTACACCTCGGTGTAGTAGCTATTGAAAAGGGAGCCTTCTAGTCGCCCTTGACTACGGTCACCAATTTTACTTTTTACTTATATACTATGGAAACAAAGTATTTCCAAGCGACCTAATTATTCTAATTCATTGTAGATAGGTATATACTATGGAATCAGAAAGTTTCCAAGCGAATCCAATGGTTTATAATTAGATATATATATATATATATATATATATATATATATATATATATATATAAGAAAAAAAACCAAGGACCGGTTAATTCATAATTATAAATTTATTTCGGTCCCGTATTTTCAGTTTCTGGTGTGAACCTGTATTTTCAGTATGAATTATGGAATATGGCGGTTTCCAATTAAATCTAATAATACCCATTAGTTGTTAATGGATATATATAATTGAATCAAACTGTTTCCAATTGAATTAGTAGAGGAGTATACGCCATTGTTTGTTATGTTTTTTATGGCATATTAACCCTTTTGGGTTATCTAATGCCAAATCCTGTCTCTCAGTCTGTTTGTCTGTCTGTATCTCTCTCTAAGCGAATTTTTTATTGGTAACTATTTTTCAACGAATCGTTATTGTGCATTTGTTTCCACACAATTAAATGGTTTTACGTATTGCTATCTAACGTTAACAGTTCTATTTATTATTAATCATTTGTTTGCACACTGTTAAATGGTTTTAAGTATTGAAATTAAACATTAGTAAGCCTATTTATGAAGTATCCCAACCTCATATAAATAATTTTCACACGGCTATATGGTTTGAATGGAGAATAATAATTATTTGTAAATGGTTTGGATTTATGGCATATCAACCATTGTAAGTTATTTAATGCTAAATCCATTTATATATATACATAAACAGTTCTATTTCAAACAATTCAGTCTAGCATAAGTATACAGTTAAGTTCTATTTGACCCATGCAACGGACCCTCTCAAGTGCTACCACTCCGAGACAGAGTGGACCTGGGACCGATTGCAATAAAAGAGGCACTCCACATTCCCCAAAGCTCCAGCATAACTGGAGCGTCACTGTCAGATTGTTTAGTGTCATATTTAGAACTCTCTTTGAGAGAGTCTTACCCTTCTGCAGAGATGCAGTCGGTGTATTCTGCAGCCCCACTTTTGTAAATGATCGAAGAGTTTTATTTGACCCATAGACAAATTCACTTACCTAGGAAGCAGTGTCTCATCGACCGAAAAGGACATCGACACGCGGCTAACGAAGGCATGGACAGCTATCAATAGGCTATCAATCATATGGAAATCAGATCTAACCGATAAAATGAAACGCAGTTTCTTCCAGGTAGCTGTCGTGTCGATACTGCTGTATGGATGCACTACATGAACACTAACAAAACGGCTGGAGAAGACGCTAGACGGCAATTACACAAGAATGCTGCGAGCAATATTCCACAAGTCCTGGTGGCAACACCCCACAAGACACCAACTATACGGCCACCTGTCTCCCATCAGGAAAACTATCAAAGTTAGACGAACCAGACATGCAGGACACTGCTGGAGAAGCAGGGACGAGCTAATAAGTGATTTACTCTTATGGACCCCCACATATGGCCGGGCAAAAGCAGGACGACCAGCACGAACATACATTCAGCAGCTATGTGAGGATGCGGGATGTAGCCCCGAAGATCTGCCAGAGGCGATGAACGATAGGGAAAAGTGGCGAGAGAGGGTCAAGGATATCCGTGCTAGTGGCACGACATGATGATGATGATGATGATTTGACCCATAGATGGGACTCGAACAGTTACTACCACATTTCCTAAAGATCCAGAACTCGAGCCTCACTATCAGATGCAGTTTAGTGTCATACCCAGGACACTAGTTGGTCGGTGTGTTACCCCTCTGCAGAGGTGTAATCAAAGTATTTTACAGCCTCATCCGATAGGGTGATACTCACTACTGAATAAGGCTGTTTACAGTCAAATAGAATAAGTAGGAATGAAATTACAATCAACTGAATAGCAAGGTCGAAGTATTTATACATTTTTTTTTGCTTTCCTTAATTTTTTATTCTGTGCTCCGCTAGAACGGCAACATCCATTAGATAAGTGGCTGTTATTGTTGTTCTTCTTGTTTTTCTTTATACCAATGTGTGTCAAAGGTCATGGTAATCTTTTGGCAGCCATTTCTAGAGAAGAAAGGACGAACTCATAAGCGACATTCATTTTTGAACTCCTATTTATGGACGCACCATCGTTAGTTGACCAGCAAGGACTTATATACATCAGATCTGTGCAGACACTGGATGCAGTCAAGAAGACATTCAAAGAGAGAGAGAGAGAGAGAGAGAGAGAGAGAGAGAGAGAGAGAGAGAGAGAGAGCACATCGTATGTCTGATTTGTTTATACACTTATTATTTAATCAATATGGACAGCTATCGATAAACTATCGGTCATATGGAAATCAGACCTGACCGATAAAATGAAACGCAGTTTCTTCCAGGCAGCGGTCGTGTCGATACTGCTGTATGGATGCACCACTTGGACGCTAACAAAACGGCTAGAGAAGAAGCTAGACGGCAACTACACAACAATGTTGCGAGCAATATTGAACAAATCCCGGCGGCAACACCCTACAAAGCACCAACTATACAGCCACCTTCCTACCATCACGAAAAATATCCAAGTTAGACGAACCAGGCACGCAGGACACTGCTGGAGGAGCAGGGACGAGCTCATAAGTGATGTACTCCTATGGACCTCCACATATGGCCGAGCTAAAGCAGGACGACCGGCTAGAACATACATACAGCAGCTGTGTGAGGATACGGGATGTAGCCCAGAAAACCTGCCAGAGGCGATGAACGATAGGGAAAAGCGGCGAGAGAGGGTCAGGGATATCCGTGCTGGCGGCACGACATGATGATGATGACGATAATGATGATGATTTAATTATACTCTTAGTATATAATGAATATTTTTATGATTGTTTGGATTTGTCAAGATTGATTATAATAGTAACAGCTATTACTGCATGGGTAGGTAAAGTATTTATGGGGGAGTGTTTACACAAAAACTCCTTCTTTCACTTTCTTCTCCATCAAGCGTTGTGGCATGCTAGTGGTATGGAGATAGAGTTCAAGGAGGAGAGTTTTCTTACGTTTCTGAATGACATTAATTCGAGATCTGCTCGTTGAATTCGTTTTCTTTGCTGGTAAACATTCAGTAAATTCGCACCTCAAAATCTCCATAGAGTCACATTTCAGTTATTACTCGTATTAACACACACACCATGCACGCATACATAAGAAAACACAAGTACATTTACAAAGGAATAAGTATGAATGTATATATGAGGTCAACTAGAAATCAGTTGAAATAAAACTCTCATTTAATCTCGAACTATCAAGGGGCTTCTTGGCTGCATTTAACATTTTAGCCGAAACCCCCTGGGTGCTTCAGACGGATCGAATATAGCTCTTCTCCGACCCGTCCTCACAGGGAGCATTTTTATTCATTAATATGGAAATTAAGACGAGCAACGATTAGTCAATTGGTTTCTTTCATTGCCTGTACGTGAGATCGCATATCCAATATGCAAAGAAACTCAAACATATATATATATATATATATATATATAAAGAGAACGAGTGAGAGAACGAGAGAGAGATCTAAATCATGTGATTGCTTGGTATATATATAAGTATGTTGGCTGACCGTCGTCGCGGGCGACCGGAAGTCTTCCTTTTCAATTGCTACTACACTGAGGTGTAGGAGAGGGTACGACTTCTTTCCCTGGAGTGCTCCACTTACCTTTGATCCGTACCTTATAATGCTGAACGTTAAGCAAGGAGGCATCAAGTACCATTTTTTGTGGCTGGCGAACACTCTAGCCATTATGCCAATAGGTCGCTACTAATTGTAAAATTTACATGAACAAAGCCCTTCCGAAAGTAATGTCTTCCATTTTTCCCATAGAAACTGCAACAGATAAAAGGAACACAAAATCACTGTTGGATAGAGTAAGTTTTCAGCTACAGAACATTATTTTTCACTGTTAATAGCATCAATGACGCAGATTATAAAACTATATCAAGTCCCGTTTGTAACTGAACACTTATTTTTTTAAGGGTCTACGTTCGTTCTGGTTGGCATTTTTTAATCAGCTCTATAATCAGATAACTATGAAAGGTTAATAAGAATATTTCAGTCCTCATGATTCTGCAAATGATGTGATCCAACTGTGTGTCGGGAAGGATGTGGCACAAGGTCAGATTTTTTAAGCAGCGTAAAGCTGGTTTGAATTAAGAGTTTTCCTATTCCTAGATTGATTGTCGTACCATGGCTAAGGAACCCAGTCTTTATTATTTAACCATGGATGGGAGAGGAACAGTTAGATTCATGCCTTTTCTTAAGGGCATTAACGCAAAGGGAAACTCGAACAACCTCGTCCAGGATTTAAACTTGGTCTCTGATACTACATCATACGACGATAACCGTTGTGCTTAGCGCGCCTCACTTTATCATATTTACCACCCCCTCCGCTCGGGCTGGATATGACACAAGGTCAATTTTTTAAGCAGAGTTTAACAAGTTTGAATTCAGAGTTTTCCTTCTCCTAGACTAGTTACCTCACCAAGGCTGAAGAACCCAGTCTGCCCGACTATTCACCCATAGCTGGACGGAGAATAATTGGATTCATACCTTTCCCAAGGGTATTAGTGCCATGAGAAATGCAATCAATCTCGTCCAGGATTTGAACTCGTGTCGCCGTGTCCATTTCCTCCTACAATAACCATTACACCACGGGCGCGTCTCACTTTTTGTATGTATGTATGTATGTATGTAATCTTAATAAAATAGCCCTGTCTGTTTTACAGTAATATAATCACATGATTTAACTTGTACAAGATAGCAATTTCCAGTTTAATTCACTCGTGTTGAAACATCCATTGTTGTTATATCAACACTTGTTTCACTATTTTAAAGTCCCGATGAAGGTCACGGCGTAACAGTTATTGTATTAGGTAATGGGTACGGCGACCCGAGTTCAAACCTTGAACGAGGCTGTTTGTGTTTCGCATACTTTGGGAAAGATATGAATCCAACTATTCTCTCTTCATCTCTGGGTAAACCATCAAGTCATACTGGGTGTACGGAGTTCCCTAACTCTCTCAACATCCGTCCCTATCGTTCATCGCTCCTGTCAAGTCCTCTAGACTCATCTAGTGTCCAAACAGAACTGGTGTATATGAGTTCTTGTTGGTCGGCTACTTCATCAGCTGTGTAGCATGTATTGTTCGTTTTACTTGCAAAGTTTGAGATAGGAGGTTAGTGGCCGTACAGTTATTGTTTTGTTGGTTGGCTGGTTGCTGTTTTATGGCATATTAACCCTTGTGTGTGATTTAATGACAAATCTTGTGAATATATATATATATATATATATATACTACTCTGCAGTGGGTAAAGCACTCGAATGGGAAATTGCCGGCTGCCACATTCGTTTAAATGCAAAGTTCTTCTCATGAATTTAATACTCCAGTACCCAAGAGTATATATGTAGGAATATATTCGTAAAATTCCTACACTTACTTTGAGAATGGCGATATCTCTGGGATAAGATTTTCGCCTGACGTAAAATCAATCGGGTTTCGATCCCACCTTGACGCATTTCATGTTCCTAGCCACACTAAAGTGTTGTGATATAATGAAACTATCTGTCAGTGGATGACAATATATATTTGTGAGCGCATTGTTTGTAGGTATCTATTTATAAACAAGTTTGAGTTTATTTACTTGCACACAGTTAAATGGTTTCAAGTATTTGCATCTCACACTAATAATTCTATTTATTATTAATCATTTGTTTACATACAATTTAAATGGGTTTAACATTATTAATTGTTTTTTCTGCTTCGAAGAGATCCCGTTTTATTTTATCCGAGATCAGATTTTATGATCGATAATCTGCAGACCCGACACAAGGCCTCGTCGAGCTCACGAAAGTCAACCGTCTTCTCCCGAGGCAGAACTCAACTCAACTGACTTTTTTCAAAATCCCCAAAATCCTCTGCGCGCGCTTCCGGTGCATGACGTCATTCGCATCTCCTGGTCAAATTTTCTATCTGGTATTTTTATTTTGATATCTCTGAATGACACATCCTCCCCACGTGCGCGTCAACACCTGGGCTCAAGTTTGCACCTAACTAACCCATGCGCTAAGCGAAAGGTTCTCAGCCTAACTAAACCCAAAGGCAGGATATATAAAACGAAATCCCTCGGCCATTATATTATAGATGTGTATTCATGGAGGAGGGCGAGACCATTATGAAGGGAGTACAACACATTCATTGAATGTAATTTAGGCAGATAATAATCATTGTCTTAATATATCTCCTTGCAAGACTTCATTAACAATGTCAAAGTAGACAGTGTCATTATCAGGCGAGTGAACCATTGCTTTCATGTTTTTGTAAAGAATCATTATACCTGCATCAGTTTCTTTGGGGAGACCATATGTTAGATGTATTTGTTCAATCTTTCCTATAGGTATGGATCCAAATACAATGGAGAAATCTTTGAACAACAGTGTTGCCTCTAAATTTTTTAAATTCATACTCCTCTTATGATTTCATGTAGAGTTAGAATTTATGATGTGGTGGATCGTTTTTTCTGAAAGCTATTCTGATTTTCTTAAAGTAATTTCTCGACTTTAGGTTGAATACAATTGAGAAATAGGGCAATATAAACCTTAGTAGCTATAGCAGTAAGAATTATGCATCTGTAGTTCTTAGTGAATCCGAGGTTGCCTTTCTTGTGGAAGGGTAGGATGCAGCCTTTCGTCTATTCCTCTGTCGCGTTTTGCTTTCCCCAGCGTTGCATAATCGGAGAAGTATGTCGTCAAATTTTCTTGTCTTCTATACTTCAGGAGGTATTTTGTCAAGACTTGCAGCTTTTCAGCTTTTATTTTTTTTTTTTTTTGGTGTACTGCGTCAATTTCTTCCTCTGTAAACTGTCCGAGTTTATGTTTAGTTGGTTACTAATAATTTTTTCGGTAAGTTTATCAGTGACTTCAGGAGGATTTTCAAGTAGATTCTTGATTTTTTTTTTTTACATCAGAAGTCTTTCTTCTCAGCTGGGAGCTTTCTAAGTAGTTGTGCAGACTGGTCTATTTAGCCTTGGTATTACAACTGAAAGGAAAACCCTGAATTCAAACCAGTTGTAAACCCGGAGAAGGATGGGCTCCACACGGCCATTCCTGCCCAAGACACGCTACATGGTTAAGGACAACCATGAGAAAGAGGCGTGTGACTTCTTTTAATGGGCGATACACCATAGTTTTTAATTATCCTCAGAATTCAGTATCCGCAGGGTGTTGGATTGGAATCTGTAGACCGTGGATAACGAGGACCGAATGAAAAAAAGGAATAAGAGAAGCCAAATTAAAGAACTGATTGATGCATAAATAATTTCCATGTCTATTTGTTGTGTTCCTCACGTTTACTCTCAGAATAAATGTCGAAAACTTGTCTGTTGTACCTGTCTTCCATATTTAAAGCTTGATATACATACACGTTTAAGGATGATTTAAAATATATGTACACGTACCGTAGACTATTATCTGGTTTTATGTATGTGCCCAATCTCGAGTACGTGTGTGTGTGTACGTGTGTCTAGTCTTAAATGGTTTACACCTTTTTGGCATCCTTACATATTTCCACGTTCTAACTATATTCCCACATTCCACCTTTCTTCGAGTAGGAAATAAATGTATTCATTAGTACTGAAATATTCTTGGCTTTGTTTTTGTCTTTGTCCGGAGTACACGATTTCTAAAGGACCTGCGAGCGGGGTGAGTTTATTATTATTATTATTATTATTATTATTATTATTATAAGATTTTAACAACAAGTCAAATACTTTTTCACGGGAGACTGAATGAGAGAAAGTCTCCTCAGGTCTCCTGGACTTTTCTAAGTCTACTGTGGTTTGGATGGTTTCAGATGATCCTTTCATCTCTTGTTAAACCAGTCTCTTTTTCAGGGTTTTAAGAATTATTATTGTTATTATTGTTGTTGTTATTATTATTATTATTATTATTATTATTTCATTCTCTGCGAGTTTTTCAAACCAGCTTTAACACATGGTCTTTTACGTTAGACTGAGTAACAGCGCGTCTCCTCAGGTCTCCAGGACTCTTCTCAGTATTCTAGCCGCTCTTAACAATGCTGTGGTCTTTATGATCTTCATTCTTTCTCTGATTTACAATTTCTTCGTGCAAAATTCCATTATCATTATTATTAGCTTTAACTGGTGATTTTTTAAAGAAGTCGGTGAGACATCTAGTCTCCTCAGCGATCCAGGTATTTTCTAATTGTTCATATTATCTTTATTATTATTATTATTATTGTTGTTGTTGTTGTTGTAGTTGTTGTTATCATTTACTAAGTTCCTTTGTTATTAGCTAAACTTTATTGTTTGCCTGTCTGTCTCTCAATATATATAACTTACGTTCTCATTATGTTCGTGCGTGTATATATATAACCCACATTAAGTTCTATATATATATATATATATATATATATATATATATATATATAACCAACATTAAGTTCATATATATATATATATATATATATATATATATATATAGCCCACATTAAGTTCATATATATATATATATATATATAACCCACATTAAGTTCGTATATATATATATATATATATATATATATATATATAACCCACATTAAGTTCGTATCTATCTATATATATATATATATAACCCACATTAAGTTCGTATATATATATAATATAAATATATATAAATATATAACCCACATTAAGTTCGTATATATATATATATATATATATAACCCACATTAAGTTCGTATCTATCTATCTATCTATATATATATATATATAACCCGTATTAAGTTCGTATATATACATATATATATATATATATATATACATATATATATGTATATAACCCATATTAGGTTCGTATATATATATAAATATATATAACCCACATTAAGTAAGTAAAGTTGGTGACCGTAATATAACCCACATTAAGTTCGTATATATATATATATATATATATATAACCCGTATTAAGTTCGTATATATATATATAACCCACATTAAGTTCGTATATATATATATATATATATAACCTGTATTAAGTTCGTATATATACATATATATATATGTATATATATATATATATATATATATGTATATAACCCATATTAAGTTCGTATATATATATATATAAATATATAACCCACAATAAGTTCGTATATATATATATATATATATATATATATATATATATATATATATATATATACCCCAGATTAAGTTCTTATATATATATATATATATATATATATATATACGAACTTAATGTGGGTTATATATGCATATATATATATATATATATATATAAGTGTGTGTGTATATATGTGTGCCATAACATTTGAGAAAGATTTTTAATTTTACTTCGCCAATATACTGGAATAATATAATCAAGAGGATAGAGCAATTTTCAGTCGAATTTAGAACTGAATGGCAATCTTTTCGAATCTGCATTGCTCTGAAATGTCAGTTTGCTTGTCGGGAGTACACCTTCTTTCCATTTCTCTCTTTTTCTGCTTAACCCTTGCAGTCCTTTTCACACGCACACGCACACACACGCGCGTGCACTCTCTATCCTTCTTTTTTCCTTCTTTTTCTTTCATTCTCTCTCTCTCTATCTTACCTCCCTCTGTCTGTCTATCTGTCTGTCTGTCTGTCTGTCTCTCTCTCTCTCTGTATATATATATATAAGTAAAGTTAGTAAAGTTGGCGACTGCAGTCGAGGATGATCCGAAGGCTCCCTTTTCGATAGCTACTACACCAAGGTGTAGGAGAGGGCACTACTCGTTCCCTGGATTGCTCCACTTTACCCTTGATCCTTACCTTATAATGCTGAGTGTTAAGCAAGGAGGCATAAAGTACCATTTTTTTAGTCTTTGGTATGATTCGACCTGGAGTTGAACCCAGGTCTCCCGGGCTATTGGCGAACACTTTAACCATCATGCCAATGTCCGGTATATATATATATATATATATATATAAGTAGAACCTTCCTCTACACCTCGATGTTGTAGCTATTGAAAAATGGTCACCCTCAACGACAGTCACCAACTTTACTTACTTTTTATATATATATGTATATATATCTGTGTGTGTGTGTGTGTGTGAGAGAGAGAGAGAGAGAGAGCGTGTGTTTATATGTGTGTGTTTAAGATGACATGGCTTATTAAATGAAGTAACGCTTAGTAAACGTAGAAAAATATACTTACATTTAAGATATGTGTATTTTCTTGTAATATTTCTAAGAACCCTATCCTTTTCATCTGACGTTGTATATGTGTTGTACTCCCGACACAATGGTCTCGCACTCTTCCATAAATACACGCCAACAAGAGCATCAGACGGAGAGCACCAATCAGCGTGACACAATCACGTGTGATACCTTTTGCGTTGTGGGCGGATAGTCACTGGTACACTGGACACTCAGCTTTCAACCAACTAACTACTGTTTAACCAGATTCACTTGTATCTTGTTTCTATTACTTGAATATATATTTTTTTCTCTCAAACGTTTTGTGTTCCCCGTGTCATTCTTTGGTCAGCATCACAACAATGTGTGTGTGTGTGTGTGGCATACATTTCCATTGTTATAATCTCTATGGTTACTGATTCATTTAATTCTTTGTAACTTATTCTTTTTCCGCTTCGTTGATTTTATAGTTCAATTTTGGTTAATTGTTTTTCTACTGTCTCTATTAAAATCACAGCGTCTACTGTTTCCATTACTACAGATGACATTATTCTTCTTACACCAATGGGTAAATATTAAAAGAGACTGGGCTCTCTGCTTTGGATAGAGCAACAAGTCTAGAAGGAATGAAACGCTGAATTCGAAATTTTAGGAGTGTTTTTTGAGGCTGAGGGGTGCACTACTTTTCTGTTATAAGCTTTTCGAAAAAGTGTGGCTGATTCTACGCAAGACTTCATCACTGGGAACAGATTACTTGTCGAAGTAGTCTCGCTCTTTAGATCTTTAACTAAACTGTTCATCACTCATACGAAAATGATTTCTATTTCTATAATGACTTGGAGGAATTATAGAACGATAATTACTTATCTATAACACACACACACACACACACATATGTATACATTTACATATACAGGGTGTGGAAACAAAATGTGGATTAATTTTTGAAACGTCTTTTTTTAGTCTGATTCGTAAAATTTTTGGAAATAAACCAACGATGAATATAAATTTTCATGATTAGCTCAAGCATATTTTCATTAAAATTCAGCCCAATATAAGTGAGCAAGAAAAAAAAACCGACAAAGAATCTATGATTTGCTTAACGCCGACACCAGACCAAAAAAATTCCGAAATGATTGAAGTTTCTTTATGGCTTCCATCAAACACTGACGTTAATCCCAATGATTACGGTATATGGGGCATTTTAGAAAACAAAACAAATGCAACTTCCCATCCAAATATTGGTTCGCTTAAGACTGCTATTTTGGAGGAATGGAATAAAATGTCTGAAGAATTTATTTTGGAGGTATGCAAATCGTTTCGAAGGCGTGTTCATACAATAATTGAAAAAGAAAAATGGTGGCTATATTGAGTAAATTTACTGTTTTGTGTCTATCTTATTATTTTGTTCATAATTGAAAATCAAAATTAATCTTGTTTTATAACAGAGTCGTTTATTATTATACTAGAATATTTCAAATTTTTCTTCTGCAGTCTATCAAAAATAAATTATGTCAGTTTTTCATGTCGGCTTCATAGTAAAAAGTTTCTGGAATTTGGGAAAAGATATATGAAATCTTTAGTAATAAAACTGTCATGAGGAGGGGAGATAATTTTATTAAAGTTTTATCTAGTTCTTCTGGTCCGTATTTGAGGAAAACGTTTTTTAAAACAATGTGTTCATTCTCTCCTTGTCTCTCTCCCTCACTCACTCTCTCCCTGCTTCTCTCCCTCCCACATATGCATAAATAATGCAGTTTGCTCACTTTATAAATAAAATTTGGTCAATAATCGGTGATAGAGTTATATAGATCTTACTTAAGATAGTGTAGACATGGCATTTGGTGACTATTTTTCGCCTATGCGAACATCAGAACAAGAGAATTGGTGACAAATTGACTGTCACCAAACGCCATTTACCCGGTGTCTGTGATATCCTAACAGATCTCTATCGCTCTGGAAAAAAGAATGGAAGAACAGTAAATCAGAAGTCTCTTTTCCAGTCTTTTGGGGACCGTTCCAAGTGCTACAACGACAATGGGTATCATCATCACCCTTATGTTCCATAGATTTTTACGTTCTCTGGTAAGATCCAAGTATTTGTCGATAATTTTGCTTTCTTTTATTTTCGCTTTGTGGTCCTCCCGAACTGCAAAGTCCACGAGATGACAAGTTATAAATAACAATACAAATATTTTCCATTGCTACGTGCTATATTGAACAAATCTAGGAAGAAACAACAGCTGTACGGCCACCTATCTCCCATCTCAAAAACCATCCAAGTAAGACGGACAAGATATTCAGATCACGGCTGGAGAAGCAGGGACGAACTCTTTAGTAACGTTCATTTTATGGATCTCTACACATGTAAAAATCTCTGGAACATGAGGGTGACGCTAAAAGACTGGAAAAGAGACTGGAAGAACTGTAAATCAGAAGAATCGAGATCATCCACACCACAGCATTGTATAGTTCGGCAAGAATACTGAAAAAAGTCCAGGAGAACTGAAGAGGCTTGCTGTCACTTAGACTCCAGTGGAATATCACCAGCGTAAGCTGTTGTGATATACTCGCAAGGTGCGAAATAATGATGAAAATGAAAAAGAATTGGAAACCCTGGTATACACAATAAGAATATACAGCCAAAATATAGGGATGGAATTTGGCATTGAAAAATGTGCCATATTGATAATGAAATTATCATTCTACTCTGTTGAGAGTTTTTCACATCAGCATTAGCTGAGGGTCTTTCACAGGAGTTTGAGTGATAGCAAGTCTCCTCAAGTCTCCTGTACTCTTCTCAGTATTCTGGCTGATCTGGATGGTCTCCACTTGTCCTCTAATTTCCAAGTTTTCCAGTCTCTTTACCAATCTTTTAGGGATTGTTCCATTGGTTTGTCCGTCTCCTTTGTATTCCATAGTTTTTAACGTCTATAGCAAGGTCTAAATATTTATCTCTCTTTTCTCTTTCTTTTAATTTTACCTTGTGGTCTGCCGGGACGACAAAATCATATATTCGGCAGGTTTATTTGTTGACTATCATTAGGTCTAGTCGTCTGGACGAGATTAGGTGATCTGTTTGTATCTCAAAATTCCAGAGAACTTTGTGCGTCTCATTTACTAGTTGTGCATATATCACTTGTTCGTCAAATTTCTATTTCTTGCCCAATCCCTTGTAGATCACCTTCCCCACCCAGTCGTGACTCGTATTATAGTCTTTTGCGATAATTTGCCTCGTTCGCTTATTATATGATTGATCATTTCGTCTCTATCATCACCTAACCTACACTTACGATTTTGTTACGGTTTATGTATTTTTGCTTTAATGTAGTTTAATATTATTATTATAATTGTTAATTTCGTCTCATATTTTCGTTCATCTTTTAATTTTTTAATTGCTTTTTATTCATCTCAACAAATTCGGCTAATCGTTATTATTTTTGCTTTCTTCTGTTCTTGTCTTTCTTAGCAATCAGCAAAGAAAAAAAAAAGAGTCCATCAGCCGACAAAAATAACAATAACTTCCTTGGCGAATAGACACTGGCATATTTAGGTTCTTTTTTACCCGCTTCTGAATGCAAGGCGTTCTTAGACAACAACGATAACAACAACAACAGCAATAATGAAAACAATAACACAGTTCTAAAACTTGGTACCGTTGTCTCGTCTTCTGAAGATCACTCCTCTTTCCACCTGGGTAAATAATCATTTTGTAAGCATCAAACTATCTGACATAGTAAATTAGCAAAATGTTCTAACTTTGAACGAAGACCCGGTTTTACATTACGAATCTATCTTTCCCAAGTTTTTATTTGCTCCTTTCTGTACGATTTAAGTTTCTTTCGACTCGTCCTAATAATCGTTTTTCTCCTCAAACGTTTTCTTTTCAAACCATTTTTTCCCTCTTGTTTATTTTATATTTTATCTTTCTCATGTTTCTGTCATTTGTTTATTCGTACATTTTCTTTTTTTCTTTTTTTTCTTTCTTTCTTTCTTTCTTTCTTTCTTTCTTTCTTTCTTTCTTTGTATGTCTCTCCTGATGACTATTTTCTTTCTTTCTTTCTTTCTTTCTTTCTTTCTTTCTTTCTTTCTTTCTTTCTTTCTTTCTTTCTTTGTATGTCTCTCCTGATGATTCTTTCTTTCTTTCTTTCTTTCTTTCTTCGCCAGTATGTCTCTCTTCCAGTCTATTTTCTTTCTTTCTTTCTTTCTTTCTTTCTTTCTTTCTTTCTTCGCCAGTATGTATCTCCTGTAGGCTATATTCTTTCTTTCTTTCTTTCTTTCTTTCTTTCTTGATGATGACTATTTTCTTTCTTTCTTTCTTTCTTTCTTTCTTTCTTTCTTTCTTTCTTTCTTTCTTTCTTAGCCAGTATGTCTCTCTCCCGCTCGATTTTTTTTCTTTCTTTCTTTCTTTCTTTCTTTCTTGTCTCTATTTCAGCTTATTCACTTTATTTCTTTTCGAGGTTGTCTTTATTCCATTTTATTACATTTAAATAAGAATAAACGAAAACAATAAAAATCACCAACAAACAATCACAATCAAACAAATGATAAACAAAAGATTAACTAAACTAAAAACAAATCACCGGAAAAGTAAACAAAAATGACATTGGTAAGAATTTAAGAGAAAATATAACAGCAGGTGCGATGCGATGCTGAATGTGGATTGCAAAATCGACACTTTCTTCAACAGTACCAAACATAGAGACGACTTTCATTTTTCTTCCTTCTTTTCTTT
The DNA here is from genome assembly GCA_963585895.1 of Sepioteuthis lessoniana. Classification (NCBI taxonomy): domain Eukaryota; kingdom Metazoa; phylum Mollusca; class Cephalopoda; order Myopsida; family Loliginidae; genus Sepioteuthis; species Sepioteuthis lessoniana. The sequence goes on along the minus strand of OY757937.1, from coordinate 66,600,290 downwards.
CCCCATTCCATCTTTGCCCTCACGTCTTTTATCGGTGATTCCAATAGTAGAACAACATGACTCTAGCCTGACAATGAGCCATAATATGCATTCCAAGATGTCAAACGTTCCTTTCCTATTCGTAGACCCACGTTGCAATCAGAACTACAGCACATGTTCTTGCATTCTTGCTAGTTCTGCTCCACATCTCTGCCAATATTTTGTCGCTTTTGGCGCCAAATTTTTGTAGGGTTCGCATCAGTTTGAACAATCAAGAGATGAACTGAGTACAGTATTTCTCGACCTTGGATACAAAAAAAAAAAAAAAAAAAAAAGAAAAAGAAAAAAAAAAGTAAGTTCCGATGCTTTCTGTAACAGGATCTGACATACCTGCATGTTACAAAACCTTTCATTATATATATGTATATATATGACTGATATATATATATATATATGACTGATATATAAATATATATGACTGATATATATATATATATATATATATATATATATATATATATTATCGCCCATAAATAAGTACACTCCGAATATTCTTATAACAAACTAATTTTATTCTAAACCAAAGATATAAGAATTTGATTATTTCTAATCGAGCATTATACAATAAAAGCTTACATTATTAGGTATCATTTATAACCATACTCTATAATACTGAAACTCTGTAACCAAAGACATGTCAAAAAATAAGTATACTCCTTATATATTTTTTATGCAACTTAATCTTTGTTTACAGACATGGTGTAACATTACTGGTAATATAGTTTTAATGTTGTAGTGTTTGGTGGTTAGTAATACCGATTAATATTACAGCCCAGTCGGCTGGGGTTGTAGAATACACAGACTGCATTTCTGCAGAGATAGAAGACCCTCTTAACAAGTGTCTTGGATAGGATACTAAACAATCTGATGGTGAGCCTCCAGCCCTGAAGCTTTGAGAAATATAGAGTACGCCTTGACTGCCATTGCTCCCAATTCCACTGAGACCCGAGGTGGTAGCATTTGATTGGGTCCTACCGATAGATCAAATAGAACCATATGACATTAAACTGTGTGCATACAAATGTCTTACGTTAAAACGAATTTTAAGAAATAGAACTCTTTAAACATTTTGCTGCGTAAACAAATGACAGATGTTTAATTGAATTGTTGGTAATACATAGCAATACTCGGAACCATTTAACTGTGTGATATAATCAGCTGTGACCTGATAAGATAACAATCTTAAACTGAGGCCACCGGCGGAGAATTTTTTGAAGTCATCGGTGAGGCGATGTCTGACTTTCAAGTGGATTTAGGGACTTGTTTGGGTCAGCGACCAAGCTTGGGATAAACGAAGACATTTGACGTGAATCTTTATCTGTCAGTCAAAAAATCTTATCCTTTTTGTGGAGAAATTGACGTTATCTATAAAACAGATCTATACTGGCATATCTGATAATAATCATTCCAAAGAAAGCGATTTTCCCCATGAATGAAGTTCACACAGAAAAATAAAGATAAAAGTCAATAAAGACCTTTTTAAGGCTTTTGACACTTTAATTGAAAGTTTCTTGTGTGGTCTTGAGGAGGGGGGATTGGTTAGCTCGATCAGATAACGCCCAAAAAGGAGTAGTAACAGCTTGATTTTAGCGAGGCAGGAGTGAGCATAGGTGGCAGCTTTGAGTGGAATTCAGAGATGTCAAAGAAGGAAATTTGGAGTTGTTGGGCAGGGTGTTAGCTCTCTTATTGTCACTAAAGAGTTGGACCCTTGTCCAAAATTGGAAAATCCCAGTTGAAAAAAAAGGAATAGTTAATGTTTCTATGCCAACCGGACCCTATTTAAACGGTGTATTTTAGGGCTTTAGCAGATCAGAGTCAGAAGAGGAGAAAGGCAGAACAGACAAGGGCCGAACAGACCAGTTGACTTCAGCCTCGTCCACCAAAGAGCTCAGAGGAAAAGAGTCATCACTCATGTGGAATCAGAATTGAAAGCTTTGCCGAGAAATGTGTTGAGAATTGTTCGAGATATATTTCTTGAATTCATGATTATGTTCTAACCGAAAACCTCTCATTAGAAGTCCATCACTCTCGCAGTTTTAAGTGAAATCAACATTTGTGTTTTTGTTTTCTTTTCTGTTATATAAATTATTCTGTTGTAAGTGGAAAGAGTTGCTGTCTCATTACATAACCATCGACCCGCCGTTAGCTTTGGTGTACCGACTCTTGTAGCAGATTTCAGGCCATTTGAAATCAGACCCAACGTGGGCATTCGACTGGACTTTTGACAACTGTAGAGGTCACCGCAATCCATGGTTGATGGAAGAAATTTGATATTGACGGCCGTTATCAAATATTCAATGAGCTCTTTAGCTCATCGGTGAAGATGGTGTTATATAGATACAATAGTAATATTAATGTGTAAACCAATTAGTTTCATTTAAAAATGAAGTTACGTGTAAACTATTCACTTACAAATCATATCGTTTTAAGTGTGTGCAAACAAATGACTGATATTCAATTTTTACATTACTTAAAACCAATTAACTGTGTAAAAAAATGAGCTCAGGCTCGTTTAAAAATGTTATCAACAAAATGTGTTTACAAATCATATATATTTGATATATATGTATAAAGAGGATTTAGCATTAAATGATCTACGATAGGCGATATGCCATCAAACCAAACCAAACTAAATCGTATATATCTAATATATATCTATAAAGAGGATTTGGCATTAGATAACCTACAATGGTTGACATGCCATAAAATCCAACCAAACCAAATCATATATATATATATATATATATATATATATAAGCAGGGTTTAGCGTTAAATAACCTGTAATGGTTGATATGCCATTAAACTTAACCGAACTAAACCAATTAATATTAGTTTTGAATGTACTCTTAGCGACTAGAAATGATAAAACTCTGGTATCTTTGATGAGAAAAAAATAAAGTTTGAATAAAAAAACTGGTAATGGTGTACTTATTTATGTGCTATATATATATATATATAGAGGGAGAGAGAGAGAGAGAGAGAGTCATGACCCCACAAAAACTGCACATCATAGCAAGTTTTGATGAGTCTAATGCACTTAAAAACTTTTAACTGGCTGGTTGTCTTGTTGGGTTTTATGGCATATCAACCCTTGTCGGTTATTTAATGCCAGATCGTATTTATACATATATCCAATATATATGACTTGTCAGCGAATAGTTTGCACGTAACATTTTTAAATGAACTAGAGCTATTCAGCTTCGGCAACTCGTTTGGTGTAATGGTTAGCAAACTAGACCACCAATCCATGACTAGTGAGTTCGAGTCTCATTGGCTTCTCTTTATATATACACCCATGTACGACAACTGAGGAAAATTTAGTAAATATTTATTTATCCTAGTTTGTTCAGTTTTACCTAACTATTTATCTATCAGTTTAATCGGTCGGGCCTGAAGAATACATCGACAGCCCCTCTGCAGAGAGGTAAGACCCCCTGAAAGCATATCCTGGGCATGACAGTAAACAGTATTTGATAATGAAGCTCCAAATCTGGAGCTTTGGGTAATATGGAGTATCCCTTCATTCCTTTAACTCCCAGGCCCACTCTGCCCGGGAGTGGTAATTCTTGTTAAGGTCCTAGCTATGCGTCAAATAGAACAGTTTAATCATTCACTATACTTGAAACCATTTAACTGTATACAAACAAATGAATAATGTTGAATAAAATTATTAGTTTTTGATAGTAATACTTGAAAACGTTTAAATTTTCTTGGTGTGACATTGAAAGGCATATGATGGTGAGGCTCTTCTTCTGAAGCTTTGGGGAATGTGAAGTACCCCTTTCATTGCCATTACTCTCAAGTCCACTCTAACTCCAAGTGGTAATCTCTGTTAGGATCCCATGTATGGGTCAAATAGAACTGTTCAATCTTTACTAGAGATTAATATTATTATCGTTTATTTGAAATTATACAACAGTGCGTAAGTTTTTCGTATTTAAATGGAATTATTAGTATTAGATAGCAATACCTGAAACCATTTAACTGTGTGTAACTAAACGACCTGTAACACACACATATATATATACGTGGTGAATTTAATAAGTTTCCATACGTTTTTGTACGGGCATCTAAAATTGTCGTAGACTCTTGAAAATTCAGTATCTTATTGCTATACATCTTATGAGATGACTGACCAATTCTTATGATTTCAGGTTCAAATGAACAGCTGCAGCAGCAATTGGAATACACCCTACTAAAGCCTGATTGTCACAGCTGGTGAATTTCAAAAATCCAATCTGGACGTGAGGACACTTTAGAAAAACGATATGCAATAAAATTCAGTTTTAAACTTGGAAAAAATGCCACAGAAACGTATGGAATGCTTCTACTGCTTTTGGAGCATCTTGCATAAATCGAGCATCAGTTTTTGAGTGGCAGAAGAGATTTAAGGAAGGCAGGGAGTCTGTGAGAGATGATGAGAAGTGTGGGTGGAGTAAGGAAGTCAATAGACCAGAGTTGATTAGCCAAAGGGTTAGTGTTTGGGTTAGGGTTAAGTGGAAAAGTGGATAAACCAAAACATTGACAACGCATTTAACAATGATATTTCGTTTTTATTTTTGAAATACTTTCTCAGAATGACATCTGAGGAAGTCTTTCTAAAATAAAGACGAAATATAATAAGTGTGTTTGTTGTTTAAAGGCATACCAACCTTCTTGGGGTATCTAATGCCAAATCCATCCTTGCAGAAGAACAGTAGTGTTACTATTTAACCTATAGCTGGGAGGATAAGGAGGTTCATACCTTTCCCCGAGGATATTTGTCCGAAAGTGAACGTAATAGCACGTCTGTAGTTCGAACTCGCTTCTTCGGATTCAGCAGTCCAGCACTTTAACAATTACACTGCGTGGAAACTCTCCTGACAAATCATTGTTAAATCCGTTGTCAGTGTTTTGGTCTATTCACTTTTCCACATATTTTTTTCATATATATATATATATATATATATATATATATATATATATATATATATATATATATATATATATATATATATATATATATATATATATATATATATATATATATATATATATATATATATATATATATATTCTCATATATGTGTGTGTGTGTGTAAACAAGCTTTAGCAATGAATAACCCGTTAGGGTCGATATACCATAAAACTCCACCAAACCAAACTAAACCAAACTATTTCATTGAAAATTACCTGATCAATATCAACCCTAAGGAGAGAGCAAGAGAATTAAATCGGCTTACTGTTACTTCATCTCCAGTAAAAGTCATTCAAATGAACTAGTGTGAAAACCTAAGGGAAAAATTATTATTAATAACCAATACAGAAAAATGAAATATTTTGAAAAGGTAAAATTTGTGAGATAATTAAATAGAAATATTATAACCATGGTGTAAAATGAATAATTCACACTTTAAAGAACTTGTGAAATAACGGCGCTAAAATTCAAATGCTTAATGGCGGTAAAGCAAACCCTATTTAGGAAAAAAATAAAAGGACGTTTTATAACAGTTGAGTATTTTTTCCACTATCCAGTGCAGTTAAGGTGTCCAGGAAAGAGTTTTAGAAATGGTTGAATCCTTGTTTAATCGTCGGTAGTTGATCAGTACTTGAGTAGTTGATACGAACGTTCGAAATAGTCGGGGTTCTTTATTCTTTCACCGTCGAGGTATTCTGACTCTTTTACCAATAATCAGACAATCAATTCTTTCTATAACTGTGATATGAAGTGGTACGTGTCCCAAGGTTAAGGCTAGGACTATATAAACTTTGTGGTCTTAACTTGACGTTACAAATAAATTAAAATCTTAAATTCAAGATATGCAATTTTTTCCAAAATTTATTTCAATATCAAGCTCAGTTCTGGGGCCCACTGTTGAGGTATGGAAATTAGAGTGTAAGATAGAGACTAGCGAGCATGATTAGAGATCAGAGGTGCCCGTGGTGTAATAGTTATCGTCGTAGGAAATGGACACGGTGACACGCGTTCAAATCCTGGACGAGACTGATTGCATTTCCCATAGCAGTAATACCCTTGGGAAAGGTATGAATCCAATTATTCTCCCTCTAGCAATGAGTAAGTAGTAGGGAAGACTTGGTTCTTCAGCCTTGTTGAGGCAACTAGTCTAGGAGAAGGAAAACTCTGAATTCAAACCTGTTAAACTCCGCTTAAAAATTGACCTTGTGTCATATCCTGCCCGGGTGGCGGGGTTGGTCAATATGGATATGACATCAAACATTCTAATGCTGGAGCTTTGGGGAATGCAGAGTACTCCTTCATGGCCATCGCTCTCAGGTCTACTCTGGCCTGGAGTGGTAGCACTTGATAGGGTCCTATATATGGGTCAATTAGAACAGTTTGACATTTAAACTGAGAGCAAACAAATGACTTATTGAATTGTTAGAAATCATTCGATCATTTAAATGAGTGATGTTTAATTGAATTGTTAGAGGCTGTAGTTATGAGACAATTGAGGAGATGAAAGAGTTTGTGACGACGGTCTTTGATACGCTCACATAAGAAGACTTCCATGGGGCATTCCAGAAGTTGTTGGAATGGTACAAAAAGTGCATTGCAGCTGGAGGAGATTACTTCGAAGGGGACTAGAGTTTCATATGTATATTATCAATAAAAGTGCCCATACGAAAAAAGTCCGGAAAATTATCGTATGCACCTCGTATATAGCAATATTTGAATCATTTCACTTTGTTGATATGCTAAACTGATTCATTTGAAATAGAACTTAATGATTATTTAACTGTGTATAAACAAATGACTGATGTTTAATTGAATTGTTAGTGCTAAATAGCAAAATTTGAAATCGTTTAATTGTATGCAAACAAATGATTAATAGTAAATAGAATTATTTATATTAGATCGAAATTAGTGAAACCATTCGTATGCAAAAAATGAGTTCAAGCTCATTTAAAAATGTTATCTACAAAATGTGTTTAAAAATCATATATATATTCAATATATATGTATTAGAAGGATTTAGCATTAAATAACCTACAATGGTTGATATGCCATAAAACCAAACCAAATCATATATTTTTAATATATATGTATAAAGCAGATTTGGCAAGAAATAACCTACAATGGTTGATATGCCATAAAACCAAACCAAACCAAATCATATATATTTAATATTTATGTATAAAGAGGGTTTGCCATTAAATAACCTACAATGGTTGATATGCCATAAAACCCAACCAAGCCAAATCATATATATTTAATATTTATGTATAAAGAGGATTTGGCATTAAATAACCTACAATGGTTGATATGCCCTAAAACCCAACCAAACCAAATCATATATATTTAATATATATGTATTAGAAGGATTTAGCATTAAATAACCTACAATGGTTGATATGCCATAAAACCAAACCAAACCAACCTTAACCTTAGTTAGCAACCGATCTAGGAGAAAGAAAACTCTGAATTCAAACTAGTTGAATTCTGCTTAAAAAAAAATTGACCTTGTGTCACATCCTGATCGAGCAGGATATGACATAAAAGTATAATATGAAAAAGGTATATTTTTTTTCTTTAAAATCCAGTGACACTTGTTTTTAATATTTTCTGTCCAGAGTGTGGAGAGATTTTTTTTTTAAATATCGGTACTTTTGTTCCCTTCGAATTTTTCGACCGTCCCATGTTCATGAGATTAAATGTTTTGGTACAAACAGTTAACAATATATATTTTCTACCGCTATTAAACAAATCTAGTGTATTAGTTTTTAGTCTGAATGTCTTTTTATTTATTGTTGGTATTTTTTTTATTATTAAAGCTTCTTGGATTTGTAATCTTTAAAAAAAAAATGTTTGTGTTATCAACGAAGATTTTTCTAATGATGTTTGGAATAGGGTGACCTAGCGTTTGATGTTTATTGGTACCAGTTTTTGAACATAGATAAATAAATAGGTCGTTTAGTTCTGTTTAGGCAAACTAAAGAAAACTTGCTCTATTAAATGATGCTTTTGTGTTCTCTTTATCTATTGCAGTTTCAGTGAAAATAAATAGAGGCATTACAATGTAAATAAATAGGAGGCCTTTCTTTCTGAGCTGTCTGTGAGTTTTTACACGCAGAATGAAATGCTCATTGGAAAAAGTATGAATCTATCTCTTCTCTCTTTCACCTATGTGTAAATAGTAGGACAGACTGATACTTTAGCCTTGGTATAACAACCAATCTAGGAGAATTCAAATTCAAACCAGCTGTAATTCGCAGAAAAGTGAACCTTATGTCACTCACACTCACACTCGTATATATATATATATATATATATATATAGATATATATATATATATATATATATATATACGAGGATCATTCAATAAGTTTCCAGACTTTTTTCGTATGTGCACTTTTATTGATAGTACACACATGAAACTCTAGTCCCCTTCGACGTAATCTCCTCCGGCTGCAATACACTTGTTGTACCATTCCCATAAATTCTGGAAGGCCCCATGGAAGTCCTCTTGTGTGAGCTTGTCAATGACCTTCGTCACAGCCTCTTTCATCTCCTCAATTCTCTCATAACGACAGCCTCTGAGCTTAGGGAATAACCAAAAGTCACAGGGAGCAAGGTCTGAACTATAGGGAGGGGGAGGAACCGTCTTGATGCCCATCTTGGTTAAATAGTCTGTGTCAAGGATGGAGTTGTGGACTGGTGTATTGTCCTGGTGGAAATGTCACTGGCCCGATTTGAAGAGTGCTGGCCTCTTCCGACGGAATCTCTTGCTGAACTCCCTTAAAACCGCAACATAATAACCCTAACCATAACCTCTTGGCCAATCAACTCTGGTGTATTGATTTTCTTACTCCTTCCACACCTCTCATCATCCCTCACAGACTCCCTGGCTTCCTTGAATCTCTTATGCCACTCAAAAACTGATGCTCGATTCAAGCAAGATGGTCGAAAAGTAGTCTGAAGCATTCCATACGTTTCTGTAGCATTTTTTCCAAGTTTAAAAAAGAATTTTATTGCATATCGTTCTTCCTCACGTCCAGATAGGATTTTTGAAATTCACCAGCTGTGACAATCAGGCTTTAGTAGATTATATTCCAATTGCTGCTGTAGCTGTTAATTTGAACCTGAAATCATAAAAATTGGTCTGTCTTCTCATAAGATGTATAGCAATAAGATACTGAATTTTCAAGAGTCTACGACAATTTTAGATGCCCGTACAAAAAAGTCTGGAAACTTATTGAAGGCACCACGTATATATATATATATATATATATATATATATATAGAGAGAGAGAGAGAGAGAGAGAGTTTATTATGTCGAGCTTCGCGTGTTTTTTTATTTTTTTTATTTTAATGATATATCAATCTTCTCGCATTATTTAATGCCAAATCCATTCCTTTTGGACTGTAGTTGAATTATTTAACCCATAGATGGGAGGATAAGAGGGTCATACCTTTTCCAAGGGTATTTGTCTGAAAGTGAATGTAATCGCGTGACTGGATTTTAAACTCGCCTACTACGATTCTGCAGTCCAGCGCTTTAATCATTACACCACGGGGACACCTTCTCGTGTTTGTAATCTTTTTTTAAAGTTTATATCATAAGGCATCTCTGTGTTATTAACGAGCTTTTTTTAAAATGTTGTTTAGAATAGGGTGGCCTTGTATTTTATGTTGACTGATGTGTGTTTTTTATAGCATTATCATCACGCAGATAGAAAGGATGATTTACGAGAAGAGTTGCAGTATATGATTGACTTTGTGGGTGAACATAAATTACCTTTCCCGGAATTTGAACTCGGTTCGTTTATTATTCAGCCCCACACTCCCATTTTCATTTTGTCAAAAGTACTGACGAATGTTTACAATTGACTCTGCAGCCACAGGATTTAGAAACCAGGAAAAATTAGGCAAGGTCATATTTGTTGTTAAGTCTGCGAGCAATATTGAACTAGTCCTGGAAGCAACACTCTACAAAACAGCAGCCGTACGGCCACCTACCACCCATCACGAAAACTATCAAATTTAGATGAACCGAATATGTGGGACATTGCTGGAGAAGTAAGGACGAACTCATAAGCGATATACTCCTGTGGAGCCCTTCACATGGAGGAGAAAAGGCAGCTAGAACATATATACAGCAGTTCTGTGCCGATACAGGATGTAGCCTTGAAGACCCCCTGAGAGCGAGGGACGATAAAGACGGGTGGCGAGAGAGGGTCAAGGAGATCCGAGCTGGCAGCGGGACATGATGATGATGATGATGATATGAGTCAAACATTTATATCCTTCACTACTTTATAAATCATCATCATCATAATCATCAAGCTGAGTCGACAGCATGGATACCTTTGACTCTCTCACCATCCGTCCTTATCGGTCATCGTTCCTGGCAAGTCCTCTAGACAGCATCCAGTATTCGCACAGTGCCTATGAATGTAAGTTTTTGCCTACCCTAGTATCTCGACGTGAAGGATTCCATTGAAAAACATCGTTTACGAATTCATCTTTCATTCTCCAAAAATCTCCACCATCTCTTCCTCGTCTTACTTGGATGGTTTGTGTGATGAGAGGTAAGTGGCCGTACAACTGCTATTTTTTAAATAAGCATCCAGGAAGTGTTCACAACAAGATGAAGCATTTGTGTGAAGATCCCACCTAGTTTTTTCTCCATTCATCTGGTTAAGGTCCAAGTGGTGCAACATTACTGTAGTACTGACACGGCTACAGTCAGGAAGAATTCCCGTTTGAACACAACAGATTCACGAGTCGTCAATTATCAATTTTGACTAATAATTGCTTTAATATTTTTTATTCGGTTTAATTTCTTAAATCGAGTTTTTATTACTACAACAGCAAGTAACACGTGCGTCGAAAACAATGGAAAAGGGGAAGGTCTTCATATGAAGAGGACAACTGAAATTAAGACGGTAAAAGAAAATACTAATAGAAATTAACAACAACAACAACAATAGTAATGATAATAATAATATCAATAATATATAATAATGACAAAGAGAAACCATCCAGACTACAGCATTATTAAAATCAGTCAGAATACTGAGAAAAGTTATGGAGAATTGATGAGATTTGCTGTCACTGAAACTCCAGTGAGAAACAACTAGTCAACGCTGGTGTGAAAAACTCTCAAAGACTATTACTACTAATAATAGCGACAAAATTATATACTTCTGGAATGCCATGGAAAACCGAAGAATAAAGTTAACAGGAAGAAAAAACTAGTCTGTTGTTCCAGCAAACCACTGAGTGAAATTAAAGAAAAACTAAAAACTCGATGAATATTAAGACCTTGCCAGAGAACTGACCCCTCCAAATAACCCCCCAAAATAAACAAATAAAAAACGAGGAGAAATGAAGATAACGGTGATACCAATAATACTTGGGGTTCTTGTATCAATCCTAAATAACTTCGAAAGGAGACCAAGAACTGTGGAAGGATCTTTTTTTTTATCTTAAATACAGCTCCAATCTCTTTTTGAGCACACTTCGTATTATATATATATATATTACACATCACTCAATGAGTCTCGAGCCTGACATGTAAAAGGAACCACTAATAAAAAAAATCCATAGCATTTTTATAAAGCTCTCACCTTCAAATGGCACGGGTCAAAATTTGAGCTCAATCGGATTATTAGTTTACAAATTACATTTTTAAAACAATGGAAAAATCTGAATTTCGTGTGTTCATAAAGCATTCCTTTCTGATGGGAAAAATAATGTTCCAGCAAATCAAGGGCTTGATAAGTGTTATTCGGACTCTGCTCCGTCAGAAACAATGGTTAAGAGGTTGGTAAGCTGACTTTAAACGCGGTCGTACAGATACAAATAATGCTGAACGCGCAAGTGGGCTTAATTCGGCAGTTGTCCGGGAAAATACCAAAAATCTCTTCAAATTCGTTTAGGTCGATCGAAAATTGAAGTTGTGTGAGATAGCAGAGGAGCTGAAGATATCAAAAGACAGTGTATTCATCATTTTGCATGAACATTTATTTTTGAGAAAGCTGTCTTCAAAGACAGTGCATGTTTGCTCACAGTCGATCAAAAACAACAACGCGTCGATGATTCAGAGAGCTGTTTGAAACTGTTTCAACGCAATAAAAACGAGTTTTTGCGTAAATATATGTCAATGGGTGAAACATAGATTCACCACTTCGCTCTGGAGTTAAATCGGCAGACAGCTAAGTGGATAGCCGTAGGTGAAAGCCATCCAAAGCGACCAAAGACGTAAACATCTGCAGGTACGGTTTGGGCCTTCGTATTTTGGAATACACAAGGTATCTTGATTGATTACCTTGAGAAAAGAGGACCCATCAATAACGAATATCATATAGCATCATTGATGCATTTGAAGGAAGAAATCGCCAAAAAAACGGCCACAGATGAAGAAGAAAAATGTGCTCCTTCACCAAAACAATGCACCGTGTCACAAGTCGATCGCAGCGATGGCAAAACTACATGAATTGCATTTTGAATTGCTTCCCCATCCACCCTATTCTCCAGATCTAGCCACCAGCAACTACTGGCTGTTTGCAGACATCAAAAGAATGTTCCAGGGAAAGAGATTTAGCTCCAATGAAGAAGTGATATCGGAAACTTAGGCGTATTTTGAGGCCAAAGACAAATCGTTCTACAACCCCCCCCCATCGAATTGTTAGAGAAACGTTGGAATCTGTATCACCCTAGAAGGAGACCTTGTTGATAAATAAAGTCGAATTTTGCTTAAATGTTGTTTTATTCATTTAAGCCCGAGACTTTTTGAGTGATATGTTATATATATATATATATATATATATATAACTTCACATCCACACATACTTATAAACATTTATATAATCATCTTGTGTTTTATGGAGAAGCTTTTTAGTAATTTACTAAGCTTTTTCATTAGATGTGGCACAAGGCTGAATGAATGGAACACCCAATGAGACTCCAACTCACTCGTGAAGGTTTACTAGTCTAGCTTGCAAACCATTACACAACCCGAAGCGCCCATCATCATCATCATCATATCGTGCTGGTAGCACGGATATCCCTGACCCTCTCTCGCCACTCCTCCCTATCGTTCATCGCCCTAGGTAGGTCTTCAGGACAACATCCTGTATCCTCACATAGCTGCTGAATGTACGTTCGAGCTGGTCGTCCTGCTTTTGTGCGGCCATGTGTGGGGATCCATAAGAGTACATCTCTTATGAGTTCATCTCTGCTTCTCCAGCAGTGTCCTGCATGTCTGGTTCGTCTAACTTGAATAGTTTTCGTGATAGGGGGCAGGTGGCCGTACAGTTGGTGTCTTGTGGGGTGTTGCTGCCAGGACTTGTTCAGGATTGCACGCAGCATTCTTGTGTAATTGCCATCTAGTTTCTTCTCCAGTCGTTTTGTTAGCGTCCATGTAGTGCATCCATATAGCAGTATCGATGTGACCGCTGCCTGGAAGAAACTGCGTTTCATTTTATCGGTTAGGTCTGATTTCCATATAATCGATAGCCTATTGATAGCTGTCCATGCTTTCGTTAACCTCGTTTCGATGTCCTTTTCGGTTGATTCGACGCTGCTTCCTAGGTACGTGAATTTGTCTACTAGTTTAAGTGGGGTTCCTTCTAGAGTGGAGATGTCCCCCGTTTGGTTATAGCACATATATTCCGTTTTGTGCGCATTAACATAGAGGCCTATGCTTGCTGCTGCTCGTTCCAAACTATGCAGAAGAGTTTCGGCTTGGTCGTGATTACAAAATACAAGAAAAATTTATTAAATATGAAACACATTATCTTACAATATAGCATAATCTAAATATAGACTTTGAAAAAGTGTTTCCGTTTTACACGTCAATGAGTGAATGATATTCTCCCATTGAAAATATTGAGGCATTTTTGTTCTCCTCCGAGTGATGATTATTTCCATTGACAATATTACAACCTCTAAGAAGAAGATGCCTACAAAAAGATCCCGTTACATAACCCGTAAAATTCCTTGCGGAGACTTGCGTACTAGATGGCATTGAACGATGAATCAGTAACTCCCTTGTTTTATCTCTCAGATGTGCAGCTTGAAGTCGTTATGAACTTTGTACTATTCTCATTAGATTCACACACACACACACACACACACACACACACACACACACACGTGCACGCGCGTGCGTACGCAAACACAGGCATACACACTGATACATATATTTAAATCATACGTACATAAATATAAACAAACTAGCACACACACACAAATAAACCCATAATTGATAGATGATCAGAATAGACATCAATGTGCATGAATTATATATATATATATATATATCGGCCCCGCAAGAATCTACGAGACCACCATCTATACCTTTTCATGTCGACAGCGACCATGGTTTTCTTTTTGAAAAATACTCTGCACACGAAGCATGTGCGTTGCCGTTTCTGACTTTTGAGGTAAGTCAACTCTTTCTCAACATTAAGTCTCCAAGAAAGACTAGAAATATTCTGGTACGTGAGCTCATGTTTGCTGACGACACTACCCTCGTGCCAAACAAACACCAAAATGCACACAAAATAAGCACCCGTTTCTCGAAATCTGCAAATGTATTTGGGCTGAAAATCAATCTTAAGAAAACCAAGGTTATTTTCCAAACCCCTCTGGAATCTCATGACATTTGCCAAGACATTGAGGGTCAAGTACTATACGAAGTAAACAAATTCAAATATCTAGGCTTCACAGTCAGCACCACCAAAAAATTAGATGCGGAACTAGACACACGAACGTCAAATACTTCCAAGGCTTTTGGCGGGCCCAGAGAGCGTGTATAGCTCATGAAAACTACATAATTTACCTCGCAATAGTTCTCTCAATGCCTCCTATACAATGCAGAAACTGGAGGTGCCCGTGGTGTAATGGTTATCGTCGTAGGAAATAGACACGACGATACGAGTTCAAATCCTGGACGAGACTGATTACATTTCACATAGCACTAATACCCTTGGGAAAGGTATGAATCCAATTATTCTCCCTCCAGCTATGGGTAAATAGTAGGGCAGACTAGGTTCTTCAGCCTTGGTATGGCAACTAGTCTAGGAGAAGGAAAACTCTGAATTCAAACCTGTTAAACTCCACTTAAAAATGACCTTGTGGAGGGGTTGGTAAATATGTATACAATGCAGAAACTCGAACGATATACAAAGCGGATGCCCCAAAACTTCGCATCTATTCTAAATATCAAGTGGCGGCAGCATCTTCCCCCAAAAATCCATTCTGGGAGAAACGTAAACTCCCAGGAATGTACGATATGCACACCCATCACAACCTAAGATGGACTTGTCACAAACACAGCAGATACTAAAACAGATCTTGTACTCTCAACTTTATGAAAAGTCACGTAAAAAAGGTTGACCAAAACTCAGGCACAAGGACATCATAAAAATGTAACGTTACCTCACCAGCACAGTAATGAAAGAAAAGCCAGACGTAACGTTACCCCTAAAACACGGCACAAACGAGTTCGTTGGTTGCTTGATACCACGGTTTATTTCTTTCTTTCGATTGCTAGTAGTCGCAACAAGAGAGGGATAGAGTGAAAGGATATGTCAGCAATTGCGATATACAGAGAGAGATATATACCCTGCGAGACTGGTGACCGGGCAGGCCGGCTTCGTTGTGGTTCTCTCACAGAGCTGCTGTATATAGGTTCGAGCCGGTCTCCCTGCCCTTGATTGGCTATGTAAGGAGGTTCATAGGAGAACAGGACTTATGAGCTCGTCCCCGCTTCTCCAGCTTCTCTGGTTCGTCTAACTTTGATAGTTTTCGTGATGAGAGGTTGGTGGCCGTGCAGTTGTTGCTTTGTGGGGTGTTGCCACTAGGACTTGTTCAAAATTGCTCGCAGCAATCTTGTGTAGTTTCCGTGAAGCTTTTTCTTCATCATAATCACCCTGATTATTTTACAAAAATACCTGGGAAAGGGGTCATGAAAATCCCTTTTGATAATTATCAAGACCGGTACAAAAATCGACAAAAACTTGAGGAAAAAAATCAGCGAGGCATCATCATCGAATACGATCGATCGATAGTAGTTTATATGAGTTTTAGTTTTATTCGTACATGCATAATGAAATGTTAACTCTCGCTTTTACAATTAGGGTTTTTCCTCCTCCCTCTTTGGGTATAATAAAAGTAAAAACATGGGATAGATAACAAGTGTATATGCATGTCTGAAAGTCAGAGATCGTCTGAATATTAACATTGATGTATATTGTAAGAAGGATGCCTTGTCGATATTTTTTAATTTTGACAAATTATCTGAGTAGAGGAAAATCTTCTAAAGGTTAAGCAAAAAAATCAATGGTAGATAAATGCTTTTCTTTCTTTCTTTATCTTTTTATAGACAGGACCAATCTGGTTTAGATGTGCCCTCTCCTGTTGAAGAACTAACAGTAGTCACCAATCATGATTTAGTAGAACCGACCTTAATACCTACTTTTCATTTTGCATATTTATTGCTTTACGTCACTGGTTCCGTAACTTGATTTTCTGTCGAGGGAGTTTTTGAGCAAGGATTGCCTCGCAGAGCCCATCTGTTTCCAGGTCTGCAGTTTTCTTTCTAGACCAGTTGCCCGACTAATATTAAAGAAACCAGTCTGCCCTACTATTCACCAATAGGTGGAGGGACAATTGTTAGATTTATACCTTTCGCAAAGCTATCAGCACTATATGAAATGCAGACAAACTCATTCAGGATTTGAACTTGGATAGTTGAGACCACTTCCCACGACGATAATCGTTACGACAAGAGCGCCTCCACAACTATATCCGTTTTAAAAAAACTGGATATGGGAACGCAAGAAGTGCATTTTAAAAGACATCTGGCATCCACTTCTTTGATACATTGTTTATTAAGTGTTGTTGTCCTTTCTGTACAATTGCAGAAATCGATCCAATGTTGCCTGCTCAAATGGATTAAGTTTGTATTTTAAAATATAAGACATCAATTCCTGATTTTACTTCCAATGAAGATTCTTGCATTCAGCTTTTTGTAATTTTTTTTTCTGTGCGAACATTTACTTTTAGATACTGCAACCATCGTGTGTGATTACGTTTTTTATTTTAAGTTATTCCGGTGATCAAGTAAGATGGGAAAGGGTAGAAGAAAGACATTTTGTGTGTCTACCAGTCATAAATATATGTGGTATATTATATCTCTATATATCTATATATATCTATATATATATATATATCTATATATATATCAAGACAGATTTTTAATTCAACTTTTATTAAATTTAAAATTAATTATCAGCTACTTAAAGAAGGATTTGTACAAAATTATATTAAGATTCATTCTTCTTTTCTTTCTTTCACTATATGTCTTTCAACTTCTTTCACATTCTTTCTTTCTTTTTCAATTTGTTTGTTTGTTTCTTTCTGTCTCAATTTGTTTGCTAGTTTCTTCTCTTTTTCTTTTTGTGTTTCACACTCTTTCTTTCTTTCTTTCTTTCTTTCTTATCTCGTTACAACATTTACACGTGATCCATAAACTAAGCCATGAAACATTTCCCGTGAGGGATTCCTGATAGAAAATGCATTAACATCGTAATAGTTACGTTCTCTAACCTTGAAAATAAAACCACATTTAATGATCTAACCGAACATTACAAAGCTTCTTCTTCGTCACGACATCGACTTCCCTCTTAAAAGCCTAATCTCTCTCTCTCTCTCTCTTCATCTCTTCCATTCTTTCTTTCTTTGGCTGGCCTTACTCTTATTCCTTTATCCCCATTCTCTTCTTAAACAGCCCATCTGTATACCACAGTTATCCACCTAGCGCATGCGTACTTACTGCTAATATCAGGAGGAGTTCGGCTCTTTGAGAACCGACTTCGGAGCCACACAAGTTCACTAAGAAACTTTCAAGCGTTATTGCACATGTACGTAAAGCACCTCTCCCGCTCACCATGTGAGACGGTTGGCTCATCTTGCTCTAGGAATCGTTGGTAATTTTATTAGCACCCATTTGAGACTGATCTCTTGCTAAAAATAAAAATGAAAATATCAAAAAGAAGCAAGCATCTTGTATTCAGCGTAATCAGACTTGTAAATGTATATGCTGCTGAATTAATTTTATAAGCATACAAATGTACTTCAATTAGCAGAAACAAAAAATCTACTTGCCCAGTCGACTGGGGCTGTAGAATACACCGACAGCACCTCTGCAGAGGGGTAAGACCCCCCCCAAACGGGTGTCCTGGATATGACACTAAACAATCTGATAGTGAAGTTCCAGTACCTCTTTATTGCTATCGCTCCCAGGTCCAATCTGGCCCGGCATGGTAGCACCTGATAGGGCCCTATCTATGGGTTAAATAGAACTAACGGTATCCTTATGCTAAACTGAATTGTTTGATTAAACTGAATAGCTTGAAATAGAAATGTTTTAGATAATTAAACTGAGTACTTACATTTAAACTGCGTGCTTATGCTAAACTGAGTTATTTGAAATTGAACTGTTTTTGACATTGAAACTGTACATACACTAAACTGAATATATAACTGCTTGAATAGTTTGAAATAGAAATGTTTTTGACAATTAAACTGTGTACTCATGCTAAACTGAATTATTTGAAATAGAACTGATTATTTACATAAAAATGGATTTGGCGTTAAATAACTTACAAAAGTTTATATGCCATAAGGCCCAACAAACTACCAAACAATCAAAAAATCTACACTCCTATTTTCACAATTAAAACAGTGCAAGGAATTCACAAAAGTAAGATATATAGAGAAATAAATTAACCAAGATTAACACATTTTAAAACCATAGTTGACTTCTGGGTGAGCCACCTATATATACTTAAAAAAACCTCCACCCAAACTAATCCCAGATATGTTATAATAAGCTTCAAATCAAGCCATTAACTCGTACTTTTTCTTTACTCAAAGCAACTGGGGGTGTCCTCGTGGTGTAATGGTTAAAATGTTGGACTGCAGAATCGTAGTAAGCGAGTTCGTACTCCAGTCGTGCTATTACGTTCTCTTTCGGGCAAATACCCTTGGAAAAGGTATGAACCCCCTTATCCTCCCAGCTATGGGTTAAATAGTACCACTACTGTTCTTCTAGGAGAATGGCTTTGGCATTAAATAACCTACAAAGGTTGATATGCCATTAAGCAAAGAAACCAAACCAAACCAATCAAAGCAACTGATAGATTTTAATGGCATGTCAACCAATCGAAAGTTATCTTATGCTAAGAAGTTAGGGAATCTCGTTCATTATACGTTCATATTTGTGGGGTGTTGCCTCCAGGACTTGTTCCCACAAAGCAGTAGCTATACGGCCACCTACCACCCATCACGAAAACTATCAAAGTTAGACGAACCAGACATGCAGGACACTGCTGGAGAAGTAGGGACGAGCTCATAAGTGATGTACTCCTATGGATCTCTTCACATGGCCAAGCAAAGGCAGGGCGACCAGCTCGCACCTACATACAGCAGCTCTGTGAGGATACAGGGTGGAGCACTGATGAACTGCCGCAAGCGATGGACGATAGGGAGGGATGGCGAAAGAGGGTCAGGGATATCCGTGCTGAGGGCACGACAAGATGATGATGATGATGATCTACGTTCATATTTACATTTTTGTGTTGTTGTTTCGTGAGTTTTTTTTTAATATGATCCTATCAAACACAAATAATTTTTAAGCAGATTTATTTGACTCATAAATGAAAACCTAACAGGTACTACCACTACGGATCAGAGTGGACCTGGAAGTAATGACGATTTGTGATTTTTCGGTGGGTTTAGGTAGTTGAGATTTGTAGTAGTACCCGGTAGGTGTTTTTTAATAGTGGCCGCTGCTAACAGAAGACACAATCTTCTGCTAAGTCCGAGTCTTGGGCGAACACGTGTGCTCTCTACCAGCAGCTGGGAGGAGGAAGTCTGTTCAGTATCAGGGATACCACTGAAGTGAGGTAGAATTTCTTTTTAGCACCCGAAAAAACCCTTTCGCCGCTCCTACTTCCAACAACAGTTTTTTTGAATTTCTTTTCTTTTTTTCTTTTCTTTTTATTAATCTCCACAAACTCCTGGGATACCGCTGAAGTGAGGCAGAATTTCTTTTTAGCACCCGGAAAGCTCTTTCGCCGCCCCTACTTCCTGTTACAACTTTTTGAATTTCTTTTCTTTTTTCTTTTCTTTTTATTAATCTCCACAATCTCCAGAACTAGAGCCTTATCATCCGATGCAGTTTAGTGTCTAACTCAAGACACCATTTTTTAAAGTTCTTATTCCTCTTCAGGGGATACAGTCAATGCATTCTAAGTGCAGCGTGGAAACGCAACAAAGGGTATGAAATATTTCTTGTAACAGCCAGAATAGCCTTAATATTCGGCGCATGCGTATATAATTTCACAACAAAGACGACTGCCACAATAGAACTGTGATCAAATGAATAGATACCATGTGTTATAAAAATGCCTTAATAATTATAATTTTAATTAACTAGATGAAGTTTTGTTTACAAAAAGATTGTTATAAGAGAACATAAAATTTATTACTGGAGAAAAAGTGTCTTTAAGTATGTTGATTCCAAATCCATGTGTGAGACAGCAGGATTTTCTTCAATGTACAATACACACCCATCACTGTTACATCATGGCGAAGCGTGCTAATCCTAGTTTAATTCTATCCATTTAACAAAAAGTACTTTATAATTGATTTTAAATAAAAAGATTAAATAAAAATAATAGTCAGTGTAAATATTGATGTTAACATTACTTTGGCACTTATCTGAAGAGATGGTTTCAAATGCTGCTGGCGTCACGCAGGAATGTTATTTCATTCAGAAACAAGAAAGAAATAATTACAAAAATCGCAGTAGTTATTAAGACTTCACGTGACCCAGAATAATTTGCATAATTAGCTTCTTAATAGCCCTCCCTCTGTGCATACGACAGACATGTTGTTGACGCCATATCAATTTGTGACAGCAATTAAGAAGAAAGCCAAACCAACATCAAAACCCTGACTTTTTCTGCAATAGGAAAACTGCTAATAAATCCGACAGTATAAAAATGTACGGATATGTAAACCGCAAGGTTTCCAGAGGATGATTTTGTTTATAGTTTGAATTATTTGCCAACGTTCCACGTTTCATTTTTTTCTTTTTTACCTTCATCAGGACTTATGAATTCTGAAACGAAACGAAAAGATGGGAAACTTTTAAAAAATTCCATTTCCGTTTGTAGCGTTCTGTTGCAAAATTATTTTATGCAATATGTTCGAAAATTCACTTTAAAAACTTAACGTATTCCATAGCATACATGCACACACACACACACACACACACACACATATATATATATATATTGTGTATTTAACGTATTTTATCTAATTTACATATATATTACTAGATATTTAACGTGTTTCCATAAATGTATAAATAAACACACTCACACATGTACATAGAATAAGTAATGTTGGTGACCTTAGTCGAGGGTGACCCGAAGGCTCCTTTCCAATAGCTGCTACACCGAGGTGTAGAGGAAGGCGTTACTCCACTCCCTGTATTGTTTCACTTTACCCTTATCCATAACTTATAGTGCTGAGTGTTAAGCAAGGCGGCATTAAAAACCATTTTTGAGTCTGGTATGACTCGACCTGGGATTGAACCTCGGTCTCTTGGACCATTGGTGAACACTCTACTCATTAGCCAATAGTCCGGTTATATATATATACTCACACACACATATATATATATATATATATATATTCAGATACAAATATATACTCATACACGCATATATATATATATAACCCGAATATAAGAGACCCTGATATAAGAGAGATTCTTTTACCTGGTCCCAAATTAGAGCCTGTGTTACCCAAACAAAATAGACCAAAACCGGATATAAGGGAACCCCGGATAAAAGAGACTTATTATCCGGCCCCGAGAACTCTCTTATATCTGGGTTACACTGTATCACACAAATACCTGTGTGTGTGTGTGTGTGTGTGTGTGTGAGAGAGAGAGAGAGCCAATATGTATATATATACTTACAGATACACACACATATCTATCTATCTATCGATCTATGAATACTCACACACCCTCATACACACACGCATATATATATATATACTAACACACATATATATATACTCACACGCACATACGAGGGTAATACGATAAGTTTCCAGACTTTTTCGTTAGGGCATTTAAAATTGTCGTAGACTCTTGAAAATTCTGTATCTTATTGCTGAACTCCCTTAAAACCTCAACATAGTAACCCTAACCCTAACCCTTTGGCCAATTAACTCTGGTGTATTGACTTCCTTACTCCTCTCACACCTCTCATCATCCCTCACAGACTCCCTGCCTTCCTTGAATCTCTTATGCCACTCAAAAACTCATGCTCGATTAATGCAGGATGGTCGAAAAGCAGTCTGAAGCATTCCATACGTTTCTGTGGCATGTTTTCCAAGTTTAAAACAGAATTTTATTGCATATCGTTCTTCTAAATGTCTTGAAACTTATTGAAGGCACAACGTATTTCAATGAATGCGTTTTATTTTCTTCTCCTTTCTCCTTTAGACGTTTATTTTTCTCTTCTATATTTCTATTCTTCAAATTTTGCAACCTTACCTTGCTTATTTGTCTCGTTTGCTCCTTTTTCGTTCATTTCTATATTCCTTTTCCTTTTCTTCGTTTCTCTTTTTTCTTTTCATCTTTAGTTTCTTTCCTTCTTTCACTGTTACAATAATTAACAGTCGATGTTGGGATCTATGACGATAAAAGCACATCTTTTTTTTTTTGCAATTGAGTGACGCTAAACGCTTCTTTGTAGGTTAGGCATTACGACTCGTATAACACGCGATCATTTGTTGTTTTTATAACTAAGGAAAAGCAAGTAGAAGTTGTTTAAGAACACTTTTTATCGCTAAGAGCTCTTCTGAATATATATCATTTGATGTTCCCATATCTATGTAGGCATTAATCGTCTTCAGGAAAAAGATTTTGAAAGAATCAAAATTGCTCTACTGAAATCGTTAAAAGATATATATAAAAAAGTACCTCAACAAACATATCTAAAAATGGCCTCACTCTATCCGATACGTAAATAGACAGCAATTAAAACATTTAAAAAGTTTTTTATACTAAAAATCATCCTACGAAAGACCAGTTGGCCACTATATAATTAATTGATTTTAACGGCATGGTGTCCGGCAAATTCATCGGGTGGTAAATTCGTTGTGTGGTAAATTCGCGTCGTTAAATTTATCGTGGAATAAATTCATCATTGGTAAATTCATCATTGGTAAATTCAACATTGGTAAATTCATCATTGGTAAATTCATCGTCGGTAATTTAATCGTGCGATTAATTAATCTTTGGAAATACATGGTTGGTAAATTTATCGTCTGGTAAGTTCATCGTTCGCAAATTCGTCGTTGGTAAATTCACCATCCATAAATTCGTCGTTATAAATTCAAGCTGTGGTAAATTCATCACCGGTAAATTCGTGTCGTTGTAGATTCATCGTTGGTAAATTAATCGTGTTTTAGTAGATTCATCGTTGGTAAATTAATCATTGGTAAATTCACCGTCGGTAAATTCATCGTTATGAACTCAACGTGTGGTAAATTCATCGTTGGTAAATTTGTGTTGTGGTAAATTCATCGTCGGTAAATTAATCGTGTGGTGGTAGATTCATCCTTGTTAAATTAATCCTTGGTAAATTCATCGTCGGTAAATTCATCGTCATTAAATTATTCGTGGTTAAATTCAGCATTCAAACATTGTTTTTAAGAAGTTAAAAATATTAATTTCCATTTTGTTCGCCTCAATTTTTTATCTAATGGCATATCAACCTTCGTGTCTTATCTAATGCCAAAGTCATCCTTGTAGAACAGTAGTAGAGCTATTTAACCCTTAACTGACGGGGGTGAGGAGAGAGTCTTAGATTCAAAGGTCAGTTTCAGCATAGTGAAGAATATCGGAATAGTTTGTACCGGTAATAATTTACAAGCTTTTGATGTCAGGAAGGATATTTAATCATTTTTGACTTCCCAGGCTCCAATATTAGCATTAGTGTATCAATAAATATGCTAACATTGAATAAACGGAAAGGAAAGACGAGATAAACTTATGGGAACATTTGAAACATTTGATGAATACATGAAGAAAACATGTAACAAATGTTGCAACGAGACGTAACGTGTCCAAAAACAGATGAATTAAATATATTCTTCGAAAAACAAAGTGCAAAGAGAAACGCAGAAATGGAGAAAAGGTCTTTAAATTACCCCGCCGGAGTTGGAGATACACGAAGAAAAGATACAAGAAGGGGGAAAATGTCTTTCTTGTTTTCAATGGTTTTCATCGTAAGGTGAAATAAAGTAGCCTGCTTGGGTGGAAGACGAAGGTCTTTTTTCCGTTCAACGAACAGAAATGAAAAAATAAAAAAAGTGTCCATTTCGCTCCTCGAGCGAGGACTGAAAATTGAGATTTTATTCTTTCAAAGAACAATAGCAAAAAGTGAAAGTTTTTAGAGGCTGAGTTCACACGTTGCTAATGGATGTATGATGCTGGGAAGAGACGCACCCAGTCCAAAAGAGGACAATTATTTGACTTCCTACATTAAAAAGAGCCAAAGAATTTGGTTTAGGAAAAACCATATATCATAACAGCAATAAATCTGATACAACAAATTCAAATGCAATAAATTTACTATGCAATGAATTTACTGGTAATTTATTTAACAGACAATGCATTTACCGACGATAAATTTACCACACAATGACTACATCGCGGTGAATTTATCTAGAAACGTGTCAACTTGTTAAGTGTTATTTTATGCCTAGAGGCTAGGGAATCGCGTTCATTGTATGTTCGTATTTACATTTTTTATGTAGTTTCTTCTTGTAGGTTTTTACAAACAGTTATATGATATCATATTTTTTTTGTAATACAAATAACAGTTGTATGGTTTCAAGTATTCTTATTTACTTCGAATAATCAAATAATCTAAAGTAAAAGATTCTGTTTATTAACAGTTAAGTGGTTTTAAGTGACTAATGATAATCCTTGGTAAACCATTATCGCTTCAAATAACTATTCTTAATACAGATAATTCACAGTTATATGCTATCAAATATTACTATCAAATATGAATACTTTTTAAAAATGAGTATATATTTGACTCATATATGAGACTCTAACAGGTACTACCATTCTGGATCAGAGTGGACATGGGAGTAATGGAAGTGAAGGGATACCCCACACCCCCAGATCTCCAACCTTACTATTAAATGCAGTTTTGTGTTATACCCAGGACACTCCTTTTTAGAGAGGTCTTCCACCTCAGCAGGTAGATACTGACTGGATATTCTAAGCCTCGCCGACAGTATTTAATTGAAGTGAAACTGGTTCGAATTTAGTGCTTTCTTATTACTACACAGGTTGTCTTACTGAGGTTAAAGAACCTAATCTGTTCTATTTACCCATCGCCTTAAGAACTGATGGAATCATATATTTCCCAAAGGAATTAGCGCGAAGTAACATGTAAACAACCTTCTCCTGGATTTGAAATCAGACTGCCTGTTTCAGTTTGTATGATGATAATTATTACGTCAAGTCAACCTTTATGCACTAATAGCTAAAATATTATAGACAAATTGTTACTGATAAATACGCCCCCCATCGAAGCTTGTGGATTGAAACGGATGAGATGAAGAACGTGTACACTTAAATACTACTGATGTTATTTTTGAATAACAAGTAACAGTGTTAAACTGTCGTGGGAATACAGCCATTCAAGAATGAAAAGTTATACTGTTCGACACGGTCTAGATAC
Organism: Sepioteuthis lessoniana; assembly: GCA_963585895.1. NCBI lineage: Eukaryota > Metazoa > Mollusca > Cephalopoda > Myopsida > Loliginidae > Sepioteuthis > Sepioteuthis lessoniana. Next base: position 66,574,447 of record OY757937.1, on the reverse strand, counting down.
AATGAAAACATCTGTTTGAGGCATAAAAGAAATTTCTAATAAAGTCGCCCAGAACAAAAACAGGGCATCTCGTGCTTTGAAAAAAAAAAAAAAAAAAACCAAGAAAGAAAGATCAACACAACGATGATGACGACAAGGGAAAATGAGACACAAAATTCTCAGTGTTTCGATCAATAAAATGAATATCTTGAATCCCAGTGGGATAATTTCGAAGGGAACTAACGTTTTGTTCCTTTCATAAATATAGCTTCAGCTATGATACTTTATGACTCCACTTCGAATAATATATATATAATCATTTACGAACAGACTATTTCGTTGTATCACAACTTTTCAGTGTGGCTAGACATGCGAGATCCTTTAAACTGGTACCGGAACCCGAAGGAATTTTCCTCAGGCGGACATCTTACTCCTAAGCTACTGTCATTACAGATTAAGTGAAGGAATTTTAAGGTATATATTCATATACGCTTATCGGCTACCGGAGTGCTCAATTTATATATATGGGAACTCAACTGATTTCCATATTTAAAAAAGTGTTAATTTTTGTGCAAAAAAGAAAAGCTGTAATTTTTATATCGATATTTTTGCATTTATCCACAAATCGGCGTTTTTGCGCTAGTTTTTAAATTTTGAGATACTTCGCAGACCATAATATTTGACTTGCCGCAAAATATTTGAAGGATGAAAACACCAAATAATTAAAAAAAAAAATTCCTTTCAAAAATATCAAAAATACAATTTCTTAACCAATCAGATTCAATAGTTTAATTAAGTGTAGAAATAAATATTCCTTATGTAAGAATGGAATTGTCTATACTTACTCAATTAAAAGTAAGTAATGAATTATTACTCATTCAAATCCTTTTCAGTTTATTTTTTGAGTGAAAATCTATAGTCTTTTCTTTCAAGAATACATTTCATTTCAACTTGTTTCATCTTTCTTTATTAAACGAATGTTGTTCACATTTATTTTTGCGTTAGAATTTTTTGTATATCTCCAGCTAAATATAATATTGGCAGCTGTCCACATACATATCATTTAAGGCATAAATACATTTCCTCTTTCTCATAGTGACATACTTAAGCAAAAGAATTATCACACACAAAATATATTTCCCTTTATTTTAAGCTAACAATCACTGTTATACTTAATTGCACGAATCTTAACTAAATCTATTTAAGATATCAACGTTTTGACTAATATCTTTAGTTACAAGAAAAGATTTAGTAGTTCTATTTTTCAGTAAACTTTTCTCTTTTTTTGTATACATCTTAGTTGATGCATCGGGAGGGGCCATCAGTGATGTTTCCTTTGGGTTCATGGGGGTTTCGGGTCTTGCAACATCAGACCCCCTCACCTAAATGACCCAGTTGGCATTGGTCTTACTCCAACTCCCATCCCGGCAGCTAACCTGTGCATCCACACAAAGAGAAAAAAAAATGACCACAGAAAAGGCTCGATATATAATTTTGCAACTGCTAATCAGAGCTAAGCTCTACTGATGACTTCTAAATCTTTCCTTTAACAATCGGGCGGCCACTTTACTCTTGCTTTTCCGCCACACTGACGTCGTTATTCGGCTCTTTGTTCACTCTAAATTTAAAGAAATATAAATTATAATTATATTTTTTATTCATTCATTTTCTCCTTTTTCCACCACACATGCACACACACACGTACATATATATTTATATATTTACTAAATAATTATAGATACAGAATTAAATATCTAGATTACAGCAGAATTAAATCTCTAGATTACTCGGAGAAAAACCTTTCGTCCAAACGATGGCGATTTTAACAGAGATCCAAGATTCACTATCGTAAATAGAATCGAAAAAAAAACAAAACAAAAAGAACAAACTCACAACATATTGGACAATATTACACACGAAGATGAATGGATGAAATGTCTACAAACAATAACCCCAAATGGATTGAAAAGAAAATTGAATAGCTCTAAAAATAAAGTTTTTTGAACAATTCTCGTTCCATCACTGTTCCTACTCTATCATGTTGATCTTTGTACAAGTCCTGAGACAATGTGCTTTATTCACTAATAATAAGATTAATAGAGGTATTTCATTTGGTGCAATGGTTAGCTAGTCTAGCAGGCTAATAAGTGAGTTCAATTCTCACAGTTTGAACCAGAAATCTGCCTGTGTGCAAAATTAAACTTAATTAAACAAATAAATAAATGTTTTGTATTTTACACATTTGTTTGTAAATACATACCTATAGAATCAGTGATTCATTTTAACGGCATGTTGTTATTGTCGCCTCCTGTTGCATCTCTGTGTCTTCTCTCGTCTTCTTATTGTTATTCGTTGCTGCAGCCCAAACTGTCTAAATTCTTCTTTGCTTGGATAGCTACAATGCAGACACCATTTTTTTAGTGCACATCTTTTATTTTTTTTACTACACATCTATTTCACCAGCGCAACATTTACGGAGAGTAACGAGTATGGTTGAAATCAACAGTTTTTTTTCGAACAGTCCTCTGTAACTGATTAACTGTTCCAACTATTTTTTTAAACTTCTAGAACACCCTTAGTCACCTGACTGAGATTATTCAATCACTACCAAGTTCTCAAATTGATCTTAGGGTCATCGTCTATCAATTAAACCGTCTTGACGGTTTATAAAAAAAACTAACTTTCGCACACACACGCACGCTCACACAAATGATCATCATCACCAAGTCATGCCACCGGCACGGACTCCCTGACCCTCTCCCGTCACCCGTCTCCATCGTCCATCGCTCCCGATAGTTCTTCAAGGCTACATCCTGTATCGGCACAGAGCTCTTGTATATAGGTTCAAGTTGGTCGTCCTGCCTTTGCTCGTCTATTTGAAGGGGTCCACAGGAGTACATTACTTATGAGCTCGTCCCTACTTTTCCAGCAGTGTCCCACATGTCTGGTTCGTCTAACTTGGATAGTTTTCGTGATGGGTAGTTGGTGGCTTTACAGCTGCTGCTTTGTGGGGTGCTGCCTCCAGAACTCGTTCAATATTGCTCGCAGCATTCTTGTGTAATTGCTGTCAAGCTTTTTCTCCATACGTTTGTTAGCGTCCATGTGGTGCATCCATATAGCAGTATCGACACCACCACTACTTGGAAAAAACTGCGTTTTATTTTATCGGTCAGGTACCCTGCTACATAGTCTGGAACGAACAGCTGCTGGCATAGGCCTCCATGTGAACGCAGACAAGACAGAATACATGTGCTTTAATCAAAGAGGTGACATCTCCACACTAAACGGTAGTTCTCAGAAATTAGTAGACAAGTTCATCTACCTAGGAAGCAGTGTCTCATGAACTGAAACAGACATCAACACGTAACTTGAAAAGGCATGGACAGTTATCGACAGGCTATCGGTCATATGGAAGTTAGACATCACACAAATTCATGCACACAATATCCCTACAACATATTACTGCATGCATATATAGATATATTGGGATGTGTATGTGTTGGGTTGTGCAGGAGATAATGCATAAAGGCAAATCAATAAACATTACAAGGTAATTGATTGGTAATGATTGATTGATTTCAGCGACGTCTACAATTATTTTATGCCGAGAGGTTAAGGAATCGTGATCTTGGTACCTTTATATTTGCATTTTTTGTGTACTTGTTTCTTATGAGGCTTTTAAACATATGACATCAAGTATTCTTATCTAATACAAATAATCATATTGTTTAAAGTTATCATCATATTCAAATTACCTGTCTTACCTGTCAATAATAAATTTCGCCTATTTATTATGTAAAAGTACTACCGTTCCAAGTCAGAGTGGACCTGAGAGTAATGGCAATAAAGGGGTATCCCACACTCCAGAGAGCAATAGGATTGGAACCTCAGCATCAGATGCAGTTAGGTATCCTACTAAGTACATCCTTTTTGGAGGAGAGTTCATTACTCTCAATAATTTCAGCCTATCTTTAGCACTGTCTACAGGGCGGTGCTATTTTTAGATGAGTTGAAATTTGTCAGGAAATATTGTCGATATAGATTGCTGTAAAGGCAGCGATGGTTTTGATATTGCTGTCACTTGGTTTTGGTAATGTCTATAGAAGAATTCTGGTTCGTAAAATCACAACAGCGGGATTCAACTAGTTTATTGCCAACAATTCATTGCCAACAATTCATTGCCCTAAAAAATGCACCACCAACTTAATTGGCACTTGTCCCGAGGGAGGTAGAAATAAATGAGCCTAGCACTGTTGGATTATATTCTTGGTATTAGTAATATTCAACTTCCTGTTGATAATATATAACAATTTGATGTTGCATTCTGGGGGAAATAGATATTCCAATTACAATAAAATGATAAACACGAGTCGGTCACTTAATTTGAAGTGTTGCTTGCCGGAAGTATCCATATTGTAAATACTGAAAACTATATAATGACCCAGGACATTGACCAACGTTTTGTGAGTTTACAAAGTTTAATCTTTGTATTGCGGTTTAATACATCGGCCATTTTAACAAGCACCAAATCTTTCATGTTAGCAAGGTAGAGAAATGCCGACTGAGCTAAGCTATTTTGGCACCATCCTCAACCGAGAATTTGTGTAAGTGAGGGCCTCCACTTAAAACTTGGCCTTGATTTGAATCCTGTCTTTAGTTGATGTGAGAGGCGAATCATGCTCCTCCAACAGTTCATGGAACCATAGAAACGCGAGTACTGGTTGTCAACTGGCAAAGGAGTGGTATAGGGAGGAAATAAACCAGTAAATAACGAGTTCAGTCAAGAAAATGCGCATTGTTTAAACTTATTACTTTCCTTTATTCTTTATCTTGTTTGTTACTTATTGGTTTATTCACCTCTGCATTTATTTGTTAGTTGATAATGATTACTAGAGTTTCTATAGCAACAAAGGTGGGAAAATTTAGTTTATTGTAATGTAAGAATTTTGTGACTAATTTTCTTCTTTTATACGATTAACTTACAGCTGGTATAAATTTGTTAAGCAAGTTTGGGGATAATATATATATATATATATATATATATGCAAATAAAAGACGTTTGTAAGAAAAAGGTGCTCGATGCTACTATTACTGAATAGAAATACAATTTAGAAAAATAAATTATTTACACTTGACGCCCGTCATTTTAAGCTTCATGCGGTGTACACAAACAACAAATTGATGATTGTACACACCCTAAGAAACTTTTGGTCCGGGAGGCTGGGGTTCAATCCAAGGTTGAATCATACCAAAGACTCAAAAAATGGTGCTTGCTTAACACTCAGCATTATCAAGGATAAGTGGAGCAATCCAGGGTAAGGAGTAGCCCCCACCGCAATACCTTCATGTAGTAGCTATTGAAAAGGAAGCCTTCGGATCGGCCTTGACAACGGTCCAATCGTGAAAAATGTCGGTTTGAGTTCGCATACTGTTTTTTCTCGTTATTGGATTTCCTTCCGAAGCGTAGATAAACGTGAGTCGCCTGAAAAGTTTATAGACTGACCAAGATATATATATATATATATATATATATATATATATATATATATATGTGTGTGTGTGTGTGTGTGTGTGTGGCATATATTTCCATCGTTATAATCACAATTACTGACGACATTATGTTTTTTTAATTCGTTATACAGTAGCGTCCAAAACTAAGGGACAAAATTTTAAAACCTAATATTTGTTAGAAATAACAACTGTGAAAAGCTGAAAAATTGACAACTGGTAGTCGTTATCATCCATAATAGCATACTAAAATTTGAATCATTTGTAAAGGATAGAAAAAGAATTATAACAATTATTTATTTATTTTCAAATTTGGAACGTCCAAAAGTAAGGGACAAAATTGAGAAAAACAACAACAAGCAAAACACAAAACAAAAATAAAACAAAACAAAAAAAATTTTGCGCCTTTTGACATCAATTGTGTTCCATTTCAAACGGACTGACGACACTTAAATGTTTTAAAAAAATTGTTTGTTTGTTGCTCAGAAATCGTAAGAAAACTATTGGATGTAAGTAAAATTAAGTTATAATTAATAAAAACTAATCTAAATTTAAAGAACCCGGTCTTTGTTTGATAGTTTTGGAATTAGAAATAGAATCAGTTTTACCAAACATCTTGGAATCGTTAGAATCAAACCTACGTTTGGTTTCAAAATCATATTTAACTAATGCATTATGAAAAATCACCTGATTTAAAATCTTGGATGTGTTAATAATTACGTTTATTGATTGTCCAAGAGGTTTTACCAAAGTAAAACGTGTTACTCATATTAAAAGGAATAGAATAAACACTAGCTTCAGATCCAATCATTATTTGATAATTAATTATGTTCCTAATTGTTTTCGAAGAATTTGTAACTATTTGGATATCTTGGTTGTTTGATCTTTGTTTATAATATGCAGAGTTGAATTAAAAGCTAAATATGATAAATCGATGTAAAAGATTTTTATTCAGAATTTTGATTTTGTTACTAATGTTTTTATAATTTTTTTGCTTGTGAATTTTTACAGTTTTTATTTTCGCATGCTGTATCAAAGATCTGGGATATTGTATTTCTGTAAATGAATTTACTATATGATCGAGTTCCCCCTAAAAAATTTAAGGCCACAAATTTTAAGAGCTTTAAGATAAAAAAAAACAAACTATAATTAATCCATTTATTATTTGGACATTATGACGTAAATGAAAATGGATATATTAATTCTTTTTTTAGATTTACCATGATCTTTAATACTAATTTGTTTTATGTGGGGACACACACACACACACACACACACACACACACACACACACATATATATATATATATAAGATAGATTGTTTTGGTTAGGTTTGGTTTTATGGCATATCAAGTATTGTAGGTTATTTAATGCCAAATCCAATTTTATACATATAAACTGTTCTATTTCAAACGATTCAGTTTAGCATAAGTACACAGTTTAGTTCTATTTGATTCATGGGTAGGAGCCTATTAGGTACGACCAATTCGAGCAAGAATGGACCAAGGAGGGAGGGCAGTGAAGGGGTACTCTGCATTCCCAAAGCTCCAGCATTACTAGAGCCTCACCCTCAGATTGTTGGTGTCATATCCAGAATACTCGCTTGGGAAGTCTTACCCCTCTGCTGAGATGCAGTCAGTGTATTCTGAAGACCCAGCCGACTGGGCCATTATAACATAGACGAATATATATATATATATATATACATATATATATATATATATATATATTCGTCTATTTTATGTTTTACTAGAAGAAAGAAGAGATTTGTTTTAAATCTAAAATTGGTCGGATTTTAAAACCAAAAATGCTGAAAAGAAATTAAGCAAAAAGAATTTGTAAAAACGCAGGAATTGGAATCCGGGTATGGTTAGGGAAATCTTTGGTGTTGTAAAGTTTTGTATATCTTTTAATCGTTCATTATACAAATATATACTTTCGCTACTAATTTGAGAATTTCTTATATATATATATATATATATATATATATAAACAATATCCAGTCAGCGTCCAAAGACAGTGGGTGTGGATTATTATTTTATAGAATATATGAGGGACATCATATAAATCTATATGAGTGTTCGATGTATGGCTATTGTTAATCCCTTATTCCTTCACATTCAGAGCGTATACAGTGTAATCGGATGGAAACTCAAACCTGGTTAAGTTGTAATTATAAATTTATTTCGGCCGGCAATATGACAATATTCTCCGTCTCCTCAGATGACTTTTTAAATGCTTTTCTCGAAGGTTCTGCGACTTCGAGAAATCGGGTCAGTGGCATTTCCATCAGGACAATGTACCAGTCCACAACTTCATCCTTGTCACAGACTATTTGACCAAGATGGGCATGAAGACAGTTCCTCACCCTCCCTATTGTACAGACCTTGGTCCCTGTGACTTTTGCTTATTCCCTAAGCTCAGAGGCTGTCGTTATGCGACAATTGAGGAGATGAAAGAGGCTGTGACGAATGTTATTGACACGCTCACACAAGAGGACGTCCATGGGGCCTTTCAGAAGTTGATGGAACGGTACAACAAGTGCATTGCAACCAGAGGAGATTACTTCGAAGGGGACTAGAGTTTCATGTGTGTACTATCAATAAAAGTGCCCATACGAAAAAAAGTCTAGAAACTTATTTAAGGATCCTCGTGTATACCGTAATTAGTCTTGTATATCACCCATTCGAATTTAATGTGCACTTCTAACTTTCAACGACGAAATTTCAGAAAAAAACAGCCCTCGTATATAATTCGCTTGAAGCTTTGGGAATTTGTTGCAAGTAAATTTTTGCTAAATTCAACATTTGTTTTTGAAAAATCTGGTTTGTATAGAGCAGAGGCAAGAATTTATGTATTTGTTATAATTTTATATTTTATATACGGTGTAAATTTTATATTTCATATACGGTGTAAATTTTATATTTTATATACGGTGTAAATTTTATATTCTATATACGGTGTAAATTTTATATTTTATATACGGTGTAAATTTTATATTTCATATACGGTGTAAATTTTATATTCTTTATACGGTGTAAATTTTATATTTTATATACGGTGTAAATTTTATATTTTATATACGGTGTAAATTTTATATTCTATATACGGTATATTTCATATACGGTGTAAATTTTATATTCTATATACGGTGTAAATTTTATATTTCAAATACGGTGTAAATTTTATATTCTTTATACGGTGTAAATTTTATATTTTATATACGGTGTAAATTTTATATTTTATATACGGTGTAAATTTTATATTTTATATACGATGTAAATTTATAATTTACATCGTATATAGGGCAAAGGCAAAAAAACAAGTTCACACGAAAATGTAAATGATTTTTGTCGAAAATAATTTCATAATTGAAGAAACAAATAAAAAAAAAAACCACATTCCAGTGGCTATTTTTTTCAATCGGTATAATACAGAATTCTTTGTTATAACCGAGTTAGTCTGAATCATAGATAAAACCTATTTTCGGTTTTGCCGTCTCAAACATAGCAATGAGCATTGACAGAAAAAGGTAATATTTAGTTCACGCGTATAATACGTCCAGGCCGACGGCATTAATTTGCTGTTGGCTTTGACACCAGCGGGTATTGTCCAGCAAAGACAGACTTGAGGTCGAAAGGCTCCCAGCTTCGGATGGGCCACCTTTGAGTGGGCAAACTGCATCAATGACACTTTTGTATAGCACTGGACCTCGCTGTACAGTTTAAGCTATAATCTGGTGTCTGTGCCTGGACTTTGAAATTAATTAGACTCAACTAATTATTATTTCGCATTGCAATAGCCCTAAAAAATAAAACAATATATATATATATATATATATATATATATATATATCATCATCATCATCATCATCAGGTAAAGGTGACTGCACAGATTCTCTTAACTCTCTCATGTCATCCTTCCCTATTGTCAATCGTTCTTGGCTCACCGGTGTCCGATGTTCGTACAGAGTTAATGAATGTGAGTAGAAGCCCATGGAGGAACATTAATGGGGGTGTCCTCGTGGTGTAATGGTTAAAGCGATGGTCTGCGGAATCGTAGTAAGCGAGTTCGTACAGTCGCGCTATTATGTTCACTTTCGGGCAAATGCCCTTGGGAAAGGTATGAACCTCATTATCCTCCCAGCCATGGGTTAAATAGTACCACTACTGTTCTTGGAGGTGAATAACTTTGGCATTAAATAACCTACAAAGGTTGATATGCCATTAAACAAAGGAACATTAATAATGAGTTCGCCCCTGCTTCTCCAGCTGCACCCAGCATGTGTTGTTCCTCTTAATTTGATGATTTGTGAGATGGAAAATAAGTGGCCGCGTAGTGGTGTTTTGTAGAGTGCTGCTTCCAGGATTTGTTAAAAACTGCACGTAGCATCCTTGTTCAGTTCTAATCAAGCTTTTTTATTTTTTCTGGTGCTTCGTTAAAGTTCAGGTGGTGTGACCATACAGTTGTACTGACACAGTCACTGTGTGGAAGAATTCCTATCTTATCTTATTAAATGTTACTTAATGCTGAAGCAATCCTTGTTAAAGAACTGTAGTGGTGCTATTTTACCCATAGCCGAAGTTTCATACCTTTCTTAAGGGTATTCGTCTAAAAGTGAAGATAATAACTCGACTGGAGTTCGAACTCTTTAACTGCGATGTCGCAGCCCAGCACATTAGTCACTACACCACGGAGACTCCCATTCCTTAAGTAGCAGAGTTTATCTTGTTATTGCGTGTGAAAAACAGATATAATTGTTATAAATTTGTTTTGAAGAATTATAAATATATTAAATTATAGTTACTTTCATTAATGAATTATGTGGGTATGAAAAATGAAATAAAATAAAAAAGAGAGAAATCATCTGAATAGGTTACAAGAAAAGAGAAATTGAAAGAGAGAGAGAAAGAATTGGAAAGGAGAAGACCGAAGTATAGAAAACAAATACCCGCCCCCTTCATTTATGACAAGAAAGAAGTTGACATAATAATGTTGAAAGCACACGTGGTGTATTGGTTATCATCGTTGGAAATGAACACGGCGACACGAGTTCAAATCTTCGACAAGGCTGATTGCATTTCACATTGCACTAATACCCTTGGGAAAGGTATGAATCCAACTATTCTCCCTCCAGATATGGGTAAATAGTAGAGCAAACTGAGCTCTTTAACCTTGGTATGGCAACCAGTCTAGGAGAAGAAAATCTGAATTAAAACCTGTTAAACACTGCCATAAGAATTTACCTTATGCCACATTCTGTTTGTGCGGAGGGGTTGATAAATACATGTATAATGATATTGATAATCAACAACTTGTAGCTGGGAAGTGAGTTCTAAATCCAGTCGCAACATTATGCTCACATTTGGGCTAATACCCCTGGAAAAGATATGAACCCCATTATCTTTCTAGCTAGTAACAGTATTAATACAGTTATTCTACAAGGGTCACTTTGGCTTTAAATCAGCCTCGAAGGTTGATATGCCATTCAACAAAGAAACCAAAGCAAGCCAAGCCCAACAATTTGATTATACACAAATTTTATAGGAAAATTCAAGGATATATACATGCAGGGTAAACTCTTCATTATACTCCCACGAATCTTATGAGTAGTAATTTTCTAAGCTTTTTGTTTAGATGTGGCATAAGGCCATATGAATGGGGCACCCAATGAGACTCGTGTAAGTTTACTAGTCTAGCTTGCAAATCATTACACCAACAAAGGCACCTCACGAATCTTATGAGTAAATCAAATATAATGATGAAGCAGACTAAGTTATACCGTGATTCACTGTCATCTGATCTCAAGATATATTTGCCAAAAGTTGTCTATGAAGACAATATTTCAAGCCAGTCTAATTTAATTAACATTTGAGAACGTGAAAAAACTCAGCTGCCATATGACTAATATAGGACGAAATTATCGTTGCACAAAATCGATTTAGCTAACCGTGTTCAAATCCTGGTCGAGGTGGTTTAAAGAATTAAAATGACGTTCGAACCACACGCAGATGGCCCAGTCGGCTGGAGCTGCCAAATACGTATCTGTAGAGGGGTAAGATTCCCTTAACAAGTGTCCTGAATATGACACAAGACAATCTGATGGTTAAGTTTCAGTAATGCTGAAGCTTTGAGGAATGCCATTTCTCCCAGATCCTTTCCGACCCGGAGTATTAACACCCGATAGGGTGCTAATACTTCGGGTCAGAAATACTAATACTAATAGGGTGCTAATACTCCGGGTTAAAATCTGCGGGTCAAATAGAACTGAACTGTGTACTTATGCTAAAGTGAATTTTTTGAAATAGAACTGTTTATATGTATAAAAATGGATTTACCATTAAATAACCTACAATACTTGATATGCCATAAAAATAAACCAAACCAAACCAAATCACGCGCAGACCTCATAAAATTATCATTATCATGTAAATTAGCCTGGAAATTGCTTTATTCTATAAGTTAAATCATGTAAGTATATTGCTGTCAAACAAATATCGCTATTACATTAAGGTCATATGCATACATACAGTGAGAAGTACTTAGCACAACGATTATCATAGAAAATAGGATTGGCGCCCGACTTCAAATCCTAGACTCGGCTGTTTACGTTTCATTTCGCACTAATCCCAAAGGAAAAGGCATGATTGCATTGGTTGTCTTCCCAGCTATGGGTAAATAAGCCCAGTTGGCTGAAGCTGAAGAATACGCGATTGCATCACTGCAGAGGGTCAGGGATATCCGTGCTACCAGCACGACATGATGATGATGATGATGAACTCTTAGCGCACCTCTACAACAGTAGTTTAAAAAGATTTAAGTCGAAGTTAGAAAAAAGAGCACAGTTAAAAGATTTTTGTTGCGGTAACACTCAACTACTTCTTATAAAAGTTGAAAAATTTCATAATTTAAAAATTTTTTTTTGTGAAGTGTTAGTTTGTTGCTACAACAAAAATGTTCAGCTATGGATCTTCTTTCTGGTTGTGGCTTAGAACTTTTTGAACGATCCGTGTGTTAGACTACTCCGGTCAAGTTTAAGCTATGGACAGGCACTCGTTACATCTAATGAGTCCAAGTCCAGCTGGCTTGTATAGCTCACAAAGTGAGCTGATGACCAGCATAGGTCCAGAAGGGCACGAGTCTCCCTCTTCACTAAAACCCCCATATTAAAAAAGACCTTCTATCAAATCCTGTCTGATGGAAGGCAGAGATAAATACACTATTGTACACGTATTCTTGTCTAACCATAATTATAACCGATATCTAAGTCAACACTCAGTGTTTATTGATCCGTAGTTGATCTTAAAATTTCAACTTATTCGTAAATATATGGTAAAAGAATATATGGCAATGGTAAAAGAATTGTAATATCATCATGAAGATCCCCAAAAGACATGATCCGACGACTGGGGCTGTAGAATACACCGACTGCTTCACTGTAGAAGGGTAACCCTCCACCCAACGAGTGTCCTGGATATGGCGCTAAACAATCTAATGGTTAGGAGCTTTGGGGAATGCGGAGTACTCCTTCTTTACAATCGCTCTCATATCCACTCTGGCCCGGAGTGTTAGCACCTGAAAGAATCCTATCCATGGGTCAAATAGAACTTGTGTACTCATGCTAAACTAACTTACTTGAAGTAGAACTGTTTTTGACATTTAACTTGTGTAGTTATGCTAAGCTGAATTGTTAGAAATAGAACTGTTTATATGTAAAAAATGGATTTTGCTTTAATAACCTTCAAAGGTCGATGTGCCGTAGAACCAAACCAAACCAAACCAAACCAAACGACATGGTAGTTATTCATCGCTCTGACATGAACTATTTCTGTAAATCTTTTCAAGGTGGTTTGATAATTTTATAAACTTAACTCGAAGACGAATAAATTCGTAAATTCAAAATCGAATTAAAAGAAAAATTAAACTAAAAATTAAAAACATTATCAACAAAAAGATCTTGCTTGATCGTATTCTTCTTTTAAAGACATTCTCTGCATGTATTTTTCTGGTATACTGATCAGATTATGAGGCATTATGGTTTTTTCCTTGAAACTATAAATAGCACGAATAGTCTTTTTAACTTTGTAGAAAAACACAAAGACAGCAACAAAAGAAAAACAAACAGGAAATCTCGTACATTGATGTTTGGTCGTCTGGTTACACTCCAGTCGTAACCTAAAAGGGTTGGGTCACGTGAAATACATTAACAGCTAAAAAAGAAAAAAGAGGATACAACAGAATAATAGAGTTAAATAGGGTCAAAGGAATACTGACCATTTGAAATGGACTGAATAAACGAGGTAAAGAGTGAATAATATATATATATCCTGACATCTATACTTAATAAAGTAGCGCGGCGGTTCTTTTTTTTATTATGGGAGATCATCATCATCATGTCGTGCCGCTAGCACGGATATCCCTGACCCTCTCTCGCTACTTCTCCCTATAATTCATCGCCTCTGGCAGGTCTTCAGGGCTACACCCCATATCCTCACATAGCTGCTGTATGTATCTTCGAGCTGGTCGTCCTACTTTTGCTTGGCCATATGCGGGGGTCCATAGGAGTACATCACTTATTGATAAACCTCCCATAATTTGTTATTTCCCAAGTATATATATATATATCTCATGTCGCGCTGGTAGCACGGATATCCCTGACCCTCTCTCGCCACTCCTCCCTATCGTTCATTGCCCTAGGCAGGTCTTCAGGACAACATCCCGTATCCTCACATAGCTGCTGAATGTATGTTCGTGCTGGTCGTCCAGCTTTTGCACGGCCATGTGTGGGGGTCCATAAGAGTACATCTCTTATGAGTTCGTCCCTGCTTCTCCAGCAGTGTCCTGCATGTCTGGTTCGTCTAACTTGAATAGTTTTCGTGATAGGAGGCAGGTGGGCGTACAGTTGGTGTCTTGTTGGATGTTGCCGCCAGGAACCCCTCTTAAACTAGTAAACAAATTCACTTACCTAGGAAGCAGCGTCGAATCAACCGAAAAGGACATCGAAACGAGGTTAACGAAATCATGGACAGCTATCAATAGGCTATCGATTATATGGAAATCAGACCTAACCGATAAAATGAAACGCAGTTTCTTCCAGGCAGCGGTCACATCGATACTGCTATATGGGTGCACATGGACGCTAACAAAACGGCTGGAGAAGAAGCTAGACGGCAATTACACACACATATATATATATAGTGGGTTTTTAAAAGTTATATGAGGTGAAATAAGTATAGTATTTAAAAGATAGGAAGTCAGACACATACATAAACACACAAGAATATGTATATTGAGAGAGAGAGAGAGAGAGAGAGAGAGAGAGAGAGAGAGAGAGAGATTAGTCTTGTATAATTTTGATGTATGCTGCCTGTCTGGCCCGACTCCTGTTATAAGCTAAAAGTTATAATGAACTGGTTCATGTGAAATATATAAAGAGAACTAAGAAAAATAGAATAAAAAAAGAATGGATAGCAATGAAGAATAGACTAAAATTGAGTCACAGAAATGCCGTTAATGTTAAAAACTAAGTTAGAGAAAGAAAGAGTGGGTATATGAGTCACTGAAAGAGTGGGTGAGTGAGGAAATTACAGTGTGATTAAGTGAGTGAAAGTGAGTGAAAGTGAATGAGCGAGAGAGTGCGAGAGTTATAGAGTGATTAAGGGAGTGAAAGTAAGAGAGTGAAAGCGTGATTTATTGATTGAGAGAGTGAGTGAGTTACTGAAAGAATTAGTGAGAGAGTTAAAGCTTGATTAAGTGAGTGAATAGTTTTTGGAGGCTGTTTTCACTAGTAACAGCCTCCAAAAACTATCGAAAAAACCCAACAAACACAAATGCCTTAAAACTAAAAACGGCACAAAATCAATTAGCAGGCATATATATAAAGGAACAGACAGAATACATTCAAAATCAGATAGATAAGATCAGAGACTCGGTAGAAGATAGACAATCTAGAATTGCCTGGCAAACAATAAACGAAGTGAGCAGAAGAAAGAGCACAGCCAAAGCTAAACTTAAAGCAGCAAACCAACAAGAAAGAATAAAACTGTGGAAACAGCACTTCGAAAACTTACTTGGAAACCCACCAAAAATAACACATGAACCAATCACCAGAATAATTAGCAAACAATTAGACATTAAACTTGGACCGTTCACACAAGGAGAACTCGACTCGGTTCTCAGAAAAATTAAAAATAGGAAAGCTGCAGGACTGGACGAAATTCCCCCGGAAGTATGGAAGACCAGACAATTCGACGACATACTGCTCCGACACTGCAACGCAGTATACAATCAAAATCCGATAGATAGATGGACGAAGGGATGCATACTCCCCTTCCCTAAAAAGGGGGACCTCGGATTAGCCAAAAACTACCGAGGCATAACACTTACATCCATAGCTGCCAAAATCTACAATGCCCTACTACGAAACCGCATAGAACCCAAAATCGACAACATACTTAGAAAAAACCAAAATGGCTTCCGAAGAAATAGATCTACGACCTCACAAATACTAACCATCCGCAGAATCCTTGAAGGTGTACGGGCAAAGAACCTACAAGCGACATTAATATTTGTCGACTTTACCAAGGCTTTCGACTCCATTCACAGAGGAAAGATGGAACAAATCCTACTAGCGTACGGCATACCTAAAGAAACCGTAGCGGCAATAACGATTCTCTATAGAAACACTAAAGTAAAAGTACGATCACCAGATGGAGACACAGAATACTTCGACATTGTAGCAGGAGTACTACAAGGGGACACGCTGGCTCCGTATCTCTTTATCATTTGTCTAGACTACGTACTTAGAACATCGATTGACAAAATCAAAGAGAATGGCTTCGAACTGACGAAGAAAAGAAGCAGAAGATATCCCGCAACAACAATTACCGACGCCGACTACGCCGATGACATAGCGATACTGGCAAATACACCTGACCAAGCCGAAACACTTCTGCATAGCCTGGAACGAGCAGCAGCAAGCATAGGCCTCCATGTTAATGCACACAAAACGGAATATATGTGCTATAACCAAACGGGGGACATCTCCACTCTAGAAGGAACCCCTCTTAAACTAGTAGACAAATTCACGTACCTAGGAAGCAGCGTCGAATCAACCGAAAAGGACATCGAAACGAGGTTAACGAAAGCATGGACAGCTATCAATAGGCTATCGACTATATGGAAATCAGACCTAACCGATAAAATGAAACGCAGTTTCTTCCAGGCAGCGGTCACATCGATACTGCTATATGGATGCACTACATGGACGCTAACAAAACGGCTCGAGAAGAAACTAGATGGCAATTACACAAGAATGCTGCGTGCAATCCTCAACAAGTCCTGGCAGCGGCACCCCACGAGACACCAACTGTACGGCCACCTGCCCCCTATCACGAAATCTATTCAAGTTAGGCGAGCCAGACATGCTGGACATTGCTGGAGAAGCAGAGATGAACTCATAAGAGATGTACTCTTATGGATCCCCACACACGGCCGCGCAAGGGCAGGACGACCAGCTCGAACGTACATTCAGCAGCTGTGTGAGGATACAGGATGTTGTCCTGAAGACCTGCCTAGGGCGATGAACGATAGGGAGGAGTGGCGAGAGAGGGTCAGGGATATCCGTGCTGCCAGCACGATATGATGATGATGATGAAGTGAGTGAAAGTGAGTGAGTTAAAGAGTAATTTAGTGAGTGAGTGAAATTGATTGATTGATTTAGTGAGTGAGTGGGTTCAAGAAAGAGCGAGTTAGTGAGTGAGTGATATGTGAGGCAAAACAAGTAGAAACATTAAAAAGACAAAGGATATATATATATATATATATATATAGAGAGAGAGAGTAAGGGCGAGAGAGAGAGAGAGAGAGAGAGAGAGAGAGAGAGAGAGAGAGAAAGAGAGAGCAAGAGAATGAGAAAGCACACTCCCAATAAGAAGTTTGGGAACTAAAGTATCCCTTAAAAAAAGTCTAGGCGTGTCTTTTGGTGGGATGGTGGGGTGAGAAAGCCGATGCCACTGAATCAGTAAAGATATAATTAAGCTTTTGGGAAGGTATCTTAGCCAAGACGAAGAAAACGATGGAGCCGTGAAAATCAGGCATAGGCGAACAGAAATAGAGGCTGGGTGGCGTTACGGAAGCAGGGTGTGTGCTTGGATCAGGGCTGGTGATATCAGATGAAATGTAAACTGCGAAAAATTGAGGAGCCGAATGTCGCCGTGTCTATAATTGGAGTTCTAAGCTGGGCTGAATTAAAATTAATGACACTTTTTTGTTTGTTTGTTTGCTTAGCTTTTTAGTTTTAGTATATCCCATTGAAATTTATACAACGGGTGGATTGGTGAATCGTAGACTTTATAAGGCAGACGAAAAGCGTTCACCTTTGGGGATATTTTAATATTCGAGTAAAGCAGTCATCGTAGATTTAACTAGATTTTCCATTGCAGTATATTGGATTAGCCGGGATAGGCAGTATTTCTGAAAGTGACAAACCAGTGCCAAATTCTCTGGCTGCATTGAATGCGCTTGAAACTCTGACAGCCAACTTTGAAGCAAAAAGCAGCAATCCTGATGGCGCATTGAAAATGATTTACGGACTGTATGAAAATGTTCATGATGTTAACAAAGAGATTTCTGTACAATAAAAAATGACTGACTTTTTTTTAAAGAAAAAGTAATTTTTGATTGAATTATTAGTGAAAACTGATTGAAAATGTATTTTTGTCTGTGTTTTTGTGTTTTTAATGTCTATAACTGTTAAATATCCGGGTTACACTGTAGTTGAGGTCGGACTGGAGCGTCGGAGGTGCGTAAGGCGTGGTGTTTACTTGACAACTGACTCTGGGTTCTGATATTTGTTGTTAGTCCAACCAACCAGACGAGTATGGCACAAGGTTTTTTAAAGGTGGGTCCGGGCGCAGCGCCGAAACCCACACAGGACCAGCAGTTCCAGAAATGCCTTGAGCCTCGTCGGCATTCCCCTAGAGAGAGGCGCCAGGCGATAAACCCAACCTCTCCAGAGAGGATTAGATCCTGGGAGGACGGCTCTCTGAGGCTCAAGGATGTCGGTATCAGCAGCGAGACGCGAATGCTATGCCTCTCCAGTACCCGCGTCAAGCTGCTTCAACCGATTTCCACCAAGCCAAGACACATCCGACCTGATCTGCGTACCAGAGAACACAGCAAGCCGAAACCCTTCTGCACGGAGAATGGAATCGAGCGAGCAATCACTCTGCATGTAATACCACACTCTGAAACCAGTGCCTGCGAAGCTTTTTGCTTCGATGTGGCACAAGGCTGAATGAATGGGGCACACTCGTGAAGGTTTGCTGCTCTAGCTTGCTAACCATTACATCACTCGAGGTGCCCTACTTGTCTCTGGGTTCTAACCACGACTGCTACTGCTCGCCGCTAATGTATCTTCTATATGTGTGTTATATGGCCACATTTGCATAGCACGTGTGTGTGCGCGCAAATATGCATATTCATGAGCCAGCGGTGTTACTTCATCGATACGTCCCCGAATGATATTCTTCCACTACCATACACAGTATAGATATTAAAATTCATGCAACAGTAATACGCTGATGATATGTTCCAATACCCGTAAAATCACGGAAATAATATTCTAAAAGTAAAAAAAAAAGTATGGATTTCTTATTTCTAGAGGTTTGCCAACGCACGTGCGTCAAGTGGGCCGGTCAGGCAACGAAACAGATTGAATTCTGCTTTTTCGCGTCGAAAGTCACACTTTTGATGGAAGTAGCATAATGGGATATTTCTTATCTTATTTACGCATTATTTTATTATTTTTCAATTGTTTTCAGTTTAGAGTTTATAAATTTATTAATCAGTACAGTACCAATGATAACAGCAGCTAAAAATATATCTGCTATGTTAACATAAAATATCCAACAGTGATATATAAAAGTAAAGTAATCATAGGCAACTCGAAGGCACTTTTTTCAATAGCTACAACACTGAGGTGTTGGCAAGGGTGCTACTACATTCTCTGGATTGCTCCACTTTATCCTTGATCCGTACCTTATAATACTGCGTGTTAAGCAAGGCGACATTAAATTCCATTTTTTAAGTCTTTGGTATGACTTGACTTGGGATTGAACCCCGGTCTCCCGAACCATTAGCGAACACTCTACCCATTAGTATAATGGCCCGGTACTATATATATATATATATATATCACTATTGACTAGTCAAGTGATTCGAAGGTAATTTCAGTTTTATGATAAACAGTTTGCTCAGCAGTTTTTATCTTTTCCGTTGTATTGAGTACATTTCCTTGGTATAGAGTACTTTTCTGTTGTATTGAGTACCTTTCCTTTCTATTGAGTACTTTTCCCTCTTTATATGTTCTTTTTCTTGCAAATACACCTACCCAAGCCGAATCCCTGCTGCATAGTATGGAGCAGGCAACAGGAAAATTGGCCTCCACAAGAATGCTGACAAAACATATTACATGTGTTTAATAAAAAAAGAGACATCTCCATTCTGAATGACGGTTCTCTGAAATTAGTAGACAAGTTCACGTACCTCGGTAGCAGCGTCTCATCTACTGAAAGTGACATCAATTATCGATCATATAGAAGTCTGACCTATCCGATAAAATAAAACGCAATTTGTTCCCAACAGTGGTCGTGTCAATTTTACTATATGGATTCATCACATGGACGCTGACGAAACGTATGGCGAAAAAGGCTGACAGGAACTACACAAGAATGCTACGAGCTATATTGAACAAATCCAGAAAGCAACATCCCACGAAACAGCAGCTGCACGGCCACCGAACTCCTATCTTTAAAACCATCCAAATAAAACGAAAAAGACATGCGGAATACTGCTGGTGAAGTAAGGGCGAATTCATAAGTGACATTCTCCCATGGACATATTCACAACAAGAACTTACCTACACGGGATGTAGACTAGAAGACCTACCGGGAGCGATGGACGATAGGGACGAGAGGCAAGAGAGAGCTAGAGAAATCTGTGCAAAGAGCGCAACTTTATGATGATGAAACTGGAGGAAGAATAGTTGGATTCATAGTTTTCCCAAGACTATTAGCTCCATGTAAAATGCAAACAGCCTTGTTCAGGATTTGAAGTTCATAAAGTCGAACCCCTCCTCAAAGTGGCAGGACGGTGGCAACGGATAATGCCTGAGCTATGCCGTTGGGAACTTCGGTTCCTGGTAGGGCCACCCAAGGCGGATTGGTCGGGTACCCATCGGTATTAGGGCCGCAACCCGGCTAAAGGGGCTCCGGTGAAAATCCAGGAGGTGTCTATTCCGGCAGCCGGCGGCCTCGGGTCGCTCTGTCAATGCGTCTGTGGAAAATCTGCGGCAAACAGGGCGTTTTTCAGGGTAGGACTTGGGACCCTTCCTTCAATCAAATCCCAAAGTATCTTCTTCAATGAGCAACATATTACTTGCTCGGGAGGAAGCTGGTTCAACCCGACCAGGGTGAAAGCCGAGACAAGTACAAGTAATATATGTATATATACATATATATACATATATATATATATACATACGTACGTACACAGACATACAGACATACACACACACACACATATATATATATATATATATTCAATCAACTATAACTACAAATTAGACGACCAAGCAATAACCAACATTATAAAAAGACACATTAAATCTATCGAAAAACAAATACAAATAAAACTTGTCATCTACTGTACTAAATTTAAAACATCACACCTTATCTATAAGAATGACACAACACCACTTCCGCTAAAATACACCTAAACCAAACTAATGTAGTTAATAAATTCATATGCCCATTTCGAGAGTGCCGCCCGAAAAACCCAAATAATTCTTACATTGGCTATACAACCACAACATTATCTCGTCGTCTTACATATCATTTTTTTGAAAATTGCGCCATTAAACAACATTTAATTATAAAACACAACAGTAGCACCAACCAATTTACATATTCCGATATAAGGAAGATTCTCACAGATAATACAATAATTATATATAACACGGTAATAAAAAACGATTACAAATACTAAAAGCAATATGCATAAAAAATAAAAAAAAACAACATTAATAAAATAGCATTTAACACAGGCACTAACATATTAAATATTTTTGATAACTAAAAATCACTAACTTTTAGTAAACCCTTTTCCAACCGAACATTTTAAAACAAAACGTCGAAAACATTCCAACCGACAACTTCAAAACAAAACGCTATAGATTATTAAAACAGTAAAAATTCAACAGTCAACTCAAAACTGATAACAATCAAAAGCATGGTCCAAAGCGCTTGGTCAGAAGTTATGGGACAGTTCCTTTACCATCTAGATTCCGCCACTCGAAAAATTACAAGGAGTCTTGAAAAACTAAATTAAAAATGATAAACAGAATTCTATAGGGTTTTACAAAACTTGCTCGAATAAATAATAACTTGCTGCCTAAATATACCCCTTATATACACCTTATATATATATATATATATATATATATATATATATATATATATATATTTATCGAATCGGTAAACTTCAGACATTTCATTATAAGATGTTAATTTTCTAAATCAAAGAGGATTATTTCTCGGCAGATACAAGTCAATCAGATTTGCAGGGATGGGGGAATGAATATATATATATATATATATATATAGAGAGAGAGAGAGTAACGTGCCGTAAATAATAAGTAAAAGAGTTACTGAGTGAGAGGGAAGCTGAAGAAATCCAGCAAAATAAATAATAAAGAAATGAATAAATAAATAAAGAAATGAATCTAATTAATCCCCACCAAATATTATTGAATAATAACAAAGTAAAATAACAAGAACTCACTATTAAATAGTTTCACATTTTTTCTACCATATCTATCTATCTATCTATCTGTCTATGTTGCTTACTCCAATTCACGAATATGTTATATTTCTATATATGCTTCTGTCTCTGCTTCGCCAAACATTTTTAATTCTTATTATTTTAAAGTCGATCGCCAAACGCACATCTCATTTTGTTCCTCAGTTGTCTTGTCTGTGGCCTCGTGTCACCCTGTGTCCCTCTGGCTGTGACTTTCTGTAGTATTTTCGTTGTTCGATCCAAATTGTTTTCAATTCTTCTTTATTGGGATAAAGAACAACTCTGACACATTAGTTCACCAACCTAGGAAGCAGTGTCTCATCAACCGAAAAGGACATCGACACGCGGCTAACGAAGGCATGGACAGCTATCGATAAGCTATCGATCATATGGAAGTCAGACCTGACCGATAAAATGAACAGTTTCTTCCAAGCAGCGGTCGTATCGATACTGCTATATGGATGCACTACATGGACGTTAACAAAACGGCTGGAGAAAAAGCTAGAGGGCAATTACACAAGAATGCTGCGAGCAATATTGAACAAGTTCTGGAGGCAACACCCCACAAAGCACCAGCTATACGGTCACCTACCTCCCACTACGAAAACTATCCCATTTAGACAAACCAGACATGCAGGACACTACTGGAGAAGCAGGGACGAGCTCATAAGTGATGTACTCCTATCGACCCCCACATATGGCCGTGCAGAAGCAGGACGGCCAGCTCGAACCAACATATAGCAGCTCTGTGAAGAGACGGGATGTAGCCCTGAAGACCTGCCAGAGACGATGAACGATTGGGAGCAGTGGCGAGAGAGGGTCAAGGATATCCGTGCTGGCGGATGATGATGATGAATATTTGATTACTTCGTGACATTCCTTTTACCTCACCTATTTAAAAAAATGGGGAATTAGTGATCGGAGTACAGGTGGAAGCTTTAACTGCTCTCGTTGTCAATTTCACACCCACTAACGATATCTTACATCTATTTCCTAAACTTTTTAGGATCATGTGACCATATGACGCTTTAATCGAATAAAAACCAGGCTTTTAATTAACCTCTAGTTCATCACACGTCACTCATATCTAACGGTATTTTCTCGCTACCGTTTTAAATTAATCTACTTTATTCATACTTTCCCGCCGATTATTAACAAATTAAGCAATGCACAACTGGAATTCAATGACTCTCTCTTTCACGCTATCCGTCCCAAACGTCTATCGTTCCTGGCAGGTCGTCTAGATTGCATCCAGTATCCGCACGGAACAGATGCGTGTGAGTCTCTACTGGTCAGCCAACACAAGCACGTTCATGTGTAAGAGTCTATAACAGAACACCGCTTATGAGTTCGTCCTTACATCACTAGTGCCTGTATTGTCTGTTTTGTGGAGGTGCCCGTGGTGTACTGGTTATCGTCGCAGGAAATGGACACGGCGACACGAGTTCAAATTCAGGACGAGACTGATTGCATTTCACATAGCACTAATACCTTTGGGAAAGGTATGAATCCAATTATTCTCCCTCCAGCTATGGGTAAATAGTAGGGCAGACTAGGCTCTTCAGCCTTGATGAGGAAACTAGTCTAGGAGAAGGAAAAACTCTGAATTCAAACCTGTTAAACTCCGCTTAAAAATTGACCTTGTGTCATATCCTGCCCGAGCAGAGGGGTTGGTAAATATGATATGATAATGTATTGTCTGTCTTAATTGGATTGTTTATGAGATGGGAGGTAAGTGGCCGTACACCTGCTGTTTTGTGAGGTGTTGCTTCCAGGATTTGTTAAAAAAAGTAAGCACTATTTCGCGGTTGTACTCACCTATCTTTTGTTTCATGATTTTCGTTTTAGTCTAGGTAGTGCATCCATATAATAGTAACGACACAGCCACAGCATGGATGAAATCCCGTTTTATTTTATCGGAGAGATCACATTTCCATTTGATCAATAGCAGTCTACATCTTCGCTAGGGGTATGTTTACATCACTTTCAGTAAAGGAGATGTTGCTGCCGATGTATGCGAGCTTGTCTATTAACTTCAGGTGGGTGCCACTTAAAATGGTGATGGCACCTTCTTGTTTTAAACACATGAATTCTATTTTATTTGCATTCACGTAGAGACTATAGGAATCAAAAGCGTTGGAGAAATCTACAATAGTGTTGCCGCGAAATTTTTTCGCACTTTTTCTTTTATATATATATATTTATATATTCACACACACACACACGCACACACACATACACACATACCTCCCCATATATATATAAATATATATTCTATTCTGTAAATCCCCCACTCGTTCTTATTCTTATTCTTTATATCAATGTATATAACTCGTCATTGTATTTATCATATTCTTATTCGTTCCCTGAAAAATAGCTCCAGTTGGCGGGAATTTTTTTTTAAACATACGACGCCTTCCTAAAATAATGCCACCCGAAGTCTAAAGACTTATGCGAAACTTGGATGAATCAATTGTCCGTTCTATTTAAGCAAATATGTTTAAAAGAGAAAATGCTACCTAGATGTACACACACACACACACACATACACATCACAAACATATACATACAGATATATCGTGTATATTTTGGCAGTATATCACCATTTATACGAATTTGAGGGAGTCCCTGTAGCTAAAGTGTTAGGCTGTGGCCTCAAAGTAAGCAGGTTCGAACTGCAGTCATGCTATTATATACTCTTTCAAGCTTATACTTTGGGAAAGTTATGAAGCTCGTTATCTTCGCAGCAATTTAATGAATAGTAGTACTACTGTTGTTCTATAAGGATGGTTTTGGCATTAAATAATCCATGAAATAGTAGTAATTTACAAAGCTCTTTGCTTCGGTGTGGCACAAGGCCGAATGAATGAGGCACCCAATGAGACACAAACTCACTCGCGTAGGCTTGCTAGTCAAGCTTGCTAACCATTACACTACCAAAGGTGCCCAAATAATATAATTGAATAATAAAACTGAATAACCCATGAAATATGGCATTAAAAATACACCAAAACAAACCAATTCAAGAGGTTGTTTTTTATGGCATATCAACTCTTGTTGGTTATTTAATGCAAAATCCTATACATATCATCATCATCATCACCATGTCGTGCCCCATGCACGGATTTCTATTACTCCCTTCTATTCGTCTCTATCGTTCACCGTATTCGGCAGGTCCTCTAGACTACATGATGAGTCTGTATAGAGCTGTTGTAGGTAGGTTCTTGTCGGACGTACAGTACCAGCTCGTCCGTGTGAAGGAGTCCACAGGAGAATGGCGTTCATGGACTCGCCCTAACTTCTTTAGCAGTGTCCTGTATGTCTTGTTCATCTGATTTGAACGGTTTTAGAGATGGGAGGTGGGTGACCTTATGGCTGCTGTTTTGTGGGATTTGGCTTCCAGGATTTATTCAATATCACTCGTAGCATGCTTGAGATATATATGATTTCTAAACGTATTGTTTGTTGATAACATTTTTAAACGAGCTAGAGCTCATTTGCTTGCACACAGTTAAATGGTTTCAAGTATTTCTATCTAACACTAACAATTTAATTTATCATCTGTAATTTGTTTACACATAGCTAAATGGTCGTTTGTTTGTTTTGGTTTTTATGGCTTATCAACCCTTGTAGTTTATTTAATACCAAATCCTTTATATATATATATATATATAAAGTATATCATCTTGTAAATAAAGTAAGTTGGCGACCTTGGCCAAGAGTGACTTGAAGGCTCCCTTTTCAATCGCTACTACACCTGGATTACTCCACTTTACCCTTGATTCGTACCTTATAATGCTGAGTGTTAAGCAAGGCGGTATCAAGTACCATTTTTTGAGTTTTTGCTATGACTCGACCTGGGATTGAACCCCGGTCTATTGGACCTTTGGCGAACACTCTACTCATTAGACCAAACATTTTAAAATGAGCCAGAACTCATTTTCTGGCTCACAGTTAAATGGTTTCATCAGTTGGTACCACTTCGGGTCAGAGTGGACCTGGGAGCGATGGCAATGAAGGGGTACTCTACATTCTCCAAAGCTTCATGATTGGAGCCTCACCATCAGAATGTTTAGTGTCATATCAAGGATATTCGTTGTGGTTGTGGAGGGGTTCTTACCCTTCTCCAAAGATGCAGTGAGTGTATTCTACAGCCCCAGCAGACTTGGCTTCCAACTTAAAAGAAGTGCCATTAAGTGAGATTAAAATCAAGATTAAAACATTTGAATTATGTTGGAAAACTTTGCGTTTTACAAATACAAACATTCTTAAATTTTGCAAAGGACTGGAAAAAAAAAAAAAAAGGAAAAAACGTAAAAGCAGTCATGAAACTAGTTCTTCCCTTTGCGAATAGTATTTTCTTATCTCACTTCACGACAAGATTCAAAAATATTTTTCATTGACATCCAGTCTCTCTCTCTCTCTCTCTCTCTCTCTCTCTCTCTCTCTCGTTTCTCTCTTTTCTCTGTCTTTTTCTCTTTCTCTTTTCTCTCAGCAAAAAAATGCCACGCATTTCAAAGTTAATTGAGGAAAAAAAAACCAGCACATCAAATTTTTTCTTTAGGTCCATTTTTTTCAGTTTAATATCTGTTATATTTTATCATTTTCTTATTTACACGTTTTAGTATCAAATCTGTCAATTTTGAATATTTGAATTTAATTTTTGAGCCTTAAGATCAAAAAGCACGTGAAAGAGATTTGAAGCGTTGACATAGTTTAACAATTGGGGGTAGGAAACGATAAGCATTAAACACATACACATGCACATACGCTCATACACACGCGCGCATATGCATACATTTACACAGACGCATACATAGACACACGTACGCATACGCGCTCACACATACACATACACACATACATGCACGCACACAGACAGAGATACGCAGATATACGCACGCACTCACGCACCAAATCACGCGAACTCACGCACACACACATTCAAACAAATTTGTGCACACCCACTTACGCACGCACGCACGCGCACACGTATACATACATACATACATACATACATACATACAATGAAACATGAATAGACATAAGTGCTAATATGCTCACATATCTATATACACACGTACTGAGAGAGCGATATATATATATATATATATAGAGAGAGAGAGAGATTGGATGGCCATGAAAAATATTTCTGAATTTTGTCTTTGAAGTAAACTGAGAAAATCTTACTTCGAGCAAATACTAAAAGGAAGAACTAGAATATATATATATATATATATATATATATATATATATATATATATTAGTTATAAGTGCTATTAGTTAGAGTGTTCGCCAATGGTCCCGGTGACCGGGGTTCATACCAAAGACTAAAAAAATAGTACTTGATGCCGCCTTGATTAACACTCAGCATTATAAGGTATGCACCCAGGGTAAAGTGAAGCAAACTAGGGAAACGAGTTGCGCCCTCCTCTACACCTTGGTGTAGTAGCTATTACAAAGGGAGCTTTTGGGTCTTCCTCAACTACGGTCGCCAACAACAACTATCTATATCCAGTCCGCGTCGCCGAAATAAATATATAATGACAATATATCTGTGGTTGAGTTTTCTTCCAGTTACATTATATATATATATATATATATAATGTAGTTTGCTATATTAATAAATGATAAGTATTCTATATCAGAGATAGAACATATATCTATCCCAGTCCGTTCGTATCTATCTGTTGGCATTATATTGTGATAACTATGACGTAGCTACTTTAAAGTGTACCGGACATTGGCCTAGCGGTTAGAGTGTTCGCCAATGGCCCGGGAGACCTGGGTTCAATCCCAGGTCGAGTCATACCAAAGACTCAAAAAATGGTACTTGATGCCTCCTTGCTTAACACTCAGCATTA
This sequence comes from Sepioteuthis lessoniana, assembly GCA_963585895.1. Taxonomy (NCBI): domain Eukaryota; kingdom Metazoa; phylum Mollusca; class Cephalopoda; order Myopsida; family Loliginidae; genus Sepioteuthis; species Sepioteuthis lessoniana. Next base: position 66,546,236 of record OY757937.1, on the reverse strand, counting down.
TAAGGTACGGATCAAGGGTAAAGTAGATCAATCCAGGGAAGGAGTAGCGCCCTCTCCTACACCTTGGTGTAGTAGCTATCGAAAAGGGAGCCTTCGGGTTACCCTCGACTATGGTCATCTTACTTTAAAGTGGGTTATTATAGTATTTTGATGATATTTATATCCACGTATTCTTTTAAATTATGGTTGGTCCTCGTAGCGTAGTCGCTAACGTGGTGGACATCTTAGAAAACTCCTGTCGCACCATTGCGTTCACTTTCGGACTAATGCCCTTGAGAATTTTTAACAGATCTATTTGACTCATAGATGGTACGCTAACAGGTTCTATTTCAGGTCAGAGTTAACTAGGCAATAAGGTTAACTAGGCAGTAAGGGCCATAAAATGTTACTCCCCTCACTCTCCAGATCTCCAGAATTAAACCTTCAGCATCATATGCAGTTTAGTGTCGTACCAAGAGTACCTTTTTAGGGGGTGTCTTTCTCATCTGCAGAGGATGTAATCAGTGTATTATAAACCTCACGCACAGGGCCAGGAACTATCTAAGATGTGTTACATAGATAAATTTAGGTAATTTTTTGTCACTCTCCCAGAAATTAATGAACTGCCTCTTTTTAAAAATTCACAAGTCTTGTGAGTGAACGCTTCTTGCACCTACTCATGATTGACTTGTTTGTTGCCAGTCACAAAGCTGGGCACCAGAATCTCTTGGGACAAGAGGTGATAGCTGCATTACATTACATATGAACAGTAACATATGTTATATATCAAGCAACGCAGAAGAGTAAAAATGGATATCGTGCTCAAGGGACATCTCACTGATACAGGTGGTTAAATAAGAGCAATGCCAGTCATCGAGTCAGGTGATTTAAGTACACGTCATGTGACCTGTAATTTTGGAATGAAGCGTTTCCGTTTGCGCGCAGTCAGGAATGGTCAAATAATTTTGAAAAAAAAAAAAAATTTCTCATAAGACTCGAACAATTTGATATCAAGAAAACCCACATTTTGTTCGATCTCCCTCTTTCTCTAAGAGTGGAATAGATAAGACAACAACTAGCAATGACAGAAACCTTGTTGTAATACCGTCTTTGCCGCCAGACAGAATTTCACGGTCACTTTATTATAATACATTTGTTGACGTCATAGACTATTCCATGACCCATCAAAAATGTTATATTACATTATACATAAATATATATATAAAAAAACCCAACCAAACAAACAAACAAAAAACAAAACAAAACAAACCTCACATCTAAAAATATCTATTTCGATTGTATGGTATTCTACAAGAAATATTTAATTCCTGTCATGTTTGAACATTTTATGAAAGAAATGTTTGGGAGTGTACTTATATATGGGTAACTTTCAATAATATCCGTTTTAATAGAAGAAGTGGCTTGCAGGAAGTGTCATCGCCAGAATAAAAAAGTGAAAGAAAACAGAAGGGAATAAGTGTTCGAGTAAGAAAGAAAGAAAGAAAGAAAGAAAGAAAGAAAGAAAGGTGGTTAGAAGTGATTGCTGTGGTTAGAAAAAAAGAAAGCAAAGAAGAAGAGAGAAGAGTAGTTGAAATATAGTCAGAAAAGAAAAAAAGAAAGAAAGAAAAAGAAAGAAAGAAAAAGAAAAAAGAAAAATAAAGGATGAAAGAAAGTAAGAAAGAAGTAGAAATAGGTAGAAGACAGTGCCATGGTTAGAAAAGAAAGAAAGAAAGAAAGAAAGAAAGTGAGTTGAGCGGGAAAAAGAAAGAAAAAAAAAGACAGCTGGTTAGAAGAGATTGTTGCTGTTTGAAAAAAAAATTAAATAAATAAATAAATTAAGAAAGAAAGAAAGAAAATATGACCCCCTCCAAGAAGAGTTGGATAGAAGGGAGCGTCTTATTCATAAAGAGAAAAGAAAAAAGAAAGAAAGAAAGAAAGGGGAAAAAGTGGGGGAAGGAGAAAGAAAATAGGAGATGAGTAAGAGAAAGTTTTAGTCAGAAAATAGACAAGGAGGATTATAAAGAGCAGTGAGTCGTAGGTAGAAAGAAAGAAAGAAAGAAATAGGAAATAAAGAAAGAAAGAAGGGAAGAAAGAAAGAAGGAATAAAAAAAAAAGAAAGAGGAAATAAAAAAAGAAAACTCTAGAGATGCACAAGTGGGATAGAAATGAATACCCCTTTTATACCTTGCTAGTGACTATTCTCTCGACTGAGTGCAGTCTTCAAATCTAAACTCGCATATGCAAGCCCCCCCCCACCATCAACATCATCATCATCATCGCTGTATAAAACCTCGAAGTATACATTCTCAGCATTTTCATAAAGATACAAATCCGCACCTTGAAAGCTTAGCACAAACATACACTATTATAATGTGCGCTCGTGGCACAATGGATATCGTCGTATATAATGGGCACGGAGACCAGAGTTCAAATCCCAGACGAGACTGCTTGTATTCTACATTGCGCTATGATAGGTATGAGTCCAATTATTCTTCCTCTAGCTATGAGTAAATAGTAGGGAAGACTGGGCTCTTTATCCTTGGTATGGAAACCAGTCTAGGAGAAGGAAAGCTTTGAATTCAAACCCGTTGAACCGTTGAAAAAAAAACTGACCTTGTGTTACATCCAGCTCGTACCAATCTTACAATGAGCTTGCCAGCCGATACTAAGGTCCTGAGTTCGAACACCACTGGAGGCTCTTTTTACTTATTATTTTTTCAACTTTTCTTTCCTCTTCCAGGGTCACACATCTTCAACAACATACCACTCGAACCAAATAATACCATCCTAGAAATATAATACCATACGACTCAAATAATACCATCTGAATCATATAATACCATTCTTATATCAGGTCCAACTAAATTATATAATATCCTTCAAATCGTATAATACCATCTGAATTATTTAATAATACCCCAATCATTTAGTAGGGTCTAAAAATATATCACAATACTCATAATATCATTTGAATTATATAGTACCATACGAACCATATAATATCATCTTCCAAATATCATTCCCACTGAATTATAAAACAAATTAATACAAGATTGATGAATTTATTAAAAGGTCGATATTGTTGTATGGATGCACTACATGGACGCAATCAAAACGTATAGAGAAAAAGGTTGACGGCAACTACACAAGAATGCTGCGAGCAATATTGAACAAGTCCTCGAGGCAGCACCCCTCAACTTTACGGCCACTTACCACCAATCACGAAAACTATCCACGTTAGACAAACCAGACATGCAGGGCACTGCTGGAGAAGTAGGGACGAACTCGTAAGTGACATACTCCCATGGACCCCCTCACATGGACGAGCAAAGGCAGGACAGCCCACTAGAATCTACATACAACAGCTCTGTGCCGGTACAGAATGTAGCCTTGAAGACCTACCGCAAGCGATGGATGATAGAGACGGGTGGCGGGAGAGGGTCAAAGAGATCTGTGCAGATGGTGTGACATGATGAAGGTGATGGTGATTAATAGGAAAATCGACGTTAAAACGTTTCGGTTTTAATGAACCTTCGTCAGGACTTTAAAATGGTGAAACAAGTGTTGATAGAATATCGACTTTCCGTCAAATAAATTCATCAATTTTGGATTACTTTGTTTTTCAGTTTTTCTCCATAAGGTCGGATTACTTTCCATTATTTACTTCCATGCTCAGAATATAATTCCATCTCAAAGATACGTATAATACAGCCTGAATCATATAATACCATATGAATTACACAATTCCATTCTAATCGTATCATACAATCTAATTCATATAATACTACCTGAATTATATAATAGTATTCAAATCATGTAAAACCATCCTCATAATACAATACTATCGAAATTATTCAATACAAATGGAATAAATAGAGCTTCACGGTCTTTTGGCTGGGCCGTCTGGCATTCGTGCCGGATGGGAGATCGATCAATGGCAGATTCGAGGCCGAAAGGCTTCCGATTTCGGCTTGGCCACCTTCAGGTGGGCGAGCTGCTTTTTTGACTCCTATGCACCCCTTCACGGTCTTTTTTGTTTTCATTGTATTAATCTTTTTTTCCGGAATTCGAAAAAAATTACCATTATGCTCATATTTTGAGAAATCCCCCCTCTCTGTCCTTCTCTCTCTTTTTCTCTCTCTCCACACTTTACTCCCCCACTCTCTCATTCTTTCTCTCTCTCTCTCTCTCTCTCTTCCACACTTTATTCCCCTCACTCTTACTTACTCCTGCCATTCTCTCTATAAAACAAACAAACCAAAAAAAAAAAAAAAAAAAAAAAAAAAATGAAAATCTAGCCGTCCAATCACAAGTACACCCATAATAGATATCTATGTAACTTTATTTTTTGCTACATATTTTCAACGCCGTAGAGTTTGGTAATAATTAATATCTAATAATATCCGATTTAAATGTTTTCTTCGAAAGAAAAATGCCTTTTTATAAAAAGACTACTAGTTGTACAATTGTTTATGGATGATAATATATATATATATATATATATATATATATATATATATATATAACGTCCCAATCGTGCCCCGAAAGGCTATTTTATTAACAAAGTCCCTGTATTATATTGATGTGAAAACTATGAAATTGATTAATATCTGAGTTAGTTAATTTCCTCCCAAGAATATCGATCTATTTTTTTGAATTATTACTTATATTCTGACCCTTGTAATAAATGATTGATATATTCACTTAAAATACGCTGTCTCTTTTGACTCGATTTGTGGCATTTAAATTCACAGTTGACTTCCTGTGTCTAAAACCTGCAGTTTCTTTCTCCGTGGCTGCGTTTCATAAGAAAAAAAAGAAAAAATAGGGCGTGAAAGGAACAGTAGAAAAAGAAGGAGAAAAAAGTGAATAGTAAAAACCAACGTTTGCTTTGTTCTTACATGGTTAAAACCTGCAGTTCCTTTGGCTGCCAGACGTAAGCACCTGGCTGCTATCTGATTACGTGAGCACCCCCTTGAGAAAAGAAAAATACGTAAGTAACTCACCGGAAAGGGAGTTAAAGAACCAAGGCACGAGGCCCGGTAAATACCAGGAGAAGCATTAAGCAAGCAGTAAAGGGAAAGAAAAGACCCTTAAACAGGGACTAGATAAGATTGCAGGATGACGTAGAAAGAGCACAGCTGGTTCCGCGATACACACACACACACACACACACACACACACACACACACACACACACACACACACATATATATGTAAAAAGAGGAAAAGGGTTGTAAAATCAAGTAAAAAAGGAATATTAAGGGCTAAAATTCTGTTGAAGGGCGTTGTTTCATTGACTTATAATTTTGGTATTTCTTAGTTGTTAGGGGAAAAAAAAGAAAGTGAAGCTATAAATAGAAAGTTACTAGTTGTATCAGAGTAATACAAAAGGAATGTGCAGTTGCACATTTTTACTGCACTTTGGTGTCATGCAAAATATCATTCTATGAATGAATTAAAATTCTCAGGTGTTGGATTACACATATAATAGTAACACTTTCATTAACTCTTGGTTACTTTTACCATAAATTTCTATAGTAAAATTAACTGCTTCTCTCTTGTAAAACCATTAGCAACATATTTATATTACTTGTATAATGTACATATTTTCTCATTAACATTTGCGTTACCTCCTGGCCATTAACTTAATCTTTTTCTTTTCATTTTCAATGCACTTTTATCATGATTTCTTTGAGAATAAATTTCTATTGCAAAATTAGATGTAATATTTTTCTCTTGTAAAATTATTAGAAATATATTTACACACATATTAACTGTATTCTCTCAGGAATTAGCCATTTCCTACTGAGAATACCTTTTCAACTGATTTTCAATGCATTTTCAAAGTATTTATTACCGTAAATTTTTACAGTAAATTGGGGGAAATGTTTTTCTCTAATAAAATCATCAGCTATGTATTTACATTCCATATATAATATCCCTATTCTCTCAGTAACACTTGAATTAGTCTTTTCCAACTGACAGTATCTTTTTGCTGTCTTTCAATACTCTTTAATAGTAATTATCTTACCATAGATATTTACAGTAAATTGGGTGAAATGTTTTTCTCTTGTAAAATCATTAGCAGTGTATTTACATTCCATATATAATATCCCTATTCTCTCAGTAACACTTGAATTAGCCTTTTCCAACTGACAATGTTTTTTGCTGGTTTTCACGACATTTTTATTGTAATTTTTTTACCATGAATTTCTACTGTAAAGTTGGGTGAAATATTTTTCTCAAGTAAAATAATTAGCTGTAGATTTACAGATAGGATAACCCTATTCTCTCACTAATAACCTCTGCCCGTTGGAAATCCATTTTCCAAATTTTCAACGTATTTTTCTTGCAAACATTTTCAACATACATTCTAATTGTAAATGAAGTAGTTTGGAGGTGTGCTTAGTGAAACGGCTATCGTCGTTGGAAATGAAATAATTGACACAAATTCAAATCCTAGACGAGGCTGATAGCATTTCACTTCGTGATAATGCCCTTGTGGCATGAGTTATGAAAAGTAGTAGGGTAGACTGTGTTTGTTTAGCCTTTGTAAGACAACCAATCTAGAAGGAAAACTCTGAATTCACACGAGAATAACTCCGCTTAAAAAATTGACCTTGTATCACATCATCCCTTTAACAGAAGGGCTGGGTAAACACATACATTTCTATTGTAAAATGTCTGCCATACTTTTCTATAGCAAAATATTGATAGTGCATTTACGGTATATTAGGAGTATCGCCGAAACGATTTTTTAACAAAAGCGATAACTTTCTTCAAAACCAAAAATATTATCATCTCTAGTGCTACATCATACTAATAAAACATATATTATTAGGTGTTATTCATTACCAATCTTTACAGCATTGAGACTCAATTACCAAAAGTATGTAGCCGTTCAAAAATAAGTATACTTCTTATATATCTATGCAATATCATTTTTGATTTCATAATATCACTGCTGTAAAGTTTGGTAATAAATAATACTTAATGATATCTGTTTTGAGAATGTAAGTTTCCATTAGAAAAATTAAATTTCTGGTATCTTCGGAATAGAGAAACATTAATTTTGTTTTTATAAAAAGAATTGGTAGAGGTATTCTAATTTATGGATCTTAGTGTAATTTTTCTTTTTTATAGCCTCTCTGAGGCTAGTGGACAAATTCACCTACCTAGGAAGTAGCGTCTCATCAACAGAAAACGACATAGACACACGACTGACAAAAGCATGGACGGCTATAGATAGGCTCTCAATAATATGGAAATCAGACCTGACCGATGAAATGAAGCGCAGTTTCTTCCAGGCAGCAGTTGTATCGATACTGCTATATGGATGCACTACATGGACGCTAACCAAAACGGCTGGAGAAGAAACTTGACGGCAACTACACAAGAATGTTGAGAGCAATACTGAACAAGTCCTGGCGACAACACCCCACGAGACGCCAACTGTACGGCCACCTACCTCCCATCACGAAAACTATACAGGTCAGACGAGCCAGACACGCCGGACACTGCTGGAGAAGCAAAGACGAGCTCGTTAGTGACGTACTACTATGGACCCCCACATATGGCCAAGCAAAAGCAGGACGACCAGCCCGAACTTACATACAGCAGCTATGTGAGGACACAGGATGTAACCCAGAAGACCTGCCGGAGGTGATGAACGATAGGGAAAAGTGGCGAGAGATGGTCAAGGATATCCGTGCTGGCGGCACGTCTTGATGATGATGATTTGTAACACTTTCAGAGCTCGCCCAGTCAGCTCGGCTACAGACTGCACCCCTGTAGAGAAGTAAGACCGCTACTAACGAATGCCCTGATATAATACTAAACTTTATCTGATGATGAATCTGCTGTTCAGGAGCTTTGGAGAATGTAGATTACTCTTTTATTGCCATTACTCCCAGGCTCACTCTTATCCAGATTGCTTGTACCTTTTACTGTCATGTCTATGAGTCAACTGGGAATGTTCGATCATTTACTAAGGATTATTATTATTGTTATTATTATTAGTTATCTGAATCCATGCGGCAGTGTGCCAATTTTTCGTATTACACAGGAATACTTGATAATCAGAATAATTAATGTTGGATAAGAATACTTGAAACTATTTAAATGTGCACAAACAAATGAGCTCTAACAATTAGTTTAAAAATAAAGTTACCGACTATTTATTTGTTCACAAATCAAATATATATATATATATATATATATATATATATATATATATATATATATATATATATAAGATTTGGCATTAAATAACCCTTAAATGTTGATATGCCATAAAAAAACCAAGCAACCAACAAAACAGCTTTCAGAGCACTGGTGAATCAGTTTTATCTAGTTTTTAACACATTTCTAGAGTAAAAACATTTACAAATCTATAGTAAAATTGACCGTTTCATAATATATCAAAACTTTATACAACACTATACATTTCTAGTTTTGTATGGTTGGTTGTTTAATGACATATCAACCTTTTTGGGTTATTTAATATAAAAACCATCCTTGTAGAAGAACAGTAGTAGAATTATTTAACTCATAGCTATGGCGATATAAGAGGGGTTCATACCTTCCCCCAAGTGTATTTGTCAGAAAGTGAACATAATAGCGCGACTGGAGTTTGAACTCGCCCACTACAAGGTCGCAGTCCAGCACGTTAACCACTCGCCACAGAGACTCTCCTCCTACTATTTTTGCTGGGTGAGCGTTATGACACTAAGTCTAACGTAAAGTTGGGCGGGTTTCGATCCCAGCTTCAAGCATCCTACGTGTCTAGCCACACTGAAGAGTTGTGATACAACGAAACAGCTTGTCTGTGGATGACAATATATACTTGTATATATATGTATATTTTTTCCACCAAATATTCTATAATTGTTTTCATCATCTTCCTTTATCATATTTCATATTTACCCAACCCCTCCGCTCGGGCAGGATATGACAGAAGGTCAATTTTTTAAGCGGAGTTTAACAGGTTTGAATTCAGAGTTTTCCTTCTAGACTAGTTGCCTCACCAAGGCTGAAGAACCTAGTCTGCCCTACTATTTACCCATAGCTGGAGGGAGAATAATTGGATTCATACCTTTCCCAAGAGTACTAGTGCTATGTGAAATGTAATCAGTCCAGGATTTGAACTCGTCTCGCCGTGTCCAACTCCTGCGACGATAACCATTACACCACGGGCACTTCCAAATCCTTTTTTAATCATCTTCCTTTATATCCCTTAGAAACCCAACAAATTTCAAACATCATTCTACGTGCCAACAATGTAATAATATTTTCAAAAATAAGAACATTCTTTTAACATGTTATAAATCTTTCTTTTTATACACACTTTTTTTCCCTGTTATTTCATCGAACATCCATCGCTATTTTAACAACACTTTTCATGAATTTAAAGCCCTGAATAAGGTTATTACGACCGAAACGTTAACGTCGACTTTCATAATAAATTCGTAAAATCTGGATTATTTTTTTCTCTAGTTTTCATATATATATGTTGAGCGGCTCATTGGCGTAGTGGGTAAAGTGTTCGCCAATGGTCAGGGAGACCTGGATTCAATCCCAGGTCACATCATACCTAATACTTTAAAAATGGTACTTGATACCTCCTTGCTTAACACTCAGCTATATAAGGTACGTATTAAATGTAAAGTGGAACAATCCAGGGAAAGGAGTTGCGCCTTCGATGTAGTAGCTATTGAAAAGGGAGCCTTTCTTCAGGTCTTTCAGGGATCAGCATATTCAATTTTCCTTATTTTTGAAAATACATTTTCCAAACTATGAACGGGGAATACACAAGTTTCTGAGACGAAGCTTGTTGAAGGTTTCTGAGTTCGACAAACACCTGAAGAAGGCCGGAGGATATATTGGCCAAATCGTTGTGGAAATAACAATAAAGATGAAGACAATAGTCCGAAAACACTGGTGAATACATTGTTATGAATCTCTTTTTTTTTTTTATACACATTTTCTTTTCTCCTTTTATTTCATCAAACATCTATTTCTATTTTAACAACACTTTTCGTGAATTTAAAGTCCTGAAGAAGGTTATTACGACCGAAACATTTAACGTCGATTTTCATAATAAATCAATCAAATTTTGGTCTATTTTGTTTTTGCAACTTTTCTTCACTTGTTTCTTGAAGAATATGTACATTATACCAGTACATATCTAAAGAAAAAAAATAATCAAAATGTTTAATGAAAAATCAACTTTTATTTTAAGTTAAAGTACAGGTAATTTTCTTTTTAATAAAATGTTCCATTGCCCTTCACTTGATGTTATATGTATATGCCCGTGGTGTAATGGTTGTCGTTGGAATGGGCACGGCGACACGAGTTCAAATCCCGGATGAGACTGATTGCATTTCATAGAGCACTAATACCCTTGAGAAAGGTATGAATCCAATTATTCTCCCTCCAGCTATGGCTAAATAGTAGGGCAGACTAGGTTCTTCAGCCTTGGTGAGGCAACAAGTCTAGGAGAAGGAAAACTCTGAATTCAAACCTGTTAAACTCTACTCAGAAATTGACCTTGTGTCATATCCTGCCCGAGCGGAGGGGTTGGTAATATATGGAAATCTATTTTTGACATGTATTCTAATTTAATTTAATGCCAAATCCTCTTTATACATATATATTAAATATACATGATTTATAAACACATTTTGTTGATCCCATTTTTAAATGAGCCAGAGCTCTTTTTTTTTGCACACAGTTAAATTCTTTCAAGTATTGCTATATAAAAGTCACATTTCAACATCAGTCATTTGTTTGCACATAGTTTAGCGGTAATTTCCTTTCTAAATGAGTTAGAACTAATTTGTTTGCCCACTCCTATTGCAATTGTTTCTGCACAGTTAAACGGTTTCAATTATTGCTAACACTGACAATTCTATTTGATATTAATCATTGGTTCGCATAAACTAAAGTGGTTACAATAATTAAATTTAGGCACACAGTTCAAGTGTTTCATGTACTAGTATTTAACAGTAATAATTCTACTCAACAT
>OY757937.1:66520228-66530228 GCA_963585895.1 Sepioteuthis lessoniana | reverse complement strand
TCAATTTGTTTACTGAGTGAAATTTCCAAAGCCTGAAATAATGGTGATGTAGCTGTTTCTCGATCCACAACTCTCCGAAAACTCCATCAGCTCGGATATGACAGCAGGATACCGATTTCGAAGTTACTACTAACATCTAAACAGAAACGAAAGCGTTCAATATGGGCGGGAGATCAGGAAAATGGGTCACTTGGTCAATGGAATAAGGTCATCTTCAGGGATGAATAAAGATATTCTCTTTTTGTTTGGTGATTGTGACATCCGTGTCCGGAGAAAATCATGAGAGAGATATGGTTCTAAATGCGTGGAAAAAGCGTAAAATTATTTCAATCTTTAGTGGTTTGGAGTTGCATGTCTTCCACCGGTGTCAGAAAGATCAATAAATGCTACTGTATATCAGGATGTTTTAGATCCCATACTTTGAGGACAAGTTTGGGGACAATGAATTCATCTTCCAGTATGGCTCCATCTCACAGAGGGAAATCTGCAAAAGAATCGTTCAGAGAGAAGAAAGTGCCTGTTCTTGATTAGTCTGTAAATAACCCCAATGCAAATCCCAAAGGAAGTTTATGGGGAGTCTTCAAAAGGGATAAAGAAAATACAATCCTGCAAATATTGAAGAATTGAATCAAGTTATAATTGAAGTGTGGGCGTCGGTGTCACTGGAGATCTATCGTAATTTAATCGGTTCATTAATGAATAAATTTTTGGATTAACAAAACTGCCTTTTTATCTTTTTGTAACAATATATAACAATATTCAAATTTCAAAAAATTCAGAAAAGGGAAATCTGAGTCAGGACGTTTCGTCTGTGTAAGCAGGAAGACAGCTCACGAAGGTTGACGAGCGGAAGCATATCACGGGAATCACGGGCCGGAAGAATGCGTAGGCGTTATGAAATTATATATAGACGGGTACCCATTGACAGACGGTCAGTCAGTCAGTCACGGGCAGTTACAGAGTCACGGTTAGTCAGTTGGAGTCACAACCAAGTCAGGTAAGCTGCTGCGTTGGGTGCCATTAACGGCGCGGGGCCAAGTAGTCCTCGGGCGGAAATCGGTTGAGAACTTCTCGATAAGGAAGCAAGGGCGTAAGGCCCTGAATATGGAATCACAACGTGGTTTTAAAAAGGGTCAATATTGCAGTCCTCCGCCAGTCTGTGTCTGCGTTCTTCGTCTCCCTGTCTTTCTCTCACTTACACTTATCGCCTATTTTGACCCTTCCGAGCAGTAATAAAGAGAGTTATATTTTTGTAAAGAATGTGTTTCTGTCTTCATGATTCCTTCCTCAGGCAATATTACTTACTGTTAAAAGTAAACTGTCAAAATCTAAAGAAATTCGAGCTGGAAATAAGAAAGTTATTCGCAAACAATTTGAATATTCCATTAAACTGAATTGGTGTAGTAGTTGCAAGATATTGCAACAAAATATCACAAGCTTTATGCAACCGCTGAGTTCATTTTAATAGCTTTTTCAAGATCATATATGGTGGAATCTGGTTTTACTAAGCAAACAGAAAAGCACTTTGAACATAGAACGTGATTTACGGCTCAGGATCCCAAACATGTAATCTAATATTTAAGATCTCATTGGCCACCAAACTCATCATTTTTATCAAAAAATAATTCAAGAATTAGTTTTGTAAGCATTTATATTTTACTGATTCTCTTCCCGAGTAAATTGTATTAAACACTGGTAAATTAGTTATGTTTTGTAATTTAATATTCAATTTATTTATTTGGGACTTGATAGAAATTAAATCTGGCAACAACGGGTGTATCAACAAAAAATTGATTAAAAAAGATTTAAATTGCCCAGTCGTCTGGAGCTGTAGAATACACCGACCGCACCTCTGCAGTGGGGTAAGGCCCCCCGATGAGTGTCCTGGTATGACACTAAACCATCTGATGGTAAGGTTCCAGTAATGCTGGGGCTTTGGGGAATTGCTCCCAGGTCCACTCTGGCCCGGCGTCGTAGCACCTAATAGGGCCCAGTCAATGGGTTAAATAGAACTAACAGTATACTTATGCTAAACTGAATTGTTTGACTAAACTGAATAGCTTGAAATAGAAATGTCTTGCTCAATTAAACTATACTTACATTTAAAATACATGTTTTTGCTAAACTGAATTGTTTGGAATAGAACTATTTAGACATTGAAACTGTACTTACATTAAACTGAATTATTTGATATAAAACTGTTTTGACATTTAACTGTGTGTAAACAAAATCAATACTTATACTAAACTGAATTATCTGAATTAGAACTGTTTGACTGAACTGAATAGTTTGAAATAGAAATGTTTTTGACAATTAATCTGTGTACTCATACTAAACAGAATTTTTAAAAAATAGAACTGACTATTTGCATAAAAATGGATTTGGCGTTGAATAACCTACAAAGGTTGATATACCAACCAACCAACCAACCACCCAACCAACCAACCAGAGTTAAAATATGCATCGTTGACTTAACATTCTTGAGCGCATAATTTGTTGTTGGGGTTATTAACATTCACTGCATTGAATTGATAAATCTTTATTTAAAATTATATACAAATATATATGTATACATATACAAGTATGTATGTGTGTGTGTGTGTGTGTGTGTGTGAGACAGATAGATAGATAGATAGATAGATTGACGGAATCTATTATTTGGCAGGCTGTGATAAAGGTTTAAAACTGTGTCGGAAAATCGGAGGATCATCTGGTTTGATGAGCATTTAATGAACCCTTGGTCATTTTTACAACATGGCTTTGCTTAGACAAAAGGATCACGTGATCAGATGATCCGAGAAGTTGGAAATAGGTTTATCAGTTTGTGAGAAACGCTTGACTCGAGTGGTTGAATGCTCCGTCTTCCTCCCTGATCCCTCGAAAAGCCACTGCAGGGGATGAAAAGAAAGTATCATCGAAGTAATAAATAAATTATGTGCACATGAAAAAGTGATCGAATTGTTATTCATTATCCCAACAGAGAGGAACTTAGAACAACGGAAAATGACGACAGAAGACAACGAACAGAAACAAAGATAGTGATATGAAAGAGACAAATAGAGCGACACAAAGCAACATACAAGACGACCGAAAAACGAAGCGATGTGAGATGGGCGCAGGTTGATCGGTCAAGAAAGAGGTATATAGCATATACCGTACATTGATATGCAACACACACACACACACACACACACACATATATATATATATATATATAAAACTCCAAAACAAAAATGTTTTAAACATTAAAATACAAACGAATTAAATTGCTATAGAGCAATTATCACACCTGATGTTCGCTATATAGCGTGAAATATATATATATATATATATCCCCCATGGGGGTTGAGCGCTCTGGCGAAAGAATTTTCGGCTGCCGCTTGCATAATGCAAAGCTCTTCGAACAAATTGAGCACTCTAGTATCCGGTAAGGTATAAAAAATGTAAACAAACGAACGCTGCTGCTGCTGCTGCTGCTACATAATACCTCATAATTCCCTAGCCAACGTGGTACGCTTGTTGGCCGAGCGGTCTGATACTAAGTCTAACGTAAAGTTGGGCGGGTTTCGATCCTAGCTTCAAGCGTCCTACGTGTCTAGCCATACTGAAGAGTTGTGATACAACGAAACAGTCTGTCTGTGGATGACAATATATATATAAAGATAGATATATTAAAAGTTATGGAATCAGAAGAAATTACAATTTTCTTTCCTCTTCCAACTGCTGTAGAAGAGGGGCATCTCACTAGATTAGGTGGTCATTGTTAGTGAGTTCAGTTCTCACTGCGTGCTCTATTCTTCAGGCCTCTAACCAAACGAAGGTAAGCTTAGCAAATAATAAATTCTGTAGTAGACGACGACATCCATCATGGGTAACTGAATAATTTGAAATAAGATAAAATTAGAGACACTTTTTTTCACATACAAGAGATATATCTGTAATAATGTTTACTATTTATAACCATCTTTTATCAACCCTGTGCGCACAAGGGGATTGCTTCTGATGTTCTTTATTTCATTCACCGAGAACTGTATAGAACATGGCTTTCGGCACAACTGAAACACATTACCCACCACCTTACTGTGATCTGATCCAGCGTTTAGTTTACCTAAAAGTTCATGAGCCTCAATAGATATTTATGGGTGCAATTATTTCCGCTTAGAGGTATTCAATGATACACCTCTGCTTTCTTATCAGATGCCATTTTGCTAGAATGCCTTTCAGTTGCTATCTGTAATAAATACATAAATAAATAAATCAATGGGCTATTAAATGGTTTTTACTATTTAAAAGTCACACTTTAACATTAGACATTTGTTGTACACATAGTTTGAGGGTAATTTCATTTTTAAATGAGTTAGAACGAATTTATTTGCACGCTACTATTGCTATTGTTTATACACTGTTAAATGGTTTCAATTATTATTATCTAACACTAATAGTTCTATTTGATATTAATCATTTGTTTGTACACAGTGAAGTGGTTACACGTATTGCAACAATAATTCAATTTAGGCCCACAGAGTTTCAAGTACTGCTATCTAACACAAACAACTCTACTCAACATTTCTCATTCGTTTTCACACATGTAAGTGGTTTAAAGTATTACTATGTATCTCTAACAATTCACTTCTTTAGAAGGAAGGTTCATCTTCAACTGCCATACGACCAACGTCTGTTCCTGATGTTGAACTTTTGGAGCGGCTCTTTTACTTGTGTGATATAGAGACTCGCGGAAATTGTTCCCTTTTCACCCAATTCCTCACCCACGGGAAGGATGTGGCACAAAGTTTTTTTTAAGTGGAATAAAGCTCTTTTAGATTTAGATTTAGATGCCTAACCAAAGCTAAAGAACCCAGTCTGTCCTACAATTTACGCATAGCTGGGGAAGGATGGAAAGAAGACGGATTCATATTACTCCCGAGAGCATTAGCGCGAAATAAAGTGCAAAAAGCTTCGTCCAGGATTTGAACTAGGATCGCTGATTCTCTTTCCTATAACTGTTACTCTAGGCACGCCTCTTCTTGTGAATTTTTAGCAAAAATGCATGGCTAATGATGCAATATATTTTGTTGCTTCATCCAACAGTATTATTGTGTTCTCTGAATCTGTTTTAGGTTTTGTGGAAATATATAGGGAGCATTACTTTCGGAACACCCCAGAGCCTGTTCTGGACTTCGGTTCAGAGCGTGGCTCTGCAAAAGGAACCTATGTATGGCACTAGACCTTGCTGTCTAGTTCCAGCCATAACCCGGCATACGTGCCCGGACCCACATTTGGGTTCGTGAAACTGCTTGGCTCATCAGGCTCACATTGCACCAAGTGAGCCGATGAGCAGCATAGACCAGCAGGGTTCGAGTCTCGGCTCGTTCCCGACCTCCCCTCCCCTTTATCCCCACTTTAATCGGCCTTCGGGCTTTTGACCTTGTGTCAAGCCTCGTCTGGTGGGAGACATTGGCAAATATCAGAACGTCTCTCGTCTACAGTTTTTTTTTGTTGGTTTTCTTCCTTTTTTCAGTTTCAGCTTTTCTTTGTTTCTTTGTTTCTTTGTTTTTTCTTTCAGTAATTTTCCCTTTCTTTTTTTTCTTTCTTTCTTTCTTTCTTTTTTTCTTTCTTTCTTACACTTTTTGGCTTTCTCCTAGTTTCTTTCTTTTTGTATTTTACTCTTCTTTGTTTATTTGTTTGTTTGTTTGTTTGTTCCTTTCACCTCCTTTCTTTCTTTCTTTCTTTCTCGCAACGGTAGTCACGTGACAGATTTGTCAACGGCACCTTTCCCCAAACCCTTATCGCATTCGCTCAAAACTCTCCTTCAGCTCCCTTCCCCCCCTCTCACGTAACAGTTTTATTGGGAGAGCAATGGGCTTGGGCAGGCTGTGGATGGTTGGGTTGGGTAAAAGACAACAGGAAGAAACATCGCGGCTGGGTGGGTGGTGGAAGAAATAGTTGTACAGGAGAAACATTTAAGTAAATAAACAAGAATAAAAGACTAAAATTTGTATTATCGAAAGGTAGGAAGAAATAAAAGACGAAAGCATTTACAGGAATGGGTTTAATATAAACCCCTCTCTCTCTATATATATATATACTAGGGTGTGTCAAAAGTTTTGCAATCTTTTAGTAACGTGAGACACAATTAGCTGCGCTGTCGTGAAGGTGCCTAACCACGCTGGACTGTGAGATGTCATGCTGGCCTGATACTCTCCAAATAGTTATCGTCCTAGGAAATGGACTCGGCGACATGAGTTCAAATCCTGGACGAGACTGATTGCATTTCACATAGCACTGATACCCTTGGGGAACGGTATGAATCCAATTATTCTCCCTCCAGCAATGGGTAAATAGTAGGGCAGACTGAATCTTCAGTCTTGGTGAGGCAACTAGTCTAGAAGGAAAATTCTGAATTCAAACCAGTTAAATTCCGCTTAAAAATTGACCTTGTATCATATCCTGCCCGAGGGGAGGGGGTTGGTAAATATGGATACTCTCCAAATGTCACTCGCTGGAATTGCCTCACAGGCTTGGAGCACGGCTTCGGAATCCTCCTTTTTAGGGCCTATCTGTCTTTACATAATTGTCGAGATCCTTGCAACCCAAGCCAAATTTCTTAAATCATCTGATTATTTTATTCACCTTTCGCACAACAAATGCTTTTGGTTACCTCGTAGCGTTATAGCCGAGTTCAAACTCGCAAAGCATAATTCCTGAATTAGACTACATTGTACATTCATCTGCGCACAACGTGTCAGCGCACCACCAAACACATTACTACTAACCACAGTATAGCCCAGTTGGCTGGGGCGGTAGAATACACCGACTGCATCTCTGCAGAGGGGTTAGGGTTAGTGTCCGGGATATGACCTTAAACAATCTAATGGTGATGCTCCAGTAATGCTGAAGCTTTGGGGAATGTGGAGTACCCCTTCATTGCTATTACTTCCTGGTCCACTCTGGCCTGGAATGGTAGCACCTGATAGGATCCTATCTATGCGTCAAATAAAACAGTTTGACATTTAAACTGTGTACAAATAAATAACGTATGCTGAATTGAATTGTTAGAAATAGAAGTGTTGTTCATTGAACGGTGTATAAACAAATGATTGGTGTTTAATTGAACTGTAAGTGATATATAGCCCTACTTGGGACCATTTAGCTTGGTTGGCTTATGCTAAATTGCGTTGTTAGAAATAGAACTATTTGATTATTTAACGGTGTGTATCTACAAAATGTGTTTACAAATCCTGTTGTTGATATATAAGTAAAGACGGGATTTGACATTAAATAACCAAGAATGGTTGACATCCTATAAAACCAAACCAAACCAAACCAAACTAACCTCACCTTACCAATACTTGAATGTGATATACGAGTCTCAAATTATAAGGTTAGTAAATTACAAAAATTCAAAACTTCTGACTCACCCAAGTATATGTAAGCTTATATAAACATATTTATATCACAGGTGGAGAAATAGTGAGCTCGGCTCGCGGGCCATTAATCGTGAGTTCGATCCTCACTGAGTGTATGTGTTTATATTAACTGCCTGAATTGGTTTCTTGTTTCACAAATGCATCTTAAGCTGTCACTTAATTAAAAAGTTCTATCCTTGATGGATAGTCTGCTAGACTCACCAGTTAAACTAAGCTTCGAAAATAAATAACCATTATCTATCTGTCTAGCTATATATGTGGTTTCTGTATGTTTGTGTGTTTGTCCTCATAGCACAAAAATAGCACATCATTGAGCATTTTTCTTAGAGCAATAACATCAAAAACCTTCGAACTTGAAGGATAAATCAATATTTCGCTGAATCTCAATTTTTAAAATAATGATATTTATTATGTATAAACTGAGAAAAAAAAGGAAAAAAAAAAAAAAAAAGAAATGACTACAGGTTTATCAGCTCTTTAAGCAGATGGTCTAGCGTTTCTCGCAAATACACCTGCTCAAGCCGACACTTGGCTGCATAACCTGGAGCAGGCAGCAAGAGGCATTGGTCTTTACGTAGATTTAGATGAAACAGAGTTTGTGTTTTTTAATCAAGATCGTGCTATCATCTCATTAAATGGAAAACTTCTGAAATCAGTCGACTTCGGTAGCAACAACTCATCTACTGAAAGCAATATCAACATACGCATAGCTAAAGCATGGACTGCTATTGAAAAGTTATCGACTATTTGAAATCTGATCTCTCCGAAAAAATAAAACGGAAATGTTGCCGTGTCAGTACTATTGTATGGTTGCAGCACATGGGCTCTTATAGAACGGTTGCAGAAAAAGCTTGATAGCCCAGTCGGCTGGAGCTGTAGAATACATCGACTGCATCTCTGTATAAGAGTAAGACCCCCGCAACAAGTGTCTTGGATATGATATTAAACAATCTGGTGGTGAGGCTCTAGTTTTAGATCTTTGGGGAATGCGGAGTACCACTTCATTGCCATTACTGCAAGGTCCACTCTGGCTCGGAGCGGTAGCACTTGAAAGTTTCCAACCAATGAGTCAAATAGAACTGTTTGACATTTAAACTGAGTGCAAACGAATGACTTTAAATTGAATCACCTGAAAAAGAACTATTTTCACATTTAACTGTGTGTGAACAAATGACTGATATTTAATAGAATTGTTAGTGATACATAGCAATTTTTGGAACTACTTAACTTTGTTTACAAATCTTATATCTAATATATAGGAATAAAGCGGATTTGTCATTAAATAACTAACAATTGTTGATATGCCATAAAACCAAACCAAACCAAACTAAACTAAACCAAAATGCTAGATGGAAACTACGTACTGATGCTCCGTGTTGTTTTGAAAAAACTCTGCAAGTAATACTCAGCAAAACAACAGTTGTACAGCCACCTACCTCCCATCTTGCCAACCATCCAAGTAAGGCAAATAATACATGCTGGGGACTGCTGAAATGAACTCCTTTGGAATCCTACAAACAGATACACCAGTTTTGGCCGTCCAGAAAACACTTACATGAGACGTCAAAAAGCAATGGCCAATAAGGACGGTTGGTGTGTGTGTGTGTGTGTGTGTGTGTGTGTGAGAGAGAGAGAGAGAGAGAGAGAGAGAGAGAGAGAGAGAGAGAGAGAGAGAGAGAGAGAGAGTTAAAGGAATCTGCAGAGTCAGCATGCTTTGATGATGTTAATGATGAGGATGATGGACAGACAGATAAAAATATACTCGTCCAAAAAAAGTTTACATCTAATCACAGAACTGTTTTCCTGTTTTTATTAATAAGAAAATAAAAGGAATAATCAGAGAAGAATCCTTGACATATTTGCCCTCTACCTTGTGAGGCTTAACATCATACCAATGACGACACTTGAAAAAATGATCTTTTAAAAGTAAACTCAAGATTAGTGATAATTAGAATCTGCGAATAAATATAAATTCTCTAAATAAGATGTACAAGGGTGAAAAGTTTATATGATGATGTCATATCTGCTGTTGATGGCTTTTTTGACCAATGGGATCCAAGTACTGCAACACCAATGGAAGCAGTGCGTGAACCTTAAGGGGGATCATGTTGAGTAAGGAAACGTTATTTGGTCTCATTACATTGGAGTATCTTGGTCATTGTATGAATTTTTCCGCTGATACTCGTAACATGACATCAAACGGACTCAGTCGAAATATTGTCCAGTCAGCTGTTTCTCTGTAGAGGTGTAAGACCCCCCCGGCGAGTGCCCTGATATGACACTAAACAATCTGATGGTGAGATTCCTGTAATGCTGGAGCTTTGTGGAATGCTGACTACCCCTTTATTGCCATCGCTCCTAAGTCTACCCAGGCCTGGAGTGATGGCACCTGATAGGGTCCTATCTATTGGTTAAACGGTATACTTATGCTAAACTGAATTGTTTGAAATAGAACTGTCTTTACCATTGAAACTGCGTACTTATGCTAAACTGAACTGCTTGAAATAGAACTATTTTTAAATGGGGACACGCACTCATATAGACACATACCGACAAACAGAGGGACACATACA